>JAPWDM010000018.1:9234061-9834061 GCA_035578155.1 Brachynemurus nebulosus | reverse complement strand
TTATATTATTTAAAAATTTTCCATAAAAATACGCAGGAATTTATGGACTGACCTGATATTTTTAATTGTTTAGCATATTTGTACAGGATAGTACTCACACCGTCTACCCACCACCACATGACATGCTCGGTATTTGAAAATTTGTTTTTCCAATTTGAAAATGACATGTAGATACGTATATTTATGTAGGTGTTATTTAAATACCAAAAAATATGTCCTGCTTTGTACAAATTTATATCATTAATGTATATTTTGTAATGTCATTTTATTCTGAGGATTTTTTATATTTTTAAAATTAAGCAAACAGTATTTTAGTAATTTAATTTTCAGCAATAATAGGCTGGTAACCTAATCCGAATTTTTAACAAAAAATGACCATGAGCGTTCACTAAAATGGAATTCCAGTAGTAATTAATTAAAATTCGTCAAGTGCGTGTTTGACACGCACTAAGTAATGTTCCTCACAATCAGTGGTCATAACTAAAACTTCTTAACCCTAGAATCATACGTACACGTCAAAACGACGTACGAACTTCTCTACCTGCTCCAATACTACGACTTGTTGTTACTTGTTTGCTGTAAGATTTCTGTTATCTAACTTATTTGTTATTATAACACACCACATATATTTATTTTGTTTATAGTCATTGTCGTTCTGTTTGTATTGAAATAGTGTCCGTCAAAAGGACGTCGATGTATGATTAACGTATGCTTTTTTTGAAGATTTTGTACACTACGTATAAAAGTTTTCCTAATTTTTTTAAAACTTATTAAAGATATGGATGTTATAATTAATTTATTCAATGATTATGATAATGTGAAAGATGATTACAGCTGTTTGACTTATAGAGACGACATAATACTGAAGTTTTAATATATTGAATCGAAAACTACAGAATGTATTTCGAATGACTTAATAAAAGATTAACAATTTATTTTGTGGAAAATATTTTAATTTTTATTATTTTTTGAGATCTTATTCGAAAAATTACTAACAAATTTTAGAAAATTTACAAATGTGCCTAATGGGGAAATAACTACACATCTATAGGAATATTTATGACTGAGAAATTTCACATTCTGTAAAGTCACACATGTCCACTGACTCATAATAGTTCATAAATTAATTATTACAATTGATGTATTTATCTATTTTTTAATTTTTATAATGAAAATATGCTTTGATAAAAAGATTAAAAAAATTAATAAATATTTACATTAAGAAATTTTTCCAAATCCAATTTTTTTAAATATTTTGTTCCCTTTTGTAGTATTGTTATGTCAAAAAAAATGTTTTTTGCAAATAAACTCTAAAACTCTCCGTAAAAAGTCCATCCGTCAAAACGATGTCGATGTATGATTAACGTTTCTCGTAGACCAACGTATGATTCTAGGGTTAAAATATAACAGTCCGGACACATACGTTCACGATGTGACACATACGAACACGATCGTTCTGAAATCAAAAAATAGGTTATACTTTAGGAATAAGATTTATTTATTAGGAAAAATATTTTATCCACCTTCATATCCCGTTATAAAAAATTACTGATTGTACGGAACACTGATGAAACAACTGATTGTACGGAACACTGTTAGCGCAAGTACAACTTGCACTTGACGACTTGTTTTTATTAAAGCTAATTATGTACAGTCAGCCACACTCGTATTCGTACAGCAGCATATTTTCTCATATGACAAAATTTAAATCAAGTGAATTTTCATAATTTCCCACAAATTTGAAATTTTTTGTTTATAATATTAATATTTGGATCTTCTACTTCCTATACAAGCTAAAAAAATTTCATTAATAGTTTTTAAAAAAAAATTCTCAAGAAAAATGTTATGCATGCAATTTGTATCAACATGTCCAACGCCACATTCGTATTCGTAGACCATAAAATTTGATAAATATTTTTATATGTTTGAAAAATTAATTACTTGATTTTCAAATTTAGAAGTATATTTACGTAGGTATGTACCTTTATTTTAAATAAACATAAAATTTAATAATCCTTAAGGTCAAATTTTTGATTAATTTGCCGAAAAAATAGAAAAATTTTAATGGAGTTCAAGCAATTGTTATTGATGTATGCTAATAAAATAAATTCCTACAGAAAGTCCTTAAACCTCTTAAATAATAAGTGAACAACTATTTCACATTTAATTTGTCATAAAGGGTAACCAACAGGATAATAAATTAGAAAATAACTCTTGAAATATGGATAAAGAATATTACATCTTACACTAAATTGTCATTTTTTAATGAAAAAATTAACAAAAATCCATAAAAGAATGATAGAATGGTCAGGATTAAGTGAAAAGGTTACTTAGCAAAGTATTTTTGTCCTGGAAGAATTTCTCGCGTTATTGAAAGACGTGATATATACCGTGGGAATGTACGTGATAAGTAACATAAATAAATAATAAAACTTATATTGCTCTAAAATGTAGGAAAATAAGGATTTAAGGACATGGTTAATGATGAAAATCTTAATTTTACGTTTATCTGGGAATATTTTGTTACATCGAGATTCAGAATCCTTATTTATGTAGTTTCTGGAACAGTCTATTTATCCTTGTTTATATATGTTATTTACATGCATTTTTTCCCACGGTATATATCACGTGTTTTAATAACGTGAGAAATTCTTTCGGTGCGAAATTTCTTTGCTATGTAATCCTTTCACCTTATCCTGACCATTTTAGGGCTCTTTGGTGGATTTTTGTTAATTTATTCATTCAAAAATGACAATTTAGAACAAGATGTAGTATTTTTTATCCATATTTCAAGAGTTATTTTCTAATTTATGATCCTGTTTGTGGTCCTTTATGACATATTAAGTGTTAAATAGTCGCCTACTTACAATTTAAGTCCTTTCTGAAAAATTTATTTTGGTAGCATAGATCCATAATCGATTTTTTGGTCTCTATTGAAATTTCTTTAATTTTTCAGTAAATATATGGAAAAATCGACCTTGAGGATTATTATATTTTATGTTTATTTAAAATAAAGGTACATACCTACGTAAATATACTTCTAAATTTGACAATAAAGTAATTAATTTTTGAAACATATAAAAATATTTATCAAATTTTAAGGTGTACGAATACGAATGTGGCGTTGGACATGTTGATACAAATTGCATGCATAACATTTTTCTTAGAAATTTTTTTTTTTTTAAAAACTATTAATGAAATTTTTTTAACTTATATAGGAAGTAGAAGATCCAGATATTAATATTATAAACAAAAAAGTTCAAATTTGTGGGAAATTATGGGAATCCATTTGGTTAAAATTTAGTTATATGAGTAAATATGCTGCTGTACGAATACGGGTGTGGCTGACTGTATATAATAAAAATTAGAAATAAATAAAGGTTTAAAAAATGTTAACTACGATTTTTTTATTAGAAACACAAAATTACAAAGACAACGTATTTATTATATCACAAAAGTTATGTCTAATGAGTTTATCGTAATTGGAAGATTTTCTTGATGTAGATGTACGAATAAATAAAGAATAAAGTGCTGACACGTTATTTTGTCCACCTACGTGCACATTTTTTTTTCATCATATCAAATCTTTACGGACGAACGAACGGAAACGGACGAACTATGACGAAATGAATAGGTATAAAATAAGAGAAAAAACGGACACTGAGAGCCATCTTACAGTTGGGGAGAAATACAATGATGAGCAATATGGCCCTATTTTTGATAGGATTCTATATGTATATAATTTTTTCTATGAATTATGTGGACTGGTCGGCAAGTATGTAATTATCACTAATACGTAAAGATGGCTCTCTGTGTATTAAAATAAGTTATTAGACAAAGATAACAATTTTTAGAATCTGTTCCATTATTAATAATTTTAAGAAAAAACAGCGAAAGAAAGAGATAAATATATACACGCTTCTATAAAATAGAAATAGAAAGAGAAATTTTTTTTTATTGCAATTTTGTGTACAATCAAGTAAACTTGATTGTGCATTGGCCACCAAACCATAGAATTCACAGGTACATGAAATACATACAATACATAGTAGTCCTCTTGCGTATATTCAATATATGAATGTAAAACTCTATTATTATTTACCATTTGTTCTCTGATTTACCACTTCTCTCAAATTTTCGGTTACTCACCAATCTTATAATGTTCCGAACTTACACGAAGGTAGTTCGGAACATAATAAAAAACTAGTTTTAAATATTTCTCATAAAAAAGGCTTGATATATCTGAATTGAATGGTAGACTTTGATGGCCGGAAAACGCCATTTCACATTATAGCTGAAACGATTCCAGGCTACAAGAATTCTATTTAAAATTAACGAATTGCTTTCAAACATTTCTCTTATTCTTAAAAAAAAGTGTCGATAATTGTCTGAATTACACGGTAGACCAAGTGGCCAGAATACGACATTTTATATTACACGACTAAATGTTATTGCAACTAATAGCTGAAATGATTCCAAATTACAAGAATTCCAGTTAAAATACAAGAATTGCTTTTAAACATTTCTTTAATGCTTAAAAAAATGTCCATATTTACCTGAATTACATGATCGACCAAGTGGTCGAAAAACGACATTTCATGTTACACGATCAAATGTTCCCGAGTTCCCTGTCATAGTCCCGAGTCCAAGTCGCGTCATGACAGTGGCTGTACTGGTTGAATTTCCCATTCTGGAAATTCGCTGAAATAAGAGATATATTTACTAAAATTATTGAGTATTATACGAGTATTTTAAACGTCGATATAAAGAATCACCAGATATTCATATTATTAATTTATAAAATAATTAAAAATGAACAGTTAATGTAAAACATAAATTATCAACATATTTATTATTAAAATATACTTTAGTAGTCCAGTAGCCCTAATTTTAAGCCCTATCTCACTAAACATTAATTTTAGAATAGATATAAAAAAATTTTAAAAAGAGATTCTTGTTGGGATTGCCGAGCAGAACATTTGTGCAAAATGTTAAGTCCCGGAAATGTTCTTTTATATTGTTTAAACAATGTTGAAAATTCATGAATAGCGTTTTTTGACCATTTACCGCTTACGTAGCGAAAACGGTGATAGATACATTAAAAAGTGTTAAGACCTTTTTTGTAGAGAATCGAATACTCTACAAAAAAGTCCGGACGGTACACCCTGTTGGGTGTGTCGTCCGGAACCTTGTCGGAACGCTCGAAAAAGTGGATTTTTGAGTGTGCCTTTGGAGCGCTGTATTTTTTCACCTGTACAAGATAGACAGGTGCTCTCGTGGACTTTTTTGTAGAGAATTCGATTCTCTAAAAAATCTTAACCCTTTTTAATGTATCTATCACCGTTTTTGCTATGTAAGTGTTAAAAGGCCAAAAACGTAATTCATGAATTTTCAATAATGTTTAAACAATATAAAAAAACATTTCCGGGAGTTAACATTTTGCACAAATGTTCTCCTCGGCAATCCCTTCAAGAATCTCTTTTTAAAAAATTGTTACGCCTATTCTAAAATTAATGTAAAGATAAATTTTAGTGCTACTAGACTATAGCTCTATAGTTACACACGGCAAATATTTGACCCTGCAGCTACAGTTTGTAACTATACACATATATTTAGATAGGGATGGAGCAAGAAAAAAATTGTAAATAATAATTTATTCATTATGTATAAAATTTTCCTAATTTTTTTATCAAGAAATTATAAAATTTTTGTACGATTTAATCAACAGTAATTGATTGGAATTAATTTTTAATTATTACACGATACATAATTGACATTAATATTTTAAAATTTTTATTTTAATAATTAGAAAATTTAATATTTTTGACTATAAGCTGACCCGTGTGAATATTTCGTATAAAATATTTTTATAAAAACATTTAAACAAAAAAGTGACACGTTCAAACACTGCTGTACCTAATTTATGAGATCCCCAAAAGGGGCGAAAAGAAAGCTTTTTTAGGGTCATTCTTTAGATGTATACGATAAATAAACGCTGGATCAACCATTCCAATCCTCACTCCCAATGGAACTCAAAATATCGCGTACAATTTTACATTGAGAGCGATACTGTGTCTTGTGATATTGACTGTCACCTTAGTTAACACTCCTATTTATACGCTATAACACTTCTGTTATTATTTTAATAGTATGCAATCAAAAATTTTAATCAAATTCCCACATGGTACAGAAACAGAATCCGAAACTTGATATACATAATTGGGAAACAAAAGTTAACACATAGTACAATATACGTTATTTAGTTATTTATTTATTTATTTATTACGATAAGACGTAAATAACTCACTTATATACATATAACACGTTATAATATATTCATCTCTAAATGAAATTCACTTCGCAAATTTCATACTGCAGTTTCATTAAATTAAACTCTTTCGAAGACGATGATATTCTCTATGGCATACATATATTTAAATATGCACATCCTCATTTGCATATTTCCTTTCCTGTTTGCATCTAACGTACATATAGTAACAGTTTCGTATTTTTAGAACATCACAGTATTAGCTAGGGTACTTACCATAGTGGAGATTGATTTCAAAATTTAATTTCTTCGGCTGGTATAATTTTAGGTAAATTTATGAGATATTATTTTTGTTTGTGAAAAATTATTTTTTTCAAAAATAATTTTGAAAAAGAACTTGGAAAACAGAGACAGTATTTGTTATGATAGTACCTACCTACAATTTTTGTTTCAATATTAAAATACTGATTTTATCAGTTTCGACTCTGGTTTTTATTCGGATAAGTAGACACTAAAATATCGACCTGTAAATAAGTTTCCCTAATCAATCTTCCTATTATTTAGTCTCCTTCATGAAATTTATATCGTAGATTTATATCATAGAGGTGTAATCTGTATTAATTTCATAATTTTTGAGATATTCAACTTTAAATATTGCCAAAATACGGTTTTGGCCATTTTTGAAAAATCATGTAAAAAATGCACAAAGTTCTCTATCTCTACTTCTACAGCTAGTAGTCCTATTGGAATCTGTCAAATAGGCATGACTTAATAAAAATGGCTGACCAAAAAGTGCATTGACATTAGTTTTATATGCAACAGTTAGTACGATATGAAGAAAAAATGACAAATATTAAAACTATTTGTACGTGAGTTGACACAAGTTCGAAATAAAGAAATTTTATTAAGGGAGAGAGAATTTTGTATTTGAACAACAGTTAAAATGTAGCACAAATCTGAAAAAATGCGTGATTGCTATAATGAATATTACAATTTACTTACAGTATAGAGAACCTGCCTGGTCTTTGAATTATGACACTAGCATTCATGGTGCCTATATTTAGCATTTTTAAAATGAAAGAGTTTAACATGTAAGTAGGCGATTTTGAATTAAAAGTTTGTTATTTTTTTATGAAGTGTTTTTATGAAGTGACACATTTTTAGTAATAAATAAATATTTATCTGAGCGGTTACAATGTTGCATTGAACGTAATGAATTTATCTCTTGTATTTAAAACAACAACAATAACTTGTAACAAACTTACAAATTGACTTATAGCGACGTCACAAGAATAGTCTAATTTTTAAACACCAGATGTCCTAGCCTCATTCGACGGATCCCAATAATAAGTCTGTACAAGAAAAAAAAATGGAGGTGAGTCTTTCTTCCTTTTAATAATTTTGCAGTTTTAAAAATCTCGTTTTAGGTTAATTTTTACTTTATATTTGTAAAATTTTGCTCCCCTTTCCTTACTATTTAGGTACCTAATGCTATGTAATGACAAGAAACCTAGAGCAGATCATTCTGATAATTTTGGTTTTTAGTTTGTCTTGATATCTGTAAAATTAACAGAGTTGGATACACTTGCACAAAACTTGTTTGACAAGAATCAAAAAAGACTTCAAAAGTAAACTCAAAATTGTCACTAAAAGAAAGTGTATCTGAAAATTTTTTTAACCCTCGTTTTGCATTCAACATTAATAATTAATAAAAAGTGGAATATACAACAATACCCAGGTATGTGTATAGGCTAAATCAACTAAAAATGATCGTCATTAGACAAATGCAACAAATGAAGCAAAACTAGATCTACTTAGTTTTCTGTCTCTTTTCCTTTTCTTTTTTATTATTTTTATATTAAAGTAACTGTAATAATTTAAGGTTGTATGTCGCATTTTGCTTCATTTGTTAACGACATCAGATCATTTTTAGTTAGTTTTTCCTACACCTGCTTTTCATAAAAAAAATTTTAGAATTGAAGGAAAAATTTATATTTAACGAAAAATTATAGTCATGTGATCTTCTGCGAACAAGATCTATACCATATATAAGATCGGCAATATAACTCTTACGAAAATTTTGGACAAACTGGTGATTGAAATTAACCTCCAGAGTTATACATATTTATAACATCGCATTAAAATTTTGAAACCGGAAAACGAATGAGAATATATTAAATATTTTACGATTTTAATAATATTTTATAAATTTGTTTTAAAATTCAAAAATTTAATATCAAAGTTCAAGTTTAATCATCGTGAAACATATTGTTTTTCGGTTACTTTGTGTTTCGAGTTTTTGTTGAATTTTAGTATTATTAAATACGTCTACCAAATACAAAATATGGCGTTATCCGAAGGCAATTAACCTTTTTTTGGTATAAATAAAGGATTATAAATGCATTTAAAATCATTATGATTTGAATACATTTGAAAATATTTAACATTGTATAAATCTGATATTATTATAAACATTTTTGTGTTTTAATGTTGGTGAGATCTGGTAATACAGATTTTGCAAAAGTTTGAACATTCCATGTTTTTCTATTGAATGAATGCTGTAGGTGGGTCGGGATTCAGTTGCACGGCGGCCTCCCGTTGCACGTAGGCCACCAAATACGGGCCCATTGTACCCCACGGCATCCAAGAGGGACTAGCTAGTGCCCAGTCCCTCATAGAAACTCAGGATTGCACTACAGTCTGCAGTCCTGATGTCCTCGGAACTCAGTATTGGAGATTCCAGATACTTGCATCCCAAGGGTGACAATGCTTCACAAGAGCATAGAACATGGGACGAAGTTTCGTCTTCCAAATCGCACCTTCGGCAGAGAGGACTTTCCACTAATCCCATGATATGCAGGTGCTTTCTCAGGACGTTGTGCGCCGTGAGTATACCTGTTAACCGGGTCACCTGTACCCTGCTTAGAGATAGTAATTCCTTTCTCCGTCTTAAACTGGGCAGTACTATAAGCTCTCGGGCCTGTCTGGCCGTTTTACACATTTTCCAGAGGTGGGCGTGCTGCTTTTTAGCCCAGTCATCCACAGCACACCTCACTTTCTGGATGTTTTTCTATTACACCAATTATACTAACTTACAAGAATCAACTACAGATCGAAGACATGTGGTTATTGACAAGATCCATTCATTGAATTTTTTTTCCTAAAGCGAAATTTTTCAAAAGCAACTTTGTACGGCTCGATTATTACATATACTCTGAAAAATAGGGAAGAGTGGTGTCAATTGTAACAGTTATAGTTTTACTTAACTATTATAGTATTGACTTAATCGAAAAATTATTCTAATAAGAGTTGTAGGTATGGATGGGAGCAATCGACTGCTATAATCAGGAGCTTTATAGCTCGTGTGGTTTTCGCGTTATGATACAAACTTATAGTTTTTAAATGGAAACGTAGGTATGTTTAAATGTTTTCAAAAAATTTTTTATGATTCAAAGCTACCGCAGTAACACTCAAACTTTCATTGTTTTATCTGAAATTTTGGGTAATTACATTTTAAAAACGACACTTTCATAATTTCGTACTCAAGTGCTTGCAAACTATTAGGATTTTATGATTTGGCTGTAATAAAAATGGTAACTCTCAAAAAACTGAGCCTGTATATCTATATCAAATATAATTGACGTTAATTTTAATATTGAATCTATAGTGACAATTATAACAAGTTATAATTTACGGGTATTATTTTTTTTTAAGTGTTTGGTAAAATTTTGGAAACTATTCAACGATAATAATAATTAGTTGATTGAATATTGGAATAAGAAATATAGGTACAAAAATCGGTTGCTGACCAACTGTTAAAATTTAATTGTTCTACCAAATTTTTTAAATATACGATTTGTGCACTAGAATGCTTTTTTTTATCAGAAATGTTGCAACTGATACCTGGTCTCTCCTATATACCAACATGTTATCAAATTTGGACAAGTTTCTCAGTCAGTGTTATAGCATTATGCAAAATCGAAATAGCAATCACTTTTTGAAAACTGTGCGAGTATTCAACTAGTTTTCTTCATTTAATTGAATTATAAACTATAGAAACAGACACTTACAACTTTCAATTACAAACTGTTTTTCATAGTTTTTTTAATTTGTTTTATCACACCTATGCTAATTGTTTGTTAAGCAGGGAAACAGGTTTAAAACTATGTTTTTGAAGTTATTTACAATAATTATTTTGGAAGGGAAGGAATACGTATATAATTTATTGAAACTTTGAGAATATTTTGTACATATATTTAAATAATTATTTTAAATTTTTTAAGTATTTTCTTGGAAAATATGAAATATATCAACTGCCACCTATCGGAGGTCACCATCAGACGTAGTTATTTGCGTACATTCTAGAGGCCAGAATTTCCATTTAAAATGAATAGGGTTTCAAATTTACTTTAAGGGCACGTTTTTTTTCCAGATGATTCAAACTTCTCCTCAGAAAATTGATTATTGCATTTCTAGAGGTGTTTAACCAAAAGAGCATAATTTTTTGCCATTTTTTATAATTTTTATTTACAATAAAAAATACTTGAAACGATGTAATTACCCCAAATTTAGGTTCATACCGTAATTATGTAAAGAAACTTTCAATTGTTCAAATGATTGGTTAAAAACTTTGTGAGCTAAAGTGTACACAAATTAGAAAAAAAAGTTATGTGATACATTTAAACAGAAGAGCTAAAAACTTTCTATCTCATATTTTATTCATTTTAATTAAACAGAATTAATTATTTATAAAACTGAAACACATAATTGACTAAAAGTACATGCATACATGCGTATATGTAAATGCATAATATATTATATTAATATAATATTACTAATAATATTAGGTTCCTGCTATCCACTGACATTACACCTACACTTCGCCACCTACAATTCGCCACCAGTTGACAGGTGAAACGTTTTAAACATAAAAGAAGAAACCGCTACGTGAATACAATGAGTTTGAAATATATAAATTAGGCCGATTATTCTGAACTCTTTTATGGATATTTTAAACTTAGATGTTTTAGTCCAAAAATTGTGAAAAACTCTAGCTGCTGATTACGAAACCCTTACCTAATACGTGTCCAACATGCACTTGTTGAATTTTTCTTTTAAACTTAACAATTCTCGAAAATAAGTTGGATTAAAAAATAAAAATACGCTGCCAATGGGGTGTGGCACACAGCTTCCTCGTACTCGAAAAAGTACCTTGGTAATTTAATGCCTAATATATCTTTGTGTAATTTAAAATAGGTATATAAATGAATAAAAATAAATCAACGAAGGGATTCATAAAAAATCGAGCGAATTGGGACTAGCAGTAAATAAGATATTGACTTTTGTTGGGGTTTCATGGTAGCGCCGTGGATTCTATTACTCCGAATGCAATGAAATTTGTAGGGGACCATCTAGAAACCAGACTGCATAATTTCTGACAATTTCGTAAAAGAAGAATTGAATAGTTGAGAAGTTATGCCTCTTGGTGAAATTTAGATTATTAATGGAATAACACGGTAGCGGCGTAGCTACCGTTACTCCGATTTCGATTAAATTCATAGGGGACCATCTAGGGACCAAACCGCATACTTTCTGATAATTTCATTTAAAACAATCGAATAGTTCAGAAGTTGTGCCAGTTGGTGCAAACTGGTGACACACAGACGGAGAGACAGACGGACGGACGGATAGACACCAAACCAAAATTGTTCAAGAAGCTCTAAAACGTAAAATGTGAGTAAAAAATTTTATTTTGGAGGGAAAAATTTTTTTATTTTTCAAAAGTGATTACAATGCTTCCGCTACTTTAGTAGTCTTGGAAGCAACAAATATATTGCAAATGTGATAATATTGTCAAATAATAACCTGGAAGTTCTTTAAAATAATAACAAAATGCACCAAACAAATGACACAGGATTTTGTATGTACAAAATTTGTAGCTATCTGTGCGTTTACAACCGAATACTACACATTCTATTATCTGTGTATGTAATGGCAGCAGAAATTGGTTTTCGACAAAAAATTTTATAATGCAGTGTTATTTGTCTGCTTTTATTTAAATTGTTTAATAAACGACACTGACTATTTTCAGTATGACGAATATACCAATTTGATTGTTGTACCTATAAAACCATAAAATTTAATTCCCAGTTGACTAAATAAATGTAGACACAAACTTTCTTATTTTCTATGGAACATGGTAAACCTAATAATAAAATGCCAAAAATGGTTTTGACTTTGATATTCTTAAGAAACTTTGCTTACAAGCTCCAGAACACAGAATAATCAGAAGCCAAGTTGCTATCTCTGCACTAATGATATCAGTGTAGACAAAAAATCGCCTCCAGTTCCCACCACTATGTTGTGTAGGTATACACTGTTTACAGTGGTGTTGGTTTGATATTTGCAACCAATGAACTACTAGAAACCAACTAATATCAGAAAAGTGTAGCTTCCTTGGAGCTCTTTGTAGGCCTGTCACAGCTTAGGTGGTTCAGTCGTCCGCACACCTTGGTTCGGTTCGGACATTGATTGTTGCAACAATGTAATACATGAATACGTAGCGCTTAGAGTACATACATATTACACCAGACTCATTGTCGAGATTGTATGTATGATGTATGCGGATGTATGATGGATATACGTATCATCTCCCTCCAGCTACCGAGCTCACACACACGAACATGAACTATACCACACATAGAGACACAAATTCTAAATATGTATATAACCATAGTAGCTCCTCCCATTTTTGTGATGTAAAATTTTGGCGACAAGCGGGATACTAACTATTATACAGTAGTTTGGCTCCTTGTTTGCAACTGTGTCAGTTGTCACACACACAATTACAAAACACGTATTGTCGGACAGAGCAAGGTGGGGTCTAAGCTAACAATGGTCTAACAATACATTACAATGCGTTGTGTATTCGGTGACGGACATCGACTAATTAAATGCCTTAACCGGTATCAAGCACACTCAGGCACACTGCTATACACAATTTTTTACACATACGCTTAGGGCTTGCTCCAGAACTTTATTTTTTAGGAGCAACTGTATTTTTTAAAAGTGTACAGTCTGTCTTATACGTAGATTCTTTGTTGATTGATTAGTTTTTACAACCAGTGCTTTCGTCTCAACGACCCAATTAAAAATTTTTTAGTTTCTAATTAAAACGACAGTAAATGTTTGAATATTTCTAAGTTTTCGCACAGTTTTGACTGGGTATTGTAAATAGTATATGTGTATATGTTTAACAAGTGAATATAACATAACATAGGCGTTATCTATAGATAATTTATAGTAATATAATGTTACCGACAGTTGCTAATTATCATTATAATAAAATTATTAATAATTCGGTATTTTATTTTAATTCAATCGAGTTTTATAATTGGCATTTCAGTCGTTTTGATATGATAGATAATAAAATTATTAAATATTGCAATTTTTAGTCTACGTAGGGTATATCTATTTCATTAATGGAAAAATAAATTTTATTCACTATGAGCATTATAGTCCAATCAAATTACACATAGAGAAAAAAATTTTTACCTAGACTTTTATGAGTGGAAATGGTAAAGAGGCTAATAATAAACGTAAAAAAAATAAATCCTTGAGCAGAGGCGGTGGAGGGTTGATTTGGGGGTGCCCCTAAAGTGTCAAAAATTATATTATTGCAATTTCCGGCGAAAGTCGAAGTCAAAGGAAAAATTATTAACAAATCAAACAAAATTATTAGAAAATCAAATAATTAACAAAAAATTACTCTTACAACAATGAATTTTTCAGTAATTCTTGACAATCTGGTCAAATTTTTTAAAAATTTCAAAAACTGATTACACCACTCAATTGTACGGAAAAAAATACGAAAGAAACTATGTTTCATTGTTGGACTTGAAACTTTATTTATTCGACTTAGATATTTAGAGCAATACTCTATAATAATTATGTTTCGAGTCAGACAATGAAGTATTTTTTTCCGTACAATTGAGTGGTCAAAAAAAAGACCAAATAGTCAAGAATTACTAAATAATTCATTGTTATAAGAATTTAGAAGTTTTTGTTATTTATTGGTTTTTCTTTTGTATTTTTGAGCATGTTCTTAAATGAAAGTACCAATTTTTTTATTTTACCGAAAAGTAGATGTCAAGCCGAAAAAAATGAGCACCGGCAGAACTCTGTGCGATGATTTTTTTAAGTAGAATCTTTTCTTGAAAGAAAAGTGTTCCGGATCGAAAAAATGAATATCTTGGAAATTTGTTAATTTTTTTACCCGAAAAATCTTATGGTTATTGAAGACTCAGAAAGGTATACTTTGACTAAGTTTCGTCAAAATCAAATTTTTTTTGTGGAAATGAAAGGTGTAAAACGAAATAAAGAAAAAAACAAGAAAATCCGCATTTTTCTTCGAAATTTTGAGGTTATGTTAAAAAGTAACCTCTACAAAAGCTGTAGATTTTTGCATGATCTACAACATTTGTTGTGGATAATTTTTCCTTTGACTTCGACTTTCGTCGGAAATTGCTATAACGTAATTTTTCATCCTTTTGGGATCCCCCGAATGAGCCCTCCACCGCCCCTGTTCACGCATTTATTTTTTTTTTTCGTTTATTATAACCCTCTTTACCATTTCCACTAATAAAACTCTAGGTAATAATATTTGTTTTATTTTCCTCTGAGTTAATTTGATTGGTCTATTATTACTTATATACATATAAGAATACTTTTCGAAGTAAAATTGTTTTTAGCCTATGCGCTAGGTGACATTGAGTGTGCATGAAAGAGGTATAGAATTTGACTTTTGATTGTTATTAGGGGATCTTCGGTGAGTATGAAAACCCATGTCGTCGACCTCTAGGGAGGTCGACAAATTGGGGGGAGGGGGGAAAGTTGTAGAAAAAGCCGATCGGGAGATCGCTTATATCTTGCTTATTATTGATCGTAGAGTGATAATTTTTTTTTAAATTTATTTGCAATGAAATTATCTAACTTTTTGTCATATGCAAATTTTTTATATACCTAACGGTTTTCGTGTAAAAAAATGAAAATTGAAGTCGACGTTAAAATTTAAGTATTTTTGGTATACAGGGCTAGTCAAAACAATAAAAAAGTCAAAAATCTCAGGGGAAAAGCATTTTTGGGATAAACGATGAGGACAAAAGTTTCACCATTTGTTACGGTGCATCCTATGATGAACTTCACCTTGACCTCAAAGTCAAGGTTCAAGGTCATATCAAGGTCAAGTTCGTTTTTTTATATGGCAACCCCCACTTTTGATCACGAAAATGGAAAGAGTAGAAAATTGTGTATCCGAATTTGATCTTGATCGTGATCTCAAGGTCAATGATCAGACTCAATTCAAGGGCAAACCCAAATTCTTAAATTTTGTTGGAAATTCTGTTGGAAAATGGCTGATGTGTGAACTTTTGATTACGATTTTTGTCTTATTTTTCGCTCTTTAAAGTAAAATAAAAAAAATAAAAAATATTGACATTGTATCGAACTTAGGTACCTACAGGTGCCGGAGAATAGAATTATCTTTAAAATAAAAATTTAAAAAAAAAAGGATACATCGAATAGTTTTTGAGTAATCGCTTCAAACAGTTCCAAAAATGTGGTTCCGAGATATTATAAAATATGTATCTATATAAAGAAATGTATTTTCATATTTTATATTTAATACTCATTATTGCGTGAACTACGTTTATTGAGATTTTTTTTATAGAAAGCTGGATTCGGTTAATATGCAAAAATCTTTTTTTTTTAAATTATTTTCAAATCACTTTAGGAACATATTCTACACATAATTTGCTATCAATTTCGGTAAAAAAAATTGATTTCTTGATCAAATCTCAAGTAAACCTTCCCTTAAATTACTTTCAGCAAAATCACTTTGGGAACATATTCTACACATAATTAGCTACCAATTTCTGCGAAAAAAAGTCGATTTTTTTAACGACGCTCAAGTAAACTTCCCCTTAAACACCATAATCAGTCAATTTTCATTAAATCAGTTGAAGTCTTGCGGTGCGGAGATTAGACATACTATTGAAATATGAAAAATGAAGATGGTTACTTTAGAGTGGTTTGGTGAACAGGGCCCAGTGTTATAAATCTGACCCGTAATTCAGATAATTTTACATGAGTAAAACCGCGAGTCATTTATCACTTTGGTTAATAATGTAGAGTTCTAATCAACATGTACAGAATCATAAAATACTATATTTATACCTTTTTAATTGGCTGTAATAATACATAGAAAATAATTTAAATCTATGTAATCTAAAAAAAAAAAAATAACTAGATACTATCTTAAAATTCATTTAACACGCATTAGAAATCTATTTAATCTATAATTTAAGTTAAAATGTTCTACTTCATATATTATCTTGAATAAAAAACTTTACGAAAAAAAATTTGTATTCAAAGCAGCTAACATATCTAATATGTATACGTACTCGATAAGTATTGATATCAACCAAAAGAAAATTAAAAATTACATACACATACATAGAAATCAATAATTAAACCTAAATGCTTGTTTCTTACATTCTTCGATAATAAAATTAAGGTAACTATTATGTGATAAAATGCAATAGCTTAGCACTAGAATTCCTATAAAGGTAAATTAATACGTCTACGTATATGCATATTGAAAGCTATTTGTTAGCTGACTTACTACATTTTTAAAGCTTTATTTGAACTGAGAAAGATTTATATAGTACGTATGTAATTAAAAAAATAGTGCTGCGCGAATTATTCGAAATGTCGAATAATTCGCACCGAATTGAATAGTAATTACTCGATTCGAATTTCATTATAAAAAAAAAATTCGAATTGGGTATTTGACAAATTTTGAAAAAGTATTTTAAAATAATCCTAAAGATTTAAATATAACACTAGTAATTGATTTTTGTATAATTATGTATAATTATTAAAATAATTTTTAATAATTATTATCTATATTATAAAATAATTTAGTAATTGATATTTGTATATTAAATAATGTATTAATATTCTTCAGTTATTATATTTGTATACCACTTGTTTTTATGAAATTCCACGAGCTTATATTGTAGCAATATAAAAGCATTGTTGAAAAAGCGTTGTAAAAACCTTGTAAAATGATGTTTACAAGGTTTGTTATTAAATATGGTTTGCAACTTTATATTTTATAACATTTTAAATTTTTATAAAATTCCTTTGACACGTTTTTATTTTATTCAAAAAATTGTGTGAATATGTCAACTTCCCATAAGAGTCCGTGTTAAAATTACAAAACTGAAACCGTTTTTCTCAAAATTGGGGTGGTAAATTTTTTTTCGGTATAGGCTCATATTATTGGTATTGAATTAAATAAAAATCTAGAGAAGTTTCGTTAAAATCCTTTGAAAAGTCGTTTTTCGGACCAACTACCTTAAATCCTCCATCCACGCCAAAAGTTGCCATATACATTATTCCCTTCCTGCGTCACGTTTTGTTGAAAAATAAGGAGCTTACAAATTATAGAATAATCTGACAAAGTGTTCTTGTGATCCCCCGTGAACACCCTACTCCTCTACACCGAGTTTTCTTTACCCAAAAATAATTAAACTCCGTCGTAGTCACAAACTAAATAATAAAATGCAGCTAAACTCAATCAAACCGAACTCATTATTCAATGTAATATGTATAATATACACAGAACTTATACGTATGGAATAACTACTTACGGTTTGAAATGTAAAAATTATCTTTAAATTCAAAAACTTTTATACATTAAAACTTTTGTGTACTAAATGTTTTATGGTATGTATTTCCTCTTTCCTACCAATTTCCCTGCATTGTGGAGTGCGTCACTATTACTTATATGTTCAGTTGCTGGTATCTATCTGGTGGTAGTCTGTCCTCCTTTTTTAAGATAAATGTTCTACAACAATTTTAATAAAAGGTATATCTATCCATTTTACATTGTCTTATATGCAGAATGAATAATTTACTAGTGTTTTGTAGTAGGTACAAATAAAATAACGGAAAAAAAAAAAGATAAAAAAGAACATTCTTGTAAATTTAACGTTGCTGGACGATAAATTAAAAGCAATTTATATTTGGACCCGACATGATTTAATTTTATTTCAAGCAAAAAAATAAAGAAAAGAAAAATAATAAAAAAAATCATGGAGTAAAAATGATATGATTATAACTGGTGCTGTCACAGTAAAACCTATATTAATATTTTTGCTACGATGAAAATACTTGAGGGCTAAAAAGAAAATTGGAACTGGTTCAGTGAAGCCTAAGTTGTTGATTGGTTGATCACTGCTATACTCATATAAATCGACGTTACGCCACAGGTAAAAAGTATTGGTGCAATGTACAGTTGAATTTGACTTTACGCCCAAACTTCCTCAACGCTTTCGTAAATTTTTTGACATTGGACTACATATTAAGCTCATCTTGATCCATAGTTTTTTCTGGTACTTGTCTCCTTCAATTCTGAACATATTTCCATCTGAAAATTAATAAATTCAATATTGACATATCTTGGATATTGACTGTCAGCTGATGAAAAATATAGAGGAAAGTACCTAAATTTCGGATACCATTTCTTTAACATAATGTAGTTTTATCAATATTGATTTGTAATGTATGAAATTTGCATATTCGATACTTCAAGTCTTTGGGAATAGTTCCCTAAGATGCAATAATATAATAATTCTATAAGACTTAACACTTAATAATATTTTTAAATACTTTTAAATATTTAAATAATATTTTTAAATACTTTTAAATCAAAACCCTGATTTTGCTAACTACAACAAATGGGCTCCTAATTTCGGATATATGGAATTCTTAACTTCGAATACATTTTGATCTACCCTTAACTTTTTCTTTGAATTATATTGCCTAGGTATATATATATATATATATATATATATATATATATATATATATATATATATATATATATATATATATATATATATATAATATTGAAAGCTTTTTTTAAGGTTTTGTAAGCACGTTATTAAAGAAAAGCATTCTTTCCTCAAACATTCAGTCAATATATTCCACAAGAATGGATTTTGATTTATTATTAAAACCAGCGAATTTTTCGCGACTTCAGCTAAAGTGACTAGTCTGCACTGCGATCAATCTTTCACTTTTCTGCATTCAGAACACAGAAATTCACAACACATTTGAATTTTAATCATCGAAAATTCGACAATAAATATGACACTATCTGAAATTGAGGCAATATACAAATCACTTTACCAGGCTTGCTGATATAACCTCAAATATCGCAGATAATTTTTGCACAAGAATCAAAATATATCTTTGAGAAAATATGATAAATTAAGCAAAAAATTATAGGACTGATTACCATATATATTTGAAGTTGGACATTGTAAAATATTTGAACTTTAGAAATTTTATTAAAATTTTTATTAAACGATCAGAAGTTCAGGTGCTCAAAACTACATCGCATTGGTGTTGGCAACGTCATTTATTGTTTAGTCATCGATGTATCTTTGTCTCCGAAATTAAGACAATCAAAATATATCTTTGAGAAAATATGATAAATTAAGCAAAAAATTATAGGACTGATTACCATATATATTTGAAGTTGGACATTGTAAAATATTTGAACTTTAGAAATTTTATTAAAATTTTTATTAAACGATCAGAAGTTCAGGTGCTCAAAACTACATCGCATTGGTGTTGGCAACGTCATTTATTGTTTAGTCATCGATGTATCTTTGGATACTTTTCTCTATTCTTAATTCAACGAACTAGACAATTTCTATTACTAGGTCAGGTAATTTTTGAAAAAACTAAAGTCACAAAGAAAAAGAGTTAATATACCATACACTTTTTTTATTTATTTTTTCAGATGAATTTTCAGTTTATATTATTTCTCTTTTGAATTTTGATCTGAAAATGTAATAAGGATATTATAGATATTATAACGAACGGCTTAAGATGATCAAGTCGTCCATGAGATATGAAATAGAATAATTTATCGTAGATAAGGTATAAGTGTATATGACATACATTAGCACAGGAATGCCTTCAAACTACAGTTCATAGTGTTAAAGTTCAGGTCACTGTTTTCATTCAAAAATAATTAAGTGTATATTTGAAAGTTGGAAAATGAAGGTGTTTTTCTCACGAGTCAGAAGGCAAGGTGTTTTTCTCACCAGTCAGAGTGTTGAAGGCAAGCTTTCTTGGACAATTACGACGAGTGGAAGTAAACACCGTTTTTGCACGTGTTGCATACAATATTTTTTGCAATTCTGAATTATAAAGGAAAGGAAGGAAATTAATGAAAAATGAAATAATTATTAAAAGTTTGACAGTTACATACATCAATACTTCGGTGCTAAGTAAGGTTTCAAAGATATCCACGCGACCAGAGAGACCTCTACGTGTGTAAGCCTCGATCAATTTTAAAATATTCGCAGTCGATCGTTCCATTTGATATTATTATTATTATTACTATAAAATTTTTTAGGTTTTTAGGCAACTATGTGTATCACATTTTAACATAGTAAATTGACAATAAGGATATTGTGTACGATTCTCATGAATGATCTAGTAAATATAACTAGTGGTAGGGTGATGTATATTTTTTGGTAAAATTAAGTCAAAAATATTTAAATTTTTCGAATGTGTTCGCAACTTTATGGCTGTGCACTGTACATACATAATATATATGTATTTATCTATTTGCGATATTAATAAAAAAAAATTTTCTAGTTTAATCTAGAGCAGAAATATTTTTATTTTTTTAAATTTAAAAAAGAATAAGCAGTTTCAGTAAAACTAGTAGGTAATTATAAATTATAAATGTAAAAATATAAAGTACTTATATATTTTTAAACTGTGAAAAATATTTTTTCAACCTCTTGAATCGTAAGTTGGCGTTTGCATACCACGTAGCTTGTCGCGTAGCCAACATTTACCTGTCTAGGAACGTAAGCGCTTACTTACCTTCAGTAGCGTAGTTGAGATGTTTGGCGCCTCTGGCCAAAATTGAAAGTGGCCCCCACCTTTTTGATAAAGAGGGGGAGGGTTTAGTAACTTAAGAGATCCGCCCCCTATCCACAATCACATCATACGCCCCCTCTCCCCTTTTGCACAAACTGCAGCCACCTGGGCTTTTGGGCATTACTCATCGAACTTCACGGAATTACGCGATAACGACACCCAGTTTTGTTTACCAGACTTATAGAAATGCTTGGTTTCTTTTTACTTTCAACTTATAGCCTAGTTTTAGACTAGCCAGTGTAGCAATATATATGTTAATTGTTATTTTGTCTCAGTTTATGCTCTGAGTAATTTTTTCAATGGTTTTAGTATCAAAATCAGGTGATATGTACCTATTCCTTGACGATTAAGAAAAACCGTCGCAGCAGCGCCTCTTGCTCCAGCGCTCCTGGCGGGGGCCATTCCTGCCACCCGCTTGCTACGCCACTGCTTACCTTAGTAGGAACGTAAGTAAGCGCTTACTGTCAATAGTAGATTTTTGGAAACAGTTTTTTATAGACGCCTACTATTCATTTTTTTCATTTTTATTAAAATTGTATTTTCCCAGAATTTTATTATTTTTTGTTCGTTTTTATTTCAGTTTATTCATCATATTTTTCGGCTGAAAAAATAACTTACTCATACCCGGCCCGTTAGTTTGTTTTTGTGGCCGTAGATGCTTACGAATTCTCAGCTTTCAGGCTCGAATTCTCAAACTGCATCCAAGGTCACAAAAATAACACTTACGGTCCTTGCAAAGTAATACACTATACTTTGATATTGAGCAAATATACTTGCATCTTGACGATATTGGATAAGTTAGGTGACAATCCATAATTTAATATAATTATATTCTAAAATGTACTTATTTGATTAACTGGTCTTACAAGGAGATGCACCCAGATTCTGATGAAATTTCGCTAGTGTGTAGAATAGGCAAAAATAAGGGACCCGTATTTTTTTTACCGGCCATCTTCCATGTTTACGGAGTAAAACTGGCCCCTAAAGTTGGGGGTTCAAATCGTATTTCTTAAGATATCTCGAAAACTATAAGAGGTAGAGGAAAACCTTAAATTGACGAAATGTTATTCCTTGAAAGGCCTATTCACCTGTATAGGTTAAACCAGGGTCGGGTTCATAAGGAGGGTTGGAGGAATAAAAATGGAGGTAATTTTTCTTGTACAGCCTGACTGGTATCAAATTTTTGCCATCAAATTTTCAATGCCATCATAAATAGAAAGAGCACCAAAAATTAGGGGATACGTGTTTTTGCGTTTTTTCGAACTATGTGTGGTATCCAAGCCATATAAGGAAGAAAAAAATATAGGATAGATTATATTGTATTATTATTGATTGCAAATAAGTTCTATCTTTTTTTTATATTTATGTTTGTTATCATCATCAAAATGTAAATTTTTACTTTCCGATAATGAATCATGTAATTATCAGTACTTACATAATTGGTAAATAAATTAGCCATGTGTATATTTGGTTACTCATATTCGATATTTTTCATACCTGTTTCTACCAAAGCTCTCTAGTCTGCAAGTGTTCATGAATGTTTAACAAGAACCAATAATCTTCCGTTTATCTTCTTACAATTTTTTTTTAACCAAATAAGCGCGGTTTATTTCTTTCTCGACATTCAAATTCTTTTTCTTAATTTTTTTGTCTGTTTTATTGGGGTCAACCCCACTTCCCAAATCGCAAAATTTATTACAAAACACCTGAACAGTGAACGAAAGAGATTACTGCTTCTTGTCGAGGATTCATTAACACAGGCACACCCGAGAACTTTAACTTTCGCAGAAATTGGTATAAAAAATATCGAATATGGGTAACCAGATGTACACATGGCAAAATCAGCAATTAAGTTAGTACTGAAAAATATATGAATCATTATCGGAAAGTAAAAATTTACGTTTTCATGATGAAAGTAAACATAGAAATAAAAAAATTAAAATGTATTTGTAGTCAATAGTAATGCAAAATAATCTACCTTATTTTTTTCTTCCTCATATGGATTGGATAACACACATATTTCGAAAAAACTCAAAAATAGGTTTTCCCTAATTTTTAGTGCCCTTTCTATTTATGATGGTAAAAATTTGATACGTTAAGCTATTCAGGCTGTACAAGAAAAATTAGCAACAATTTTATCCCGCCAGCCCGCCTTATGAACCCGATCCTGGTTTAACCTATACAGGTGAATAGGCCTTCCAAAGAATAACATTTCGTCAGTTTAAGGTTTTCCTCTATCTCTTATAGTTTTCGAGATATCTTAAGAAATACGATTTGAACCCCCAACTTTAGGGGCTAAAATTACATTTTCTTGAATAGGTTACCGGAGGGTTTGCTGTATTTATTTACATCACTGTACTTTTAAAAAGCTGCTTATTAATATACACCAACTCTGCGTTACCGGAGGGTTTCTTTGGTGTAGATTGTTTTCAATCCTCCTTACAATTCAAACAATGAAAATTTCTTCGAAATCATCATTGAACGAGCATACACCTACCACCTACCATTTTCGAAAATGCTTGATTAATTTTCATCATCATTAATTTCATGTTACTTACTTACAGTGTACAATGTACAATGTAGGTACCTACCTACCGATCTACATGAACGCATTTCCATTTTCGGATTAAGTCGACAACGGGAGATATTTATTCCCGTAGATACCACTGAAATGTATATTTAATTTCATCTCGTAGAACCGCGCGCCGCCCGCAACACCAAACCGACGGGCGCTGCTATATTTGCTTAAATTAATGACTTGATATTTCGTACAAAATGTTGTGAATATTTCAATATGATATAATACTACACTGTAATACCGATCCACCAACTGACAGAGCTATAGTATACAGGTCCTTACACAATGAGCTACTTGGTTTGTTAACATTTATTGTCTAATATGGGTAGTTTGTAACCTTAACTCTGGTGCCCTGGTATATATACAAAGTATTTCTGCCTATTAGGGACGTAACAATATCTAGGAAAATATTATTATAAACAATGAATTAATCCAATCTACCTACAACACTGTTCAAATACCTTCATATATTACCGAAAATGTTTCGTAACGACCACATATGCGACACATCATATAATTAACATTAATAAGTAAAACACATAAACAGATTAGTTATAAATTTATTTCTTCAATTCAGCATAAATTTATTATTGTTAATACTGAATGTTATATGAGAAACTGATCGAAAATGCATATCATGATCTAGTATATCGTTTGAAGAATTCTTTCGTTAATTAAATATAATTCATTTATTAAATTAATAAAATTCTGATAATTTAATTTGTTCTTTCTGATTGTTTAATTCTATGAAATATTAGACAGTTAAAATAACCTGGAGTAATTGTTAGGAACAGTGACTCAACAATGTTTTTCTGAGAAATTATTAATAGCTTGGCGTCATCTAGGAAGACTATTACAGAATACAGAAACAGCATACATACCGAGCGTTCATAAAGTTCCGGAACAGTTGAAAATCTCAGTTGATATTGACTTTATCGAAAAATAACCCGGACAAAAGTTTCATGGGAAGAAATGAGGAACTAGAAAATGACCTCGAATTTGACCTTGGACATGACCTTGACTAACCAGTATCTTGAGAACCAACATATTTTTCTTTTTTATGACCTTCACACGACTTTGGGATAAGAAGTATGAATATGTTTTTGAACGTAAAATTTCCCGTTCTTTCCAAATCCGAAGTCAAAAATAGGGGTTTCCATTTAAAAAAACAAAGCTGACCTCCAAATTTTAGTCAAGGTCATGCTCAAAGTCAAATTCGAAGTCATTTTCTAGTTCCTCATTTCTTCGCATGAAACTTTTGTCCGGGTTATTTTTCGATAAAGTCAATATTAACTGAGATTTTCAGCTGTTCCGGAACTTTATGAACGCTCGGTATAAAAATCTGTGGACAGAACGAGGCCGTTCAAGCCTTTCTCACTGCTTAGCTGATCATTCTTTCGATGGCAGTCAGCTTATGCACGTCAATTGTTATGTACTGTTAAAATCATTGTTAGTTACACTGCATGGATCTCTGTCCGCATGTACATGTTACGTAAGAGTGTGTGTGTGACCACTCACATAGATGCAAACATCAAACACATACAACTACAAACAGTGTGTACCTACACAACATAGTGTAGAGAAGTGGTAGGGATTTTTTGTCCACGCTAGTATCACTAGTACAGACTACAAAGATAGTAACTTCGTTTCTGTATTCTGTGGCATCTATTCAGGCAATCTCATTTCAATTTTGAATCAGTTAATTATTGGTACACCCAAAATTAATTTATTTATAATTTGTAGGAAAAGCATAATATTTTAAAAGTTATTAAAGGACATGTGAACTATTTGATTTATATTTGTTAATAAATTTAGTTAAAATACGATTAACAATGGAAACAAATTTTAACACGATAGTATAAATTCAATGGCTCATTATAAATAGAAATATGTGTTAATAAGTAAATGAGTTAATTAAACGCGTTAACCTATATAATCATTCAATATATATTTACCGGAATATATACCTAAACCAAAATGTCAATATGACAACGAAATATATTATTAACGTAATCGAAAATATTTTATTAAAAAGTGTTTAAAGTGAACAATAATGTTATTTATTCCATTATGTGGTTTAACATTTGGATACACTGAAAAACGCGTGACATACCAACATATTTTTAAAAGGCGATCAAAAATGATGATAACTACATTCATCTGGTGATTCCATTTTCAGAGGATCGCTCAGAATATACTTCATTTGGACTCTTTCCTACCATAACAAATACGAAAACTGTGTTATTTCATCACTTTCTTCTTATTTATGATCTCCCTTCAGTCAAGAGAAACAAAAATTCACAACATGATTGGTGAATTTTTAATAAAAATTCAATTTAAAAAAAAAATCCAGTGAAAATGCACACATTTGTACAAGTTTGTCGGGTTTTTAGTTCACGATTAGGTGAGACAAACCAGGCTGTTAAAGACGTTCGTGCGCGTCCACAAAACACTATAGAATAAGGTAGCTACCACAAATTACCACAGAACATAATACCTGTATGTTATGCATACAGAGGTTGTACTGTTTCATGTGCCATAATTATGGTCATAATATGATGTGTCGTGTATTATAGATGATTACTATAGGTACCATCTATGTACTGATCTCTGATATCAATGCATACATAGTTGTTAATTGAAAGTTAGCAGTTTATTTGATCTTGTATGTATATTATGTACGTATACACATCAAAATCTACCAGAAAATTTTAATTTTTTTAATTTCAATAATTAATATTTCATTTTAGCGTCCGTCAATACGATGTTTTTTGTGAAATTTAAACATTTTTTTGTTTTGATGTCTACTCTTATAATATACGTATTATAATTTTTAACACGAAAAAATGCTATTTAGAATGTTTTTTCCTAATGGCTCTGCGTTAAAAATTTAATTTTTAATTGTCAATTACTTTAAGAAATGATCGATGAAGCAATTAACATTTTCGAAGGAAGATAACTACCTATGTAATTCAACTTGTCAATTCTCTAAAATTAAAATTTTTATCTAATATTAAGCCTGACACATGAACGTCCTTAACTGGAAGCACTAGGTTGAGTTTCATGGTGTGTTTTTTTTTTCTTTTTTTTCTGGACAATTAAGTCGTAATTATTGTACATGTGCTTACAAGCTTAGAGCACCCCGTATGTAAGTGTATATGCATATCTGAGCATAGTATGATATTATTAATCAATTTTCAACTTCAATAGCGGCTTAATTATACATACATGAAGTGGAAATTCTTCGTTATCAGCCATGTAATTATTCAGCTTTAAGTTATCATTATTATTTATAAATAAATTTTCATACATTTTTCAAAGTAATTTTATAATTAAAATTATTTTCCTTTGATAATTTAAATGAAAAATCGCAAAATGACTGACTGCTTAATTAATAACAAATTCAGGTTAATCTTAATTTTCGAAACTTCTCTAAAGATATTATATTATTTATATTATATTTCTGAGAGATGAAATAAGCAGATACTCTTTCTTTGTTTAAATTTTAATACAAAAATATATTTGACATCAAACGAATAATAAATCCTTTCGTCAGGTATCCAAATAAACAAATCTCGCCACGTTAAGTAAAACTTGACTAACTGCGATACATAATGTTTTCTTAGTAAGATGAATGTTTTCTTAATAAGATCAGAAAAAAGAAAATAAAATTCAAAATACAAAATTGTTTAAATATATATTGAAATTATGTAGAAAAGAAATGAATCCTTTACTATGTTTTCCTCAAAAAGTTTTTTCATTATACCGTTTTCATCCATTTTTACAATTAATCTAACAATGGAGTTAACGTTATATAAATACATAATTAATAATTTATTTTTTGAACTAAAACTTTCATTTCAATAATCAGACAACTTTTTACAAGATATTAAATACAATAATTTGAATCACTGTCCATAGTGATTCGATTATTACTTTAATTTATAGTTGAAAAAATATTCCCAGACACTTTTGATAGATTCTTTGCCAACGTATGATAGTACTTTTCTAATTCCAGTCAAACAAAAAAATAGTGCATAGGGTACTAATTGAACATTAGGTTACGAAATAATAAATAATAATAAGTTAATAACACTATTTTATATTTTTATGTAAATTCTATTTATTCAATAATAACTTGATTACAGAAAAATATTTTTTAAAGAAACCGAAAACAAATGGCATTAATGATATAGCTTAACTGTAAACATTTACAGAAAATAACTGAATGACTGGATTCATTGCAAAATATTTAATACTATTAAAAATATAATTTGAAAAACAAAAATCAGTGAATGTCAACATGTACTGCTTAGAATTTTCAAATCAGTTAAAATCAAACAAAAATAGTTTATTCTAATTGAAAATAACATATTTCACTTTTCTTTACAGTATTGCATCATTTTTTTAGCTTTATGAAGATGAAATATTATTAGGTCAAATATTTAAAAACTAAATAAAAACCACTGACTAAGGACACTGGTGTAGCGTTGAAAAGTGTACGATAAGGACAAAAAAGAAGGAAACCTACAAAAATGTCTGGAAATATTTTTTTTCCTCTTAAAATTTTACTTAGGTATCATTTGATTTTTTATTAAAATCAGGATCACACTTTTATATTTTTCAAGTACTAGCGTTACCATACAACAATATTTCGAATTTATGATTGAATTTTTATTTTACAGTTACATAAATTACGGGCGCATGTAATTTCCGCACTTTTTTTAAAATTCATCAACTGTTTGGTAATTTATGTGGTAAATTCCGCACTGGTCAGCAAATTAACATAAGTATATACACGACAAACTTATATACCGGGTGAGTTTTTTTGATAATTCTCATTCGATTTTTTCCGAAAATATTAATAACAAAAATCAAACCACTTTTTTAGAAATTTGGACAAAAAGAAATGCTAATTATGAAGGTGAATAATATTCAGCTAGTTCCTTATTATCCTGAAAATTTAGGCAAAGTAAAATGCTAAAAATGCTAATCAGACAGGTGACTCATTTTCAATTAGCTGCTTTTTTTATTTCGATATCTATTCTTATAATTATACGTATTATAATTTTTAACACGACAAAATGCTGTTTAGAATGTTTTTTCTAATGGTTCTGCGTTAAAAATTTGATTTTTAATCGTCAATTACTTTAAGAAATGATCGATGGAGGCCTTATAACATTTTTGAAGGAAGATAACTATGTAATTCAACTTGTCAATTCCCTAATATTCGGGAAAAGGGAAATACTAAAAACGCTAATCAAGTGGATAACTATTTATTGTGGACAGTTTTACCAGAATATAAGTATAAAGTCGAAGTATATTGTTAAAACTAACTAAACTAACCTAACCTTAACTTTTTTATCTACTATAATTCTATATTATTAATAGACTACACCCTTCTGTGATCCTAATTATGTAATTGAACCTTATTTACAATATTGTATTTTTACTATGTTATTATGCTAATTAGCGTATTAAAAACTTACAATTATTTTCAGTGGATCCATATGACCATTAGCTGTTGCGTATCCACTTAAAATAAATTTAAATAAAAAAAAAACCTAACCTTAACTAACCTCACCACCTAGTTTTTATATCAACGTCCAAGTATATTGTCAAAACTAAACTAAGCAAACCTTAACTATAACCTCACCACCTAGTTTTATATTAAAGTCGAAATATATTACCAAAACTAATTAAACTAATGTCACCATTTAATTTTTATATCAAAGTCGAGTATATTGTCAAAATTAAACTAGACTAACCTAACCTTAACTAACCTCACCACCTAGTTTTATATTAGAATCGAAAAATATTGTCAAAACTAATTAAGCTAATCTTCAAAAAATATTCGATAATTTAATATTGTGTTTGGTACTAGTGAACAGCATTTTTAAAGAACTTTCCAATGATGTGCCATAAGTGTGGTCTTACAGTTTAAAAAATAGGATTGGGGTGGCTGGAGTCTAAGGGGTTGGTTGTAAAAGTTTTCTATGCGGGTCATAATGGTTACCCCTTCATGTTCTAGAAACGGTTTTAACATTTTTAATTACCTATTACCGTTCCAAAGATGCAATGCCTATCTTGTTTTTAAATTGCCACCCTGTATATGTATTATACACACCAGTTAGATATAATTTTATCAAAAACTAATTAATTAGTTTTATTTTCAATCGTTTAATGCGGAAAATACACATAGGATTATGATAATTTCAAAAGTTGAGCGCGGAATCTTTTGTTTGGTGCGGAAATTACTATCGCCCACAATTACTGCTCTGAAATGGAAAACCTAGTAACTTGAATTTATACAAAAGTTTATTTATAATTAATTTTGGTATATTTTTAAAAAATATAAAAATTTTCAGAAACTTTTCGCAATAATAATTTTACGCAATTTTTTCTTTTTTTCTTGTAACAGAATCTTATACAATTACTGGTTGTTTTTTTCTTATATCTTGAACTTTTTAATCAACGTTAAATCAAAACCACATTTCCAAGTTTATTATGTTCTCTGTATCTATTTTTTTTTTTTTTTTTTTTTTTTTTTGAGTTACAATGTAACAGATGTGGCGCTCGCTTTCAAAAGACAATTAACTTCAAGCAATTTAAATTTTAAGGAAATTGTAAAAGAAAGGGCAATGGGCAAAACTATATGGGGAGCTGCGCCCTAGCGCCCCAGGTTGAGAGCGGTGCCGATCGATAGCCCTGATCAAGCAGTCCAACTTTGTCAATGGGCACATTCATGGAGAACCTGGCCTTTAAAAGTTATGGGGCGTCAAATGTACAAAAAGTCTGCACGTGTCCATAGCCAAACGGGATACTCTGTATAGGTACAAATGGGTTGAGAGACATGTCGTGGGCCAACCTATCACTGTGTGAAACCACTTTCCTGCCAAGTGGCCTAACCTCGTTTTTTCACGTGGCCTATGGCAGAAGACGTACCGAGCGGCTTCAAACCTGTACATTTGGAGTATCCGAAGAGAAGTTTGGGAGTGCTACCGGTGGTTATTTGTGGCAGACCCCTTGGTAGATTGCCGACATAAAGTAGTCCGAAGTTCACCCTCCCGAAGCGGACTCTATAGTGCCCGCTGCAGGTCAACACACATCGTTTCCTTAATAAATGGCCACGTGAAGTATGCAAAACTTACTGCACGTCAGAACTTTTGAAGGCCAGGTTCTCCATACCTAGGATGGGTATATTTGTGACCAACTAGGAAGGGGCTTTCAGAAAATACATATCTCACCAGTGGCCGCTGGGGGGCAGTTTTGCCCATTGTCCTTTTTTTAGAGAAAAAACAATATTCAAAATTTTACTACGTCACTTGTTTTTATTTTTAATGTAAATGAAATACTTGGCGCAGTCAGGGCTCAATGCTTTACACTTTTGAAAATTTACTTTCTAATTTCTGACAAAGGTTGGACTTTCTAAATACGTGGCTGAGATGAACTATTTCAATATGTAATGTTAAATTAGCACCTCTTTTAATAAAACATTTGAGAAATTGTTTTTCTTAAACTTCAAACGAGCTTAAAAAATACACTTTGAATCCAAGTCGTTGAAACTATACTAGCATGAAATATCAGGAAAAGCGGATATTTTGATGCCTTTATACCTATATGTTAAGAGGGCGAAGCTCAAATAAGTAACGCTTGTATCAGTGCCGAGCAGGCTTACCTTAATTTTAGGATTTTTAATGTCAATATTTTATAATTATTTACTGCCATGTAAAAGAAAATTATATCCGTTTTAACTGGATTTAATAGAAATGGCACAATTAGTCTAGAAGATGAAATTACGGAACGAGGTGAGTGCGTAAATGCGTAATAGCTGTTACAGGCGGATAAAATACTAAGCTTTTTCTACAATTTTTTTCCTTTCTAACTGAAAAGAAGTTGAATATAAAATTTAAATTAAACGAGTACAATCTTTAACCTATATTATATAATTTAATACGATGCCAGATGGTGTATAAAATTTAGGATAATAATTTCATTCACTTCAAAAATTAATTTGTATACGTTTTTAAATATCCACTTACTATGTAAAATCTTAGATTTTAGCATCATTTTGCATTGGAATATAACAAAATCCTCTATTTCTCAAGAGTTATAATATAATTGCGTATTCCAAATATTGTATATCTAATACATTTTTCTCAACGATGAGCTTCCTAATAAAAAGAGACTTTTAAGAGAATTCATTTTATTTAAAAATTTAACCAATTTTGTGGTCATCGTTTTTCCTAGAATTCTTTTAATAAGTACGTTTTGAAATTAAACTCTACAAATATTTGTAACATTGATTGAAATCCATTGAAAAATGTGTGTATGTGGGTGAGTGCTTGAAAGAAAAGTTTGTTTATTTCGTATGAATTTAATTCACAAGATGTAAAAAAAACTTTTACTGACAAAATAAGCGATCAACTAAGAATGGGCGACAGGGAAATATATAAAGTTTCAAATAAATTGAACATGCACGATACATTTTGGCAAGTTTGATTTTTCGGATAATAAAAAAGTTATTTTCAATTCAATTTAGGATCAATTTTGTCAAAAATTTAGTTTTAAACTAATTTATTTACTTTTTGAAATTACTCATCAAATAAAAAAAGGGTCATGTAAAGTAAAAGCTCACAGTTTTAATAAAATAAGTTAAGTCGAAAATTTTCTAATTTGAAAATTGTTTACTTTCAAATGTATCTTTTATTTCAATATTACCGAAATGAACGAACAAATTGTTTTACTAAAAAAATTAAATCTTCTTTTAGTAACAGTCTAGGAAATAAAAGCTTTGCTTACCTCTTAATTGAGCTAATGCTTTACAATACTAATTAAGGTATTAATTAACTATTCTTATTGTGTTTCTTAAATATTTTCTGCATTACCAAATCCTACATACGATTTTGTAGTCAGGTTAGAGCAGATGTATTATTCCGTTTACATCCATGTGAGGAAGGTCATTAAATTTCTACAGGTATCTACACCGTCATTTTGAATTCACTATGGTTAAAATAAAATTTTTTTGTGCTATTTTTGTATTGTAATTCTAATTAGTACCAAGAAATCATAACTACAATAATTATAGAAAAGTTAAAAAAGATTTCAAACAACAAAATTATATTAATTGCTTTAAATTATCTATTATCTATCTCTCAATTTGTATTTATCTAATTGAGAATTGACATTTTGGCTCAGAAGGCTCAGAAAAAAGAGCATCACAAATCTCGATCGGTATGACATAACTTTTTGAAATTTTATTTATTAATCTTTTATTTTGGTTAACCTTTCGTTTATTAGAAAACACATATAAATAAACAGAAAAATTACAATTTTTTTTAATAAACAAAAGAGATAAATGGTCGATTCCGAAATTTACAATAATAGAAGTAATTTATAATGTCTTCAGATAGAATCAATGTGTACAAAAATTCATAAAAAAAATAACAAAACCTAGTTTTTCTTTATAATTTTATGTAATTGTATATTCAAATATAATTTTCAATTCTGATCAACCTTTTTCATAATAATTTTCGATATTACCAAAAATAAAGGTACTTTGCTCTCGAGGCAAAATTCATATTTTTTAGACAGTCCTAGTAAACAACTGAAATAATTTGATATTTGATAATTCGATTTTAGGTCTTAGATCATAAAGCCTATTATGGGGAATAACTTTTTTTTGTAAGGTTAATATTAAAAAAATCTTTCCCTATGATTCCAACTTATGTAGACCCACTATATATCTATATAATACTCTTATGTAGACCCACTATATATCTATAATACCCCTGTCGCAGCATCTGCATAACATAGCGAATTTCCAAATCTTGGGCACTGGCGGATCTCATCTAAGACCTGTACCTATTTAAAATAGTTTAGCTTTCTAAGAGTAAAAGAATTTTTAAAATCGGTTGGGTAATTAGTTTTGGTATTTTTGGGGACCCAAGAACCCGAACGAATTTTGTGCAGCATAGTTGTATCCATCTAAAACAATTTAGTTCTCTAGCAGTGAGAAATTTTTTAGCATCTTTTCGATAGCTTATTACTGGCGTTTTCGGATCTGCAAGATCCCGGTGGACCTCATTAAAAAATCAGCTCGACCGTATATTCTAGGCGGACTTTATGTAAAATATATATATATATATATGTATATATATATATATATATACATATATATATATATATATGTATATATATATATATATATATATATATATATATATATATATATATATATATATATATATATATATATATATATATATATATATATTTATATATTCAAAACCCGTTGTGTAGCATTCTACGCCGCATTTGCATCCGCAGGACAGTTGTGGATCTCAGATAACACAACCTGTACCTATCTAAAATAGTTTACCTCCGTAATAGTAAAAAACGCCGTGAGCAGCGGGGCCCCATCACGGTAGTCGAATTTTCCCCTTCATCTTCGGTATTGAATGTCTACAAGCGAAATGTGATTGAAAGTCTACAACCGAATTGTCATTTTGTTGGTTTCAAAACTGGTGATGAGTGTTCGGCTGATCGAGGCTTTAAAAAAAGGTTTTTAGTATTTAAGGGCTGTATCTCAGTAAATTTCAATTTTGTGCCGAAAACAGGTAGCAGAAAAAAAGCCAACACAATTCGTACGAGGACATTCCTGCCCATGTTTATCCGCTAATTGCCTTTATGTTTTAGTTTTAAAAATTTAAAAAGGACCTTCAATAGTAAACTGGAAGGCCTTTATAAAGATATTTTTTCTTTCCAAAAAAATCCAAAATTTCTATTTTATAAATACTAAAAATCCAAAATTCCTAATTTATAAATAAACAGTGACTTTAATAACATTTTTAAATTACTTAATATGTATGTATTTCATTTGTCATAAAAGTAAGTTCACTTTTTTTTAAATTTTTTAAAATTACTATTCGCCTACTTGTATTTAGAATAAACATAATGCTTTTAAAACACATTTAACAATAGCATTCAATTCCGATGTAAAAATGGGAGAAGTGGGGGGAAAAGTGATGTGGACTCCCTACAAGGTACTAGCTGGATTCTAACTGAATACACGTACAAAATTTCAGTCCTCTAGGTTTCCTTATGGAGTCTCTAGACGTGTTAGAAAACAAGCAAAAAAATTAAGGAAATATTGGCGTAAAAATCGTGGTGGTAAGGGTTAAAAGTTGAAACCTCCAAAAAACAGTGTCTGGCTATTAGCTTAACCTGTACACCAAATTTCAGCCCTCTAGGTTTATTTGGGGAGATTTTGACCCGAACGAAACTGTTAAAAAACAAGAAAAATCATGTTCTTTTGGGTATAAAAATGGTGGGGGTAGGGGTTAAAAGTCGAGACCCCCAAAAGGCACCCCCTTGATACTAACTCAATCCGAATACAAAATTTCAGCCCTCTAGGTTTATTCGGGTGACCTGTGCGAGTGGTACAAACTTCGAAAACGTCGAAAATGCATGAAATTGTAGCTTAAAAATGAGGGGGGTGGGGGGAAAATATTAAAACCTCCAAAAAGCACAACCTAGGTACGAACTTTATCAACACACCAAATTTCAACCCTCTACGTTAATTCTGGGGGGCTGGGGGCCTGTTAGATCCAGCGAAAATCGTTTTTCCCCCCTCTACTCCCACCATATTATCCTAGGAAGCTGAATTTTGGATATGTTGTAGATAATTGACCGAAACATTATTTAAAACCGGTTTGAAAAAGTTTTATTGCTTTTCCGCCCCCCACCACCCCCTTAAAGGTCGGGTCAGAAAAAAAATTTGCCCAAAATTTGACCCCACTTTGATAGTATGAGGTGCCTCGAAAATGAGCCCCATTTACCAAATTTCATCTCTTAACTTCCATAGGGGGGCCCTACACAAATTAAAAGGTGGCGGGAAAATATATATATATATATATATATATATATATATATATATATATATATATATCAGACATTTTTTTTTTCTACATATTCGTGTTCTACGGGTCCGAAAACGGATAGCGCCCCTACTCTCGCCTCTCGCAGCTCTTATCGTATAGACTGTATAAGTCTAATTTTTCGGAGAAAATTCGACTAAAAAGGTTTCAAAATCGGTCAGTTATTTTATTTTTGACACTTTTAGGTCCTACTGACACTTCAGACCTTACATAACGTAATCTATATGTATCTAAAATAGCTTAGCTCCCCAACAGTGAAAAAATTTTCAAAATCGGTCGGCTAGTTTATTTTTGACGCTTTTGGATCCGATGGACCCTGGCAGACTTTACATAACGTAATCTATATTTATCTAAAATAGTTTAGCTCTGTAACAGTGAAAAAATTTTCAAAATCGGTCGGTTAGTTTATTTTTACCACTTTTGGGCCCCACGGACCCTGGTGGACCCTAAATAACGTAATGTATGTCTATCTAAAATAGTTAGTTCCCCAACTGTGAAAAAATTTTCAAAATCGGTCGGTTAGTTTATTTTTGACACTTTTGGATCCCATGGACCCTGGCAGACCTTACATAACGTAATCTATATTTATCTAAAATAGTTTAGCTCTGTACAGTGAAAAAATTTTCAAAATCGGTCAGTTAGTTTATTTTTGACACTTCTGGATCCTATGGACCCTGGCAGACCTTACATAACGTAATCTATACTTATCTAAAATAGTTTAGCTCTGTAACAGTGAAAAAATTTTCAAAATCGGTCAGTTAGTTTATTTTTGACACTTTTGGGTTCTATGGACCTTGGTGGACCTTACATAACGTAATTTATATTTATCTAAAATAGTTTAGCTCTGTAACAGTGAAAAAATTTTCAAAATCGGTCAGTTAGTTTATTTTTGACACTTCTGGATCCTATGGACCCTGGCAGACCTTACATAACGGAATCTATATTTATCTAAAACAGTTTAGCTCTGTAACAGCGAAAAAATTTTCAAAATCGATCAGGCAGTTTATTTTTGACACTTTTGGGTCCTATGGACCCAGGCGGACCTTACATAACGTAATCGATATTTATCTAAAATAGTTTAGCTCTGTAACAGTGAAAAAATTTTCAAAATCGGTCAGTTAGTTTATTTTTGACACTTTTGGGTCCTGTGGACCCTGACGGACCTTACATAATGTATTCTAAATCTATCTAAAATAGTTTAGCTCTGTAACAGCGAAGAAATTTTTAAAATTGGTCGTTTAGTTTATTTTTTACAATTATGGGATCAGTAAATCTCATACAAGTCTAGTACTCTAACAGTAAGAAAAGGGTTCTAAGGATCTCATATAACTTATGGCAGTCCGTAAGCTTCTTGCGGACATCATTTAATTAATTAATTCAAATACTTTAACTTACTAACTGTGAAAAATTTTTTAAAATCGATTGGTTAATTAATTTCTGGCCTTTTTAGGTCCCGAAAACCTTGACCTCACATAAAATACCTTAAATCCATTTGAAATGGTTTAATTTTTTAACATTATTAATTATTAGTGGAAAAATTTTCAAAATCGATTCAAAATATTTTTCCGTACATACATATGTACATTGTACAGATTTTGTTTTGTTTTATATTTAATAATATTTATATCATAACATAATCTTCAATTTCTTGTTTACTTAAAAATTCAATAAAAAAAAAAAAAAATTCTTCATTACATTAGCTTAGAAAATCTGTTTAATTTACATTTTTTAACATGGAATAGAACCATGCTAATTATAATGCAATAAATGAGAAACAAAACTCTATACATGTATGTGTGTTATATCTCATATATGTGAATAGTTTTCACTTGTTCTCACAAAATTTTTTAATAAAAAAGTGAAATATTTTTATACTTATTAAAAACTGAGATATAAATATAAATTACTTATTAGACTAACAAAGAAAGAATAAAAGTGAAAATTTACATTTTCTCGAAAAATACTTAAAATAGAAAGAAAATTATAAGAATATTTTCTTCATAATTTTTTTTTTCCTTTTCAACGATGTAAAAATCGAACTGCCTTATGATAGGATCGAATGATAAAAAATGGCCAGAAAACCTACTTCTGGGCATCCGACGTGTCTGGCTAACGAACTTAGCCAAGCCAATTCAGAATCCAGTCCGCACACAAAATTTCATAAGCGTTAGACGTTTCGTTCGAGAGTTATCGCGCGGATACATATATATATATATATATATATATATATATATATATATATAAATTTTAGTGAATATCATTTTCGTATTCTAGGGACCTCAAAACATATTTCTGATATGGTCCCGGGCTTAGGTCGCACCATGACACCTGGCGTAAAAGCTGAATTTCCAGTTTTGGAAATTCGCTAAAAAATAAGAAAAAGTACAAACTCCATTAGAAAAAAAAAAAAACAAAAAAACAAAAAAAAAAAAACAAAAACGAAATTCCGTTTAATTGACTCATATAGGAAGATTATTACGTTTACGAACTTTCTAGTCATCGACAGCCTATCAACTTAACTGATCCAGGTCTATCAATCCAAGGTATCACGCTTATAACATCTCTGGTTCTGTCTGTAGCCCATCAAGAATTTTCAGAATTAAATCTATACTATAAACATACTGATTAAATTTTTGTTAGATATTACACCATAATATAGGTATGGAAAGGTACCTGAAACTTAGATATAAACATAATATTACAAAGTCGAGGTTGTAAACTAGTTATCCTTAAAGGATAACACAGGAAGAGACGTGAAACACCATTTATTTTCTATGATGAAACAGGAAGACGATATAAATTGATCGACGCAGGTGTACACCAAACTCTTGGTAGACACTTACACTGCCCCGTAAAAGTGTTCAAGTATTCATATTATTATGAATTCAGCTTTAGAACTTTCACAGATTTACTATAATGATTCTATTATTTATTTCATAAATATATATACATTCAGTGTTACAATCATAGATATACTAGATTAAGTGTACATATAAAAATCTATCGCTCGTAAGGTGCGGTCTTGTGCAATTTACACTGCTTCTGATTTAGTCTGTTACTCTTCGTCATCATAGTCATACAGTTCATAGTGTCATCGTTTTTTTAAATCAACTTATGAAATTTAAACAGAAAAAAATATGAAGTGTGTCGTATTTAAGTGTCGAAATTCTATTAAACAAAAAATTTTCAAAATAAATATCTTTCTTAAAATAAATATATTGTAATAATATGTAATTTTTATTGTTGGTTGTTAGTCACATAAGTCGGCCATTACAGTATATACTATATAAATGCAAGGTGCGCAGTCATACATACACCATATTGCACAGCCACCTTCATCTCTTTGTGTATCTAAAAATGATGTGTTTAAGTAGTAACGTGTTGTATGTATCATAATCGTTTGGTAGGGGCAGCGTTCTGACGTCATTTGTTGGCGACAGCGGTTACGGTAGTTATGAAATAGAAAATTGGTATCCGTATATATATATATATATATATATATATATATATATATATATATATATATATATATATATATATATGGTTATAATTTTTTTCAATCATGGCTCCAATCATGGTTTAAACACCAATTTGCGTAATATTAATTTTATTATTGTATTAATTTCCATCTTAAGCCATCATCCCAAAATTTTGGGAGCAGGGTCTAAGGAAAAACATTAAAATTCCCCAAATTCGATATAAAATTATTTACTTTTACCCAAATATATTTTAGCATTGTTGATACCTTTATTCAAGTGACCATGCAAAAATATTTTTTCGTTCTGAATTACTCTATCTTCCTAATTCTGAAAAAATATATATAGGTATTGATTATTTTCCCATCTTATCTGTTCCTTTGTTCCACCACGACTTGTAGTGATGTGCATGATAAGATATTATTAAATATTTCGGCTAATGTTCTCCAAAACCACATAATATGTAGCCCGATTATGTTCATCTTTTTTGGCTGAAGCAGTTCCCTCCTAAGTAGATTTTTGGTGACGCGAATTTTGACCAATTATTTTGAAAAATAGCATAAGGTGGTTAAAGGTTTATGAACGGCACAGTATATATTTAATAGATATTATATTTTATATACGAAACATTGTACATTCCTCCACAACCCTTACGGTTAAGCAGCCACCATTCAATGCATGTGTTTCGAGTTCGTCTAAATCATACAGCAGCCATGAAAATGTTGCATTTTTCTTCATACATCACACGTGTCTGCCTGCGTCTTACTTGGATTCATTTTGTTATATAACTTGAAATAAGACTAGAAAAAGAAAAATGTTGAACAAGAAACGGAAAAACTCCATCATTTTTGTGAGGTGTTATCAATTTCATAATATCCATCTTTGTCATCAACGTTATTTGTACAAATATCTTTATTTCTCTCGCACATTCACATAAAACATGGATGTGTCGACGGATATCAAACCCATATCTGGAAATGTGCACGTATAAATTTTCCACGCGAAAGAAAATCCAACCACAATAAGAGAAATTAAATAAATAAAAACAAATATTTGTTTTCGTTTCATGGTGAATTTTTTTTTTTTTATTATCATCTAGAAAAATATTTATTTTTTGTAAGGATCCTTCAGAGAATTAATAATAAATGAGAACAGGATATTGGAGAATGGGTTTGGATACATATATAGGCTCTATGATAATACTGACATATAGATACCTTGTCTTATTATTGATTAGAAGAATGAATGTATGTCGTTGTTTTTTTTGTTTTTTTTTTTGCTTTTTTCCAAGTTTATAGATTTTGATTAAACTTTGTTGGGCAAAATTCTGATACTTTAACCAGGTATCGATTCGGTGAGAGATTTTCATTGTGCTGCCTGGCAAAAAAATGGAAAATACCTATAAGGAACCTTAAAATACATTCGTTATCGTTAATATAGTACGAGCATAAATTAAAACTGAAACTGCTTACAGCACTTAAAAATTCATTTCGTTTTTTTTATGCAACTTTTGAGGTCTGAAACGATTTTGATGTAAGCGCCACAGCCCCAGAAATCCATTTTTCCCTAGAAACATCAGTGGTGGCCAAAAAAAAGAACATCCCAGACGTTTCTGAATTTTTTGAGGAGTAATAATACTACATTTCCTATTAAAGAATTATTTTTTCTTCTTGCGCTCCTATTTTGCCCTGTTGCGCCCACTTTTGATATGCGTCCTGGAGCGATTACTCCACCTGCTCCATTGTGGTTACGCTTCTGCTTTTAAGGGTAACAGTCGACCCCCGGCCGTTCCAGTTTGATACTTTTGCAATTACTATTATTGACTAACAGCGTCTTGATCAAAACAAAATGTGTAATCAATATTTATTTTATATCCCAAAAAATACTACGTAAAAAAATTTAGTCCTAATCATTTTTGTCCAATCTATACCTCATTCCTAATATTCATGAATTTTCTAAGGAATTCTTCTGGCAGTTTTTAAAAGGCTTACTTTGAAAATAAAATAAATGAAGAAAAAGTAAAATTATATCTATATTACTGAATTTGTACTTCAATAAACTTTGATTTGATACCCTACTCGATGTTCGTGGGAAGAACAAGATTTTTTTTAAAATTTCGAATTTTCCCCCTAAAATTAAATCTATAATCTATAATTGGATTCACACACTCTATCCCTGTACTAATTTTCAAATTTTCACGTCGTATAGTTGGAGAGAAAGTCCCCTGTGACAGATGGACGGACGCCAAAGTGATTTCATCAGTATTACCTTTTGTCAGTTTTTATACGAAACACTAATTTTCATGGTAGCCTCATTAACATAAATTAGATATACTGTAAACAGTTTGCATAATACATACTTTACGTATGTGATACTAATCGTAAATATATATACCTAAATGTCAAAAAAAAAAAAAATAATAATAATATTTGTAAATATTAAACAAATATTTTACTTTGCAAAATACCAATGTTATAAAAAAATCGCACTACAATTTGTATCGATTTTGTTTCCAACATATTATTACAGTAACTAAATAAATATGAGTTTTTGAAAAATTTTACCGTCTTTATTATCACCTGTTACGTCCATTAAAATGTACATATACTCATTACGTGACAACGTCGATAAAAAAAATGTTCACATCGCAAAAGTAAATATAAAATGATGGACACTAAATAAAAAAAATATTCTTTCTTATTTACAAACTTTTTACAAAATAATATTACAAATAATAATTTTGATCATAAAACGGAATCTCTTATTAGCTCGTAATATTTAATTGTCGTCGGAATAAGAATGAGCGGCGCTCTTCTTATTAAAAATGTTGAAGATTTTTGTAATAAAACTTAAAAGAAATTACTACAAATTTAAAATAATAAGACTACGCGCTTATTACAAAACCAGAAGTGTATTATCATAATGGTAGGACGGCGCAATGGCTGGCAAACGGAAATTACACGGGTAAGTTACGAGATAATATTTTTACGCGTTATACACATACTGCTAAAATTTTCGTGTAACTTTTATACAGTGTTTCATGAAGGACACAGATAATTGCATTCCGGATAATTTTTCAATTCTGAGTGATCCTCCTGACAATAAGGTTGGGGGGCAATAGTTAAAAATACTAGAAATTTTTCTTTGACATCTTCCAAAACCTGTACATTTTTTATACAAATGTGTAAAAATACATTTTCATTAATGGAATATTTTATTAAAATAAATAAATGCATAAAAATTTCAAAAAAATATATTGATTTTTTTCTTGCTCTACTAATAATAATATCAGGAGGACGAAGGACAATTGGTAACATTCCATTAAATTTTTAAAAATCTTTACGTTTTCTAGGGCTCTCTTATAATCCTTTTTTACAATATTTTCTTTTTATTTTTATTATTTTAAATATTTTTAAAAATTTACTTCTTTTTAGTGATGTTCGAAGATTAATCGATAAGGTAATTGGTTTAGTTAACTAATTTTTTTTTTAAATTTAATCGTTTTTCAATCGATTAGTTTACTCTTGACTAAATGACTAAAATTATTATTTTTTTTTTAATTGACTAAAAATCATCATGATAGTATTATTTATCAGGTTTTATCATAAAGAATAACAAAATTTTATGAGATTTGTCAAAAAATAGTTACTTTCAGAACTGTTGGGTTAAATAATATAAAAAAGTACAAGATAATAAGCTGATTAGAATTAATATGCATAAGACAATAAGCAAATTTTCGTAACGACTGTAGGAGAAAACCAGTTTACGTTAACATTTCATAGTCCCACAAAGCACACCACATTGCTATGAGAGTCTGGACAACCGTAGAGACTGATCGCGACCAATGATCACATATGTGTGATGTCAGTACGAACGGATATTGGCCGGTAACATGGATCGCACACTCTCAGTGTAGTGATACATTTTATAAACGTTTTAGACGAGTAACATGATAGATATAAGAGATGCGACAGCTACAACAAGTCTGCTAAACAGTACGTATTGTATTATAGATCACATCGCATCCACGATAAGTAGACAGAAGCGAACTATGTTTGTATACCTTACTGCTAAACGTCTTGTGCGGAATTGTTGACGTGGTACAGCGTTGCATTAATAAATAGCCGCACGGATTGCATAGTGTTAATAATCCTTAAGAATATAGGGTTTGTCCGGAAAGTAATAGGTCTGAGTCGATTTAAAAAAATTTATTGAGCCAATCGTTACAATTCCTTAAAAACTTTCAAAATAGGCTCCTTCTGCGTCGATGCAGCGCTGCCAGCGCGATTTCCAAGCATTGAAGGCGTCACGGAAGGCATTCTCCGGAATAGCCTTGAGACCCGCGGTGCATGCTGCTTGGATTCTCCCTGTCGTCTCAAAATGCTTGCCTTTCATCGGCTTTTTCAGGCGACGAAACAAAAAAAAGTTCGGGGGGCGACATCTGGGCTGTAGGGCGGCTGCGGAAGCGTTGGGATGCCGGCCTTGGTCAGGCAGCTGTTCACAAGAAAGGCGGTATGAGCCGGGGCGTTGTCGTGGTATAACTTCCAGTCGGCTGCGATGTCTTGTCGAACCCGATTGACCCTTCCTTTGAGTCTCTTGAGCACTTCCACGTAAAACTCTTGGCGTTGACGGTTTGTCCAGGAGGAAAAAATTCATGGTGGCTTGCACCGCTCACAGAAACACGTCGCGCGAAAATGCCTGTCCTGACTCTCCAAGTGCTCGGAGACAACTGACCAGCCGCTCGTTCGTTAGCTAGGGACGCCCTCTACCGAATCCAGTAGGTGCGTACACGCTCCGAAGTACAGTCGCGGCGGAAGAAAATCAGTCCTATTACTTTCCGGACAAACCCTGTATATTTGAATGTATTTCAGGCAAAAATTTCAACAGAACTTTGATTCTTTTAATTCAGTTGTACATGTACTTACCTAGTAAGTATTTCGTTTGTTCGAACATCAGGTGGTACAAACAATATTTGAATATAACCCATAATAATAATAATAATAATAACCGGTGTAGCATAAGTACTTCGAGTAATTACTGAAGTGAGACCAACATAACACATACCAAAGTGACGTTATGTTTACTGTCCTTCTTGTACACATACACATTGCATTGTGTTGCGATTCTGAGAGTAAGCACGGACCATTACAAATATTAAATGTGTTTAACAATAACAAACTTTTATGTTTATTTTATCGTACAAGATAAAAAAAAGGAGGAAAAAAATTATGACACGGGTTCGCACAAAATCCGTTCGCAATCTTTTTCTGTCTGTTTGTCTGTTCATCTGTCCTGTTGTAGGTAGGTATATGGAAACGTGGATTTAGTTAATTGATTTTGTGTGTGTAAATATTGTGTGTAAATATTAAGTATTCATGCAGGTCCCTGATATTTTGCCTGTTTAAAAATTACTTTGTTTTGTAAATACGACTTTCCAACATTCAAATTTTTCGTAAAAATTAAATTAAACAAGTGCCTAATTTGTACTGATGTTAAAAATATTGAAAAGTTTTCTCTGTCAGAATATTTCTCTAACGAGAAAAAACATGTTTTCATTTCAAAAAACAGAAAAAAAAATTAAAAATTTTTTTTTGACAGAATAACATGTTTTTAAAACAGTATAATATTTTTCTTAAATTCAAAAACAACAAAAAAATATGAAAGAAGTTTTTAATTTTTTGATAAAGAAACCTTCTGAGAATGTACAATATAATATCGGTACGATTATTGTAGTATTAAAATGATGAGTTGTCAGTCAATTGTACCTATTTAATTTTGATGAAAATTATGAAACACATGTCAGATAATAAATAATTCCACGGATGTTACCCAACTGAAAAAAAAATTGAAATATTAATATTTCCCTCTGTTCTACATTTTCTATAGGTACGTCTTATAGAATCTCCCGTAAAATAAACAAAAACAAAAAGTAAAAGAAAACCACCGAATACATAGAATATTAATTAAAATTACTTTTCTGAGAAGGTAGTATACGGTCTAAAGTTATTCTAAACTCTGAAGTTTTTTTTTTTTGGTTATATACAAAAATCAGACTGCTCAATCCCAGTTACCATAAAAAAAATTAAGATGTAAAAATTTAATAAATTAAATACCTCTCATTTTTTAAACCATAAATTTTTGATCATATATATATTTAAAATATTACATAGTGTATTAATTATAAATTCTTAAAAAATAACACAATAATACACACACCGGCATAATTAGCGGAACATAAAAAAAATATAAAAAAATATAAAATCCTATTTATTAAACAAAGTTGGCTGTTTTTTTCATTTTCACTTAAAATAATATTGAAGTAATGATTCAATTGACTTTTCATAGAATTGTTCTTATTCATTATTGATGCAAATCTTTTTAAGAGGTCTGTCACTTTCGAACTCAAATGCCGTTTCTTCTCAATGTAGTCGAGCTTCAGACTGTCGTAATTAAAGAAGGGAAAAGATTGCCTCAGGAGACTATAGATAACATCATTCTGAGTATAGTAAGACGAATGGAAGCTTTGACAAGAGCACGGGAGAAACCACGCGGAATTAAAACGCTGTGTTTCATTTTCTATTTGTTAAATAATCTTTAACTTAAATGATTCTTAGACGACATAAGATTCCAAAATGTTGGCATTTCATATGGTTAATTGCTTTCGCTAACAAAAATAAAGGTATATCAACTTGTGAACATGTAATTTTAAGTGAATAATTAAATAAGACTAATAGTTTATTAAAATTAAATGGTTTGTTTGATTTTTAGAGATATTTTGTATGTTCCGCTAATTATGCCGGTGTGTGTATGTATATGTATTTATAAAGGGCTTTTGGAGATGTATATTAAGGAAAGGATTTTTGGAAAATAATCACCAGTTGTAATTTGAAAAATTATTTTTGTTTAATGCGACGTACGTTTCGGGGTTTTTTGAAACATCCTCCTCTTCAGGACTTATTAATAAAATAAAATAAAGTAAAAATTAACAATGTAGGTTATTATAGAAACAGCAAAAAGAAAAGTGTTTTAAAAAACTTACAAATAAAATTTTTTAAAAATATCCTTTAACACGTCCATTTTAAGATAAAAGAAATAAAATTAAAATTAAAAATAAAAATAAAATAGAATAAAATATTGAAGTTTACAGAAGTTAAAAACTGCACATAATTAGATAAAGATAATAATATAAAAACATAATGAAAACGAAATGACAATAGTAATTAAAAACAATCAAAATAAAACATCCTTCTACTAACGACAAATGCAATGTAATTGTGTATGTTTTTAATGTGAATTCAGTGTAAAAAATAATACGTAAAATAATAAAAAGCAACGGTCCTAAAATGGAGCCTTGTGGGACCCCCCTGGTTGTTGGCTTGTAGTCTGAATACAAATAGTTAATCACATCATTCTTTTGATATGTCATTTTGACACACTGTTCACGGTGGCTAACGTATGATGTAATGAGTTTAAGTGTTGCACCTCTGATATACCGTAGCAGTGAAATTTATGAATGAGCAAATCTATATCTCTGCCGTCAAATGCTTTGCTTAAGTCTAAAAAAGCAGCGGCTGTCATTTCATTATTGTTAAGCGTGTCGAAAACTTCTATGCAACTCTTAAAAACAGCTTGGCCAATAGATCGTTTATACACAAAACCATGTTGCTCTTGTTTAATAATGTCGTATTTAGTAAAAAAAATTTACTAACCTATTATATATTACTTTTTCAAAGATTTTGGAAAATACTGTTAATAGGGATATAGGTCTGTAATTTTTTATTTCACAAGGATTGCCTTTTTTAAATACTGGGGCAACTACAGTTTTCTTGAGCATTTCAGGAAAGATTCCTTGTTGTAAGCGCTCATTGATAATGTACACCAACGGCACAATAATAAAATCTGCGTTTTGCTTTATAACTGGACTGGGAATGTCATCCCAACCGCATGAGTTTTTGTTTTTTAATTCTTGTATTATTCCAAATAATTCTAGTTCATCACAAGGATAAAGTAAAATACATTGGTCTAATTTATTTATATGGAGATCGAAGTTTGCACTATTTAAATTTAAGTTTTTACAATATTTGTGAAGAAATCGTTAAAAATTTTAGCAATTTCTTTTTGATCGGTTATTATTTGTCTAGATTGATTCTTTATTTCTATATTTTTTTGTTTAACCTGATTTGGTTTAACTAATTGTAAGTTGTTTATAACATTCCAACATGCTTTCATTTTGTTATCGGCTGATTGAATTTTATTATCATAATACCACTGCTTAGCGGCTTTAACTAATGTCTTAATATGATTACACAATTATTTATAGTAAGTTCTAAGTTCTGATATTTCCATTGAGTCATTTGATTTCCGGAAATCAGCACGGATTTTGTTTTTTTTTCAGCAGATACTCTTTTTATTTCAGGAATTATCCATTCATTACTACGATCTTGAGTATTATTTAAAATTATTCTTTTTTTTGGGGAAAGCTTCTTCATAATAATATTTATAAATAGAGTAAAATGTATGAAATTTTTTGGATTCTCCTCACAAAACACCTCATCCCAATTTTCTCTAGTGACATGAAACAAAAAATATTTCGTATTATTTTCAGGGTAATCTCTATGCTCGCAGTATATTGAACGTTTGAATGAATTCCAATTTGCATGCATAATTAACACCTGGTAAGTATGATCAGACAATGAACTATGACAAATATCAAAACCTAGATAAGCAAAATTTACAAAAAAAATTATCAATACACCTTGCACTTGTATTTGTAATACGAGTAGGTTGTTTTATTACTACACTAAAATTAAATGAAGACAGGATTTGCTATTAGGTGTCCAATAAATACATATTATAACAGTACGTATGTCTAATATTTTAATTGCCGAGACTTCAAAATTTAATTCAACTGCTAATTGTTCTATTTCACTGAACACGTCATATTTATAATGCGGTTTAATGAGGATACAACTTCCACCACGTTTCATTGTTTTTCTGCAGACATATGTTCCTAATTTCATGTTCCCTATTGCCAACATTTTTATTTTATCTTCACATATTCAATGTTCACAAACACACATTACGTCAATGTTAATATTCACCTCGTCTAACAACACTTCTAATAAAGATTCTTTTTTTAGTAGTCCTTGAACATGAAAATGCATTATATTTACATTGTTTTCTATTTTATATCTTCCATTTTTTGGTACTTCTTTTATATTATTTACTTTATTTCATAAACTTTCTTTTTTTATCACATTTTTAGTCGCTAAAGTTGGCTGCTTATTTACGAAAAATAAATCGCTTTACAAGTGCTCCTTGTGCTCAGTGATTTGCATTGTATATTTGGTCGATAAGCGGTCTATCGGCTCCAATTCTAAAACTTTTATAGATTCCTTTGCTCTGTAGATCTTCAACTGATAGTTCTCCTATTTTCTTATTAGGAATTTTTTAATTTTTTCAGTAGTAATAGTTTCTTTTTCACAGCGTTCGAGGAAAATCCATATTTTCGAATCAATGCACTCTAAATCTTCTGAAGCAGGACCGCTTCCTCGGATGATTTTATTTCTCTTCCCTTTGTACGTGACTGTCGTAAATCCGTCGTCATCGTTTTCATTTTCGACGTTTCCATTGTTGTCATTGGTTATTGAACTAATATTGTTTGTACTCGAAGTTGTTTGTTCAACAATTTCCAATTGATTTTCACCGTCCTTTATTGTTTTATTAGTTTCTCTATTTCCATCCTTTTTATCAACAATTTTAACTTTTTTTGTTGATACACTTTTAGTTTTGATCACCTGAGGGCTCTGATGTATTTCTTCTAATTGTTGGCGTAATTTGAGGTTATCCACCTTCAAATTATTAATTTCGGCCAATAATTTTTCCGTATGTTTTTCTACCGCTTTTTCGACTATTTCACTAAAAAACTCCTGTGTTTCTTCACTTTTCGACGTATATTTGAACAAAATTGCCCATTACGATCCATCAAAAATGATAGATTTTTTTCCAGCTCGTGTCCCTGGCATATTGATACGACGATCTACCTACAATAAATTTATTAAAATGTAATAAATAAATACATTTTCTTTTCTGTCATTGCTTCATCATTTTTGTTTATTTGTATTCGTTATTTTACGAGTTTTGTACAATTATTATGCTTAGGTATATATACATCTCATTGATTTTATACCAATGCGTCGCGCGAGCGACGTCGCGAGTACAGCAAATACTTAATGAATTTAAACAATTTTAGGTTATATTATTAACCAATAGTGGGTATTTTTGATGACTGTATAATTTTAGATTTGGTAACTCTTAATAGTTATGTTTCAGTATGTAATTTTTGACATGGTATTTTAAAATTTTTAAAATAAAATAAAATAATGTAGTAGTATATCCTAGAAATTAAAGCCCATTTGTTTATTATCTCTCATACTAACTTATTAATATTCAAAGCTTAAAATTCGTTACGGATATCTGACATATTGACTATAGTTATAATAAATCTTTAATCAATATGCAACGTACATCGTACTTATGAACCGGGTCACAATTTACATCATAAAAAAACTATCTATACAGAGTAGAAACTTGTCTGTAACAGATCTGCTTTTTTCATTGAAATTCATTAAAGTCTCATTCTTTAAATATTCCAGAATTTTATTTATACATTTTGATCATAATATTATGCGCAACTATAACAGAGATGGTCATTGTTGAATTGATTTATTTTTGTATCTCGTGTCAGAACTATGTTCTGGTATATGTATAACTTATTTGTAAATAGAGAATAATGCTGTTTAATAAATGCAGTACATTCTAATATGAACATACAAGGCAGAGTTAAATAATATTTCCTGTCATATCTCCTCTCATTTATGTTGTTAATTAATAGATTAGATCAGTTTTATCGAAAAATTAATATATAGTCTCATTTAAAAATCTATAAGTTTGTATCATAGCTCGAAAACCATAAGAGCTATAAAGCTCCTGGCTATTGAAATCGGTTGCCGCCGCCGATATCTACAACTCTTATTTGAACAATTTTTCGATTAAATCAACGGTTTGGCTGTAATAAAGATGGCAACTCTCAAAAGTTCACACAGTATGTACTTCAAAACTTTATTATGCAATTTTCCCGAAACTACATTTTTCAAACTGATCGGTATGATATCTCGAGTTCTAATTATCCCATCGACTTCAAATTTAGCACGTATCTTCAATACATGTTGCTTTGCGGCAGAAATTACGGGTATTCTAAACGGATATTCTTATAGTGAAAATATTAATAGTTTTATTGTTATTATTATTTCCAAAAAAAGAAACGAAATTTTTGCTCTCTAACTAGAATACCTCCTTCAAATTCATTTTGATTCTATTTGAGATTGCTGAACGTTTTTGAAATTTTCATTATTAAAATGCAATAAATGATAGGAACGTACGTTATACGGATATAGTGATTTCAAGTGTTATTAATTTGCCCATACCAAAAACATGTGCGCGGGTACGTGTAATACATTTTATAGGAAAATTATTACACGTCTTGTAAATGTTCGTCTAGCAAATCGTTAATCTCATCCATTTTTCATGTACGTACGTGCATTTTCCGCCATTTACATACATACACCGATCATGAATGAATGAAAACGACTTTTCTCATTGTAAACCACAATTTAAAATGCATTAAATGACGAACGTTATAAAACTACGTATGTACGCTACGTAAGATACGTTACGTATAAATTTGCCACAGTGTACGACGTGCCTTGTACATGTAGAACTGATCGTATGTATGAATGAATGCATACAAATGCAGAGATATACCTACATCTTCGTGAATTTCGTGGTTGAGAAAGGTAGCAGAAATTCATTTATTTCCTGCTGAGCAACTGTATGATACTTAATAGTTGAATCGTAACAATATGAGCTGGTACAGTGTTTTTAGAAAGTTTTAATCTGCAAGCCTTTACTCGGAGGGACAGAGCCGTGGAGAGAAATGGCGGGCCCCGGGAATAAAGTACATCGCTCTGAAAAATTTCTCCCCGAAGGAATAAACAACGAGGAAAAAAAAGTTTTACTTTTTGCCGGACCCCCTCTTTTAGTCTGAACGCCGGAGCTACAGCCCCGGCTACTCCACCCTCTCGTCAGGCTTGCGGAGGGAAGAAGGACCTCAATGAGTCCTTCAGCTGGCAGCTCCGTATGATAACCGAAGAATTACGAACGCATAATATTAATATAATTCTCGTGAGAAATAAAGAACTATAATATGTAGATGTTATTTCATAATGGAAGATAGCACCATAAGGAAAGTACAGTAAACTCCCGATTATCCGCGGAATTGGGTGGCGCGACTACCGCGGATAATCCGCAAAAATACCGAAAATGGGAGAGAACAAAAGAGAAAAACTATCTTAACATAAAAAACAATCTATTTAATACAGTCTACTATACATTAAGACGTAAAATATAATGTAAACATAAATAGTAATTACAACCTCTTAAAAAAATCGGTCACTTGTTTCTGTTTCTTGCTTTGGAAACATCTTTTCTTAATCCGCGATTGAATATTGCGTAGCATAAGTTTGCGCGCCAGCCTACTGTGCGAGTTCGGAGAAGGCCTGCGCACGTTTTGTACTTAATAAACTTGTCAGTTCAGTCCTTTTTTTATAAATAGTTATTTTCTCGCTTTCCGTAGCACGCGCGGATAATCCGCTCGCGGATAATCGCGAGTTTACTGTAGTTAATTTTATAGTTGATTTATTTGATGGGTATGATTTTAATTATAACTCATTTCAAAAAGGTTAAGTACTATTTCTAATGAATTTACATAAGAAAATTGAAGAATTTGAAATGAAGTATATACTTAATTGTTTTAATTTAAATGTTATCACACACTCATATCTTCTTTTATGATTGCGTAATTCGTAGTTCGAACAATAAAATCATTCTGTTTGTCTCGACTTTTATAAACTACACGGCTGAAATAATAAAATTTTTCAAAAATGGAGTTATTTTTAAAAATTGTTATTAATTTTTAACTCATAAAGAAAGTAAATTATTAACAAACTAAGTAAGTGTAATAATTATACAGAGCTTGCATACAACAATAATTTTCGCGTAATACATGAAAGATGAAAGATATAAGATCAAAATGGTTTTTCTATTTTCCCGTGGGAATGAGATATTTTTTCAGAGTAAAAAGTTTCTCAAATATTGACGGAAGTGATAATTTATCACCACACCAAATTTCATCAAAATCCGTCCAATAGTTTTTGCGTAATGCTTGCACATGATCAAAGTGGTTTTTCTATTTTCTCGTGAGAACGAAACATTTTCCCGGTGTAAACAATATCTTAGATGTTCACCCAGGTAACAAGTTATCACCACACCACACTTCATCAAAATTCGTTTAATAGTTTTTGCGTAATGTGCACACATGCTCAGAATCATAGTTTTTTCATTTTCCCGTGGAAATGAGACATTTTCCCGGAATCAAAGGTATCCTAGATAATAAGTTATAGGTAATAAGTTATCATCACACCAAACTTCATTAAGATCCGTCCAATAGTTTTTGCGTGATGTGTAAATAGACAGACAGACAAAAATTTTAAAAATCTCTGTTTTAGATATCTTCATCGTTAACTATTTACAGTACCACTACAATTTTCAAAAAATATTCCATGTACCTACAGAAATGATCTCTCGTTATAGTTTTATTATATGTATAGATTAAAGGTTAATTTTAATATTAAATAAAAGCAAACGATTTTTACTAAAACTATAACTACTGTGACAAAATCATTATTTATTGTCATTAATATTTCTCTGTTTGGATATAGATGTCGACATTTTGTAAAAGTGATTCATTAATAAATAAAATTTTTGGGTTGTATTTTTTTAAAAACATATTCATTTGATTAAAAAAACTTTCCTTCATGCTTATTAAGAAAAAAATGGATGTTTAATTCATTTGTCAATTTTTATAAGCCAGTTTAATTACACACCCAAAAATAGTGTTCCGGTATAGGGCTTTTACGTTATTACTAAATATATTATTTCAATATAAATTTTGTTGTACCTACATATAAGAGCATCCTACAGATTTTAAAACGGTGCTATATTTCACGTACAAATAGATACAGTTAGGAAGAAGAAAATTGAATTTGATTGTTCAATTTTCATAATACCATTCGGTTACCGGTGAATGTTTCCATTATGGATCAGTGCAATGCAACAGTGCAAACTCCATACTCATTCAACTATCTATACATATAAGGTAGGAAATAGGTACCTTGCTTCTGGTTATTCTTACCATGATATACGGCACCTAGGTACGCCACCTATACCGTTTAAAGTTTGCTGAGTTATCATTGAATTATACCGCCGTGTAAATGTATTTAACATTGTGCCAGTAATTTTACCTGGGTAATAATTACTGTTTTGTAAGGTGCATTTAAATTATTTAATACATGCCTGCGGAAATACAAAGGATGCAATGTCGGTTAACTGTAAGATTAAAATTTCAATGTTGTCGCCATTAATATAAGCTAGTTTCAAACTGATATTTAACCTATTGGTTACCATACGTTCTATGTAGGTAACCATTTAGAAAATCAATGGTAAGCACTCGTAAGGTTGATTAAATCCACGTAAAATCAAATTTGCAGTGAGGATTTGTTTATATTCCCTCTGTATTTCAACATAACACTATAAAATGAAGAATATATACACTAAGAAACCTATGAAAGAAAATGTAAACAACAGCCTTTCCTTACATAGGTCATTATATACAGACTGTTCAAATTATCTTAAATATTTATCTTCTCCTAACATTTCATACATACATCACAAATCCAATAGTATGTAGTGGTCGGTGCAAGTTTAAAGGGAAGTATATAAAATCGGAAGATCAGGGAAGTCGGTAAACTTTCATTTGGGGGGTTGGTAAATAGTATTTGTCTGAATTTATTTAAAAGAACTATCTTAAGAGACAACTTACACTTAAAAACTAACAAAGATGTCGAAAAATCAACTTTATTATCGCATTCATCAGCGTAAAACATGCCAAATAGAGGAAGCTGACAAAAATTCTAGAATATTCTACTCGTTAACTAACAGAGATATCAAGAAACAGACTTCACTATTCCATTGGTCACTAAAAACTAGATTAAGTAGTGCAGTTTAACACAAAATCTAAAATGTTCTATTCGTCAACTAACAAAGATACCGAAAAATCAATTGCAACACTTAATTGGTCATTGAAAAAAAGACGAAATATCACATTTTGATAAATGTTCTAGAATATTCTATTCGTCAGTTAGCAAAGAAACCAAAAAGCCGACTTCAGCATCGCATTGGTCATAGTAAGTCAAGTAGCAGGAGTTGGAAAATGTTTTACAGTATTTTTTCGTCAGCTAGCAACGATATTAAAAAACTCGTGCAGCTGGTTGCCAAAGAAAATATTTGAGAACGTTTGGTAACTTTGGCTGTTTAGTATCTTTATCCATAGCCAGTCTAATGACGAAATCGCTTTTTTGCTTTCTTTACGGGTTCACGAATAGATCATTCTAGAATGTTTGTCAAAATGTGCTATTTGGTCTCTTTTTTGGTAGCCAATTTAATGGTGATGTCTGTTTTTGGATATCTTTGTTAGTTTACGAATAGAATATTCCAGAACATTTGTCAAAGTATGTAATTTGGCCTCCTTTTCAATGACCTCCTTTAAATGATGAAATTGATTTTTCCATATCTTTGCTAGTTAACAAATAGAACATTCTAGAATTTTTGTTAAACTGCGATGCTTAGTCTCATTTTTAATAAACAATTCAATGGTGAAGTCTGTTTTTTGATATCTCTGCTAGTTAACGATTAGAGTATTCTAGAATTTTCTTCATAGGCGCACATATGTATGTACTTGGAATTACATTTAATTTATTATGAGATTGTGTTTATTTTTATTATTGATTATTGATCAGATACGAAGAAGTTACATATCTTTTGCTTTTCAGTTTTTTAGTGATTCGAATATGTATTGATAATTTGTCAGTTGTCACACCCTTTATAATATGAAAAAGTGTAATTTTGTTATTCAGAACAAGTTTTTTTTATCAGTTTGTTTACATTAAAATGTGTATTTGGATTAATACATGTGAATACCTTTCCTTAGATAGGTTTTCCTTTTTGAGGTTATTCCTTAGTGTATTAGGGTGGGGTCAGTGTAGAGTGAAATCTCAAGGTAGAGTGGTGTCAGTTGTAACAATGACGATTATTCGGCCACGTAGTAATTGTTGGTAAAAAGAATAATTCTAATATGTGTAATAGCCTGTTCATATTATTCCAGTCCAGTAATCCAGTGAGTTCTTCCAGTCCAGTGCTGGACTGGATTGTATCGTTTACATTATTCCAGTCATTCAATGGTCCATTCCAGTCATTCAATTACATTACAAAAAACAACAATGCTCATTCACTGTTCAATGTCTAATCCAGTACTAGATTGGCCGTCTACACTATTCCAGTGGCGCGGGAATGAAAAGTAGACCGTCAATCAAGTCACTGGACTGGATTGCTTACTGGAATGGATACATTCCTGTGCATTCCAGTGACATTTCAGCGCTGATTGCGATCACTGGACTGGAATGCTACTGGAATAATGTGAACGGGGTATAATAGAGTATAGTCTATTATACCAACTGAAATTTTAAACGGCTTGTTTCTACTGCTCAACTTTATAACAGTTAAATAGAAAACTATGTTTCAAGGTAAATATTATGCCAGCGATAATTTTATTCTTTGCCTGAAAACTATTAAAATTTGAAGTAAATCGAAATAATTATATGGAAATAATTTTGACAATGCAATACGATTTTTTTTGTTGGCAAAGCAATACGATTTTGAACAAAAAAAACTGAAATACAGCGAATGCCCGTTATAAGACTACTCTAGTGGACATATCGGAGAAATTTTCCTTGGAATTTGCGAGTCCTACTCCTTATAAGATTATTTCATTTCAGGGTTGCATTTCTATACTTAGTTTATAATATTGACAGTTCTAGCATAGTATTATAGGGAGTGGTCTGGCACAAAACTCGAAAAAGTGTTGAAGTGGGGGAAGTTGCAACTGCCGATTGAGCGGAATAGTCTTATAAGGGGCAGGCTTTTAACGGGTATTCGATTGTATTATATTCATCATAAAATTAAGGTTTATTAGTTTCAATATAATTGGTATTCCTTGTAACATGAATGAACATGGTATAGATTTACATGATATGAATTCACACCATATTCAATCATACCACGACAAACGTATATTGTTCTGGGTTCGAGTAGTACCAGTTTTGTTAATATCACCTCTAGCTATTGAACTTTGTATTTTTTAAAACAATGCTTTGTAGCAAAATCAAGAGCCAACCTTTTATTTAATTAGGTATTTCAATAATCGGATGTAAAAATTCCAAATGTCGGTTGCAGATCAATTTCTCAGATTTGCTTTTAATTATTCTATCAAACATGAATTGTAGATATTACTATGTTATTTTATCAAAAATGTTACAAACGACACCACTCTCCCTTACTTCCTGCTTGTCTATTGGAAATAGATAAACAATTACGATTTTGTTACTTGAGTAAATTAACGCTAGAAAACTGTAAATAATCTTAAGATAACAGAGAAGAATTACCAACAAGATTGATGAAAACTTACTATTGTTGTGTTCCTCAACGTTTTACTAGCAAGGTTGCCGAACTATTTTTGTCAAAAATGTTTTATTAAAAATAAAGTTCAGTAATTTTTGACAATATTCTACAAATTCCAGATTTTTTTCAATTTTGAAACGAATATATTGAATTAATTCAGCTATTATTTTGCACTGACACAATTTTTCCAACAAAGAGCCTTAATATAATATAAACGAAACTTTAGAAAATACATTTGGATATATACATATATATGGTTGTCATACAGCATCTAAAATGTTCTTTCTATAATAATATAGAATAATATAGAATTCTATGAATAATGTTATAGGCAAACATTTCATGTGTACTTACACATACATACACAATGTTCTTTGTCGTTACGTACGTTACTTGTGTCCTGATTTTACATGTAATGTAATGTGTGTCGTACAACGGTGGTGTAAAGGAAGTGGTTCCTGTACCCACTACCCAGTACACACAATTGCCCGCAAGCTGTACACATATCCAAGTGAATGTGTGAAGCAAGAAATAAAAATTCAATTTTAATATTAAGTAAAGTTGAATAAACGATGAAGCGTGTATACATAGATCGTCCTTATAGATGTGTACATACATTTATATATAGTATGTAAAGGAATGTGTAAACTGTAAAGGAAAGTATGCGGACGTACGAAGGCAAAATGTCGTTCGAGCTGATGGAAAAGTTTAACGGGAAACTTAACCGTGAAATCAATTTTGTACGATTTGATCTTACCGTATGATTTTTTATTAATCGGCTTCAAAAAAGTGGTTCTCACAAACTACGAATCCGAACAGAATGCTCATTTTTGCGTTGATTTAGATATCTTTCAACTTAATAACGGCACTAATTTCATCAAAATCGGTTTGATACTTCTGAGGTTGGATTACTTATTTATTTATTTATTTATTCATTTATTTTTATTTCGAGACAATCTCCTATATATATATATATATATATATATATATATATATATATATATATATATATATATATATATATATATATATATATATATATATACTTATGTGTTTCCACAATAACTTTCGAACGAAACGTTTAATGCTTATGAAATTTTGTGTGCGTACTGAAAACTAGATTGGCTCAGCTATGTTCGTCATAGACGTCGGATGCCCAGAAGTAGGTTTTTCGGTCATTTTTTGTCAGCAAAATGAGTTTTTTGCCAGAATTTAGCAATTTTTCAAAATTTTTTTACACCAAGCGAAAGTAAAAGGCAATATGTGTAAAAAATGTTTTTACACCATTGCACTAAGTTAATTATGTTTTGAGAAAAATTAAAACATATGTTGGAAGAAATCATTTTTTATTACACTCGCACTCACAGTCGTTTTTTTTGTCTCATGTTTTCGGATGCTACATTCAAGAAAGAAGGCTTTATAAGTGGCGTGTTATGATTTTTTAAATACAATTTAACCATTCAGCTATATTCTATTTCTCTCAGTTGAATATTTGTCTTACGTTATATGATCAGAATTTATATTATGTTTACACCTTACTAAAATTAAGCAGAGTTTGCTGCAACCGCATACAAATTACCTTATACAAAAATATATACAAAAAATATTAATGTGTTAAGTACTTGCTAGACTTATAGGTTTTAGTGAATTTCCAGAATGGAATTCAGCTATTACAGCCACTGTCATGACGCGACTTGAGCCCGAGACGATGGCAGAAATTTTTTTTGAGGTAACTAGAAACCAAAAATAATATTCACTAAAATTTATATATTATATTTGTATCTAGTTCCACACCGTTTGAAAACATTCCTTGAAACATGGTTTTTTTGGTCATTTTTCGTGAAAAAAATTAGTTTTTCGCCAAAATTGTCTCAAGTTAAAAAATTTTTGCGACATTTATTTACACCATTAGAAAGAGGAGGAAAAATCACTTAGAAGGGTGAAAAATCACAGAAAAAGGAACTTTTATAAACGGAAATTCGCTATGTTATGCAGGATGCTGCGACAGGGGTATTACATTCTTAATGCATGAGTCATTTTCATTTAATATAAATTTGCTTATAAATTTGATTATAATCTGTCTATAGAGTTTGACGATCAATTACGAAACTCGTCAATGACCAATAGCACAATAAACAGGGTTACTGTAAATAGACGGGGAATTTTCCGCTAGAAAAGGATAATAAACACTTTTTAAGAAAAGAATAAAATTTCATAATAATAATAATAAATAATAAATAATACTCAAAAATTATGAAAAAATAATTGGACCAAAAATCAAGACATAAGTATAAACTGAAAGTGTTTGCAGTTGATGCCTAGCCGGCATTAGTAGCTGGGGCTTTATGGTAACATTAAATGTAGTTCAGTTGCTCTGGTAACAATTTCAAAAACTATCAGTTTATACTTATGTTTTAATTTGTGGCGTAATTATTTTTGCATACTTTTCAGTGTTCTTATTATTTTCGGTTTTTTTTTTTTTTTTTTCTTAAAAAGTTTTTATTTTGGTACATACTAGACTTTAGTCACACTCGTTTACAAATCCTTCACAAAATTTTTTGCGGTTGCCATTTTTTTAAAAATATTATTTTTCGATAGTTTTTCGGTATACAAAATATTATCTAAATATTCGACCCGAGAAATGCTTAGCGAGTTTCTTTGAGCTAGAAGAAAGGCTCCATAAAATTTTTGAGTATTTCCAAATCTAAATTGAGCAATTGCTGCGGCTAAAGGGGCAAAGAATCATTTACATCGGTCGGGAATCTCTCTGGATATTTGCTTCAATAAAGCCAGTTCATATAGTCGAACCACTTGAATCTTTTGCGTGTTCAGATATGTCTAAGCTTGCGCGTCGATACTTTAACTTATCAAAGTATAAACATTTAGGAAAAGGTAATATCAGAAGAATGCGATGATAGGCGAGAAATGGAGCTGTTTTACCTGTTGAACTAAGACGGCAATATATGGTATGTATGTACAAATGTAAAGATCATGTACACTATGTGAAAGAAGTATATTATTGTATATATGTATGCTATGCATGTTCTAGTTCTTTTAGCGAATTTCCAGAGTGGAATTCAGCTATTACAGCCACTGTCATAACGCCACCTGAGCCCGGGACCATGGCAGAAATCTGTTTTGATGTCCCTAGAAACCGAAAATAATATTCGCTAAAATTTATATATATATATATATATATATATATATATATATATATATATATATATATATATATATATATATATATATATATATATATATATATATATATATATATATAGATATCCGCACGATAACTCTCGAACGATAGGGCCCATTTTTACATTTTTACGAAATTTGGTAAAAATATTAGATAGAAGTCCCGAACCGTTGGACGAGTTCGTTAACCAGGAAACATGGTTTTTTTGGCAAGTTTCGTGAAAAAAATTAGTTTTTGCCAAAATTTATCTTTATTCAAAAATTTTGGCGACATTCTTGTCACCATTGAAACGAGGAGAAAAAATCACACAAAAAAGGTCTTTAAACTATTATTCTATGTCAACTAGTTTCCGAGAAAAACTAATTCTTTTAAACGGAAATTCGCTGTTATGCAGAATGCTGCAATTAGTTTTTAGTGTTTTATTAATTAACTAGCCGTATTGGATTTAAACATCTCATGATGTCAGTCAGTGTTAAAGATTTATTAATATAAGGTATTAGCGAATTTCCAGAATGGAATTCAGCTATTACAGCCACTGTCATAACGCCACTGACTTGAGCCCGGGAGTATAACAGAAATTTGTTTTGAGGTTTCTAGAAACCGAACATGGTTCGTTAGCCAGACACGTCCGATGCCCGGAACATGGTTTTTGAGGGATTTTTCGTGAAAAAATTAATGTTGGCCAAAATTTTCCGTTATCCAAAAATTTTTTCGACATTTTCTTACATCATTGATGCGACGAGAAAAAATCACACAAAAAAGGTCTTCAAACTATTATTCTATGTCAACTAGTTTCCAAGAAAAACTAATTTTTATAAACGAAAATTTGCTATGTTATGCAGGATGCTGCGACAAGGGTATTTGTTATGTTTTGCGGCTATTGAGAAGATTATTATTTCTAAATTTAATTTCTGAATTTTAAATTTTTGTCGAAAAAAATAAACGATTTTTTTGAGCTGGATTTTTTGAGTGGGAATAAAAAATGTAAAAAATAAACTACTTCCCAGAGGAAGGAAAAGAATAATGCTTTCAAGATATGCACTAATATGTTACACTAACAAGTGAAGTGTGCTATAGTGCCGAGATGAATTTCGGTCAAGTTTTAATTCACAAATTGACGGAGTCGATCTGAATATACAATTTTAGAAGTCCAGGACTATTGTGATAAAACCTAGAAAGGCAGTTATACTGAATTAATTTTTGCTGAAGTTCCTACCATTAAATACTAAAAATTTCGCCACTTAAAAATTACCATTAAGTTTATTTTTCAGTATTATCCAAATCTCATGTAATTATATTTTTCAGTATTATCCAAATTTCACGTAATTATATCAGACAAACCTCTATTGTTATTTTGGATATCAGAATTTTTTTTTAAAATTTATATAAGAATCCTGTTTGGAGTTCTTATGTAAAATCTGACAACTAGAAGTAGTGGTGGGCTATAACCGTTAATTAGACCGTGAATCAGCTAATGTTTGAAAGTTTGTAATATGAAAAATAGAATTCTTTCATAAATTTATGTAAAAATACATATTTTAGTAGTATAATATGTTTAAGCTGGCTCTACCTTTGCATTAACTTTTGAAATTCTTTAAATCTTTATAAAATCGTTGGTGCGTCTGTTTGTGATTGTATAACTTCTAAACCCCTTTAATACACTTCCTTTGTCGAAGTGAAGTTCATAGCTAAAAAAGGACTACACAAATGCCACCTACCGGAAAGAATAGAACAACGATGAGCCAGCTAATGAATATATAAAACAGTTATAGTACACACAGAGAGAAAATTCATATAAAAATTACTGTGCTCAGCACTACAATCGACGTGTAAAAGGCGAACATATTCAATATTGTACGGTAATAATATAAAAATTATAATTAATCATAGAAAATTTAAAGGATAAAATGTTCTTTCCGTAATATTAGCTTCGTAAAATTTGTCAAGCAGCACAGTAAAAAGTTCCATTGCCGACAGTTTAATTGTTTTTCTTACAAAAATTACCATGCTGTTTTAAAATAGAAGAAAAATAGAAAAGAATAAAAGAAGCTAATAGTAGAAAGAAAGAAAGAGAAGGTATCAACGCAGTCACATAGCGAGGCAAGCTGCAGATAGTATCAACACAATCATATATGAAGCTCACATAGTAGGACTGGTGGTGTTGCAAGTAGCTGGTTAGCTGGTGTGGTGTCGCGTCGTGTCGAAACAGTGTTCATTAGACTGTCTTGACGGATGGTCATCGTTTAATTCATCATTTTGTTACTACACTATCTTAAGTATTGGAATCTATTGCTGCCAATCATTCTTGTATGGATCATAACAGTGCGTCTCCACTAGACAAATATTATGTTAAAACTTATGTCGTGACATAAAAATGTCTTGTGGAGACGCTAAATGTTATAACATATTTTATGTCATGACATGCATGTCTTGACATATGTTATAACATCAGCTTGGACATATTTTCAGACATAAATTTGACGTTTAAGATTTTCAAGAAGGCGAATCTCTGAATTTTACTCAACACTTGGGAGATTTTTATGATTTTTATTTTTAATTCTGTTTGTTTGTTTCTTTTTCTGAATTTTGTATTTGTTGTAAACATAGAATTAATGTTACAGTTTTGAAAATCTTTCTACACAAATAATAATAGGATTTACCGTTTTTAGAAATTAAATATGTCAAGACATAAGAAGTTCCCACTACTGATTATATTTTAAGACATAAATTATGTTAAGACATATGTCTTGACATCAATTATGTCTAGTGGAGACCCCGTGTAAAGAATCAAAGGTCCGAAAAGTTCGGTCATCTCCGAAGTTTTTACGGGTACAGCCGAAGCAACATAAGGCTGCGGGTCAGATGCGCAAATGAAAGAGTACGACAACAAGAATTAAACTATAACATATATGCATAAGAGTGTGATAGAAGTTGTGTTACCACATTAAATTTTACCATGCTATAATATATATTTTTACTTTGGTCGTCGATCGCGCACGCATTAAAAGAGAGCATGGTAATTTTTTGAAATTTTATCTACAAAAATTATATGATTTTTCCCTCCGTGCATAAAACAAACTCTAATAGTTTAATCTACTTATCAAAGTGGAAAATACAATTTTGCTGCAATGTAAAATATTATTTAACAATTTGGAAAAAACGAATGCATAACAATAAATAATATTATATTTGCAGCACTGACCCAAATACTTAATAATGCACCAACCAACCAGCATATCTAATGAGATTCAGGCTAACATATTAATTTGTTAGATATCGTTAATAACGTTATTATACCTACCTATACAAATTATTATAAATAAACAAAATATACGAGTAATATGATTATTGTAAATGTAAAACAATCGACCACACATATCTGGTAAGCGTATTATTATCCTTTATATCCACAAATATAATATGTACATAAATATAGATACATACGTAGGTACAGTAGAGTCCGATGGACTCATATTATATGGACACGAACAATTTGAACCAGGTCGTAAATGCAAAATTGTTTCCACTGTTGACCGGGGGCCGCGGCAGGAAGTGCCTAACGGAAACATTGTAGCGTATGCGCATTTCTTTTTAAGAATGAAGAGTTCCCGTAACATTTCTGGTCCCAGAACCCTACTGTGAGATAACAATTAGAACTTCCAAAGGGGAGAATGTTGAAGCCACGATAAACGAAACAACTGCATTTTGGAGGAAGACTGTAGAGTAAAGAGACTTACGATTTAAGGACCTTCCATGAAGTTATCATTCGAAATTCTATAACTGGATAGAACGAAGATGAAAGCTATAGTAGGTTTTCTTACTGGACACTATCACTTAACGAACCATCAGCATCGAATGGGAATATATAGAGAAGAAGCAGTATGCAGGCATTGGCTCGCATTAGGCACTCAACACTAGGATTGGATACAGAGCTTGAGACTATTCAGCGGGATCCCGTAAGGGTCCTAACTGGCTTCATCAAAGAAGCGGGCCTCTTGCACATAACTGATGAATAAACGTGATTATTGCACAATATTTCACTAGGGATTACAAGACCCCCCCCTTCCCACCCGTAGAAAGAATAAGAACACTTCTGGTTTTGTGATGTATTAAACTTCAAATGAAGAGAAAATGTTTGCCGACAGCTTTTCGGGATGCATAAGTATTAAGCACAAATTTACAGGCTAAGAAATCTAGCTTTATACTTAAGTTTAAAGCTTAAATTTGTTCATCAAATTTTTATTAGTAACGTATAAATGTACCGTAAACACAGATTACTTGAGTCCAGATTTGAAAATCGTCTGATAATTTTTAAAATTTAGTGTAACTATTATATTTATATACAGGGATAGAGAATTCAGTATATTAATCTGTATATGACTACGGTTAGTTTATTATACAATATGGATTTTTTTCTGATGGTTCATAAATTTTATACATTTTTAGATTTTGGTTCAAATTAACCTCAAGGTCGGGTTACTTGAGCCCAAACCGAAATTTCCAAGTAATTTCCATTTGAAAACAGTTTGAGACCATGCAGGATGTTGATTACTAACTAAAACACATTGTACAAACATGTATCTATTTAAAAAACATGAATAAGTACCAAAACTGAATAAAAATTTTCAAAGATTGTTATGGGTACCAAATCATTTTTGTGAGTTAAAATGTGTCTTTTAGTTCATCTAAAGAGAATAATCCTTTTTTGATTAGTGTAGGTGGAGGTATTTTCTTAACTATATCTTCCCATTGATAGTACAATACGTCCGTGTTCTTGGACCACTTCCATGCCTTTTTAATTGGAACCAATGACCACTTTATACCAAAGTTATAATGGGCTCAAGTTACCCTAATCTAAAGGTTATGTTAACTGGTTTATCAAAACCTTAATTTAAGAAACTATGGAAATAGCTGGCATATGAATGTGTCTCAATTTGCTTTAGTAACGAAGCAAATATGAAAATTATACACTTACCTTACTTTGTGAGCTATCGAAATATTTTTTACACTTGAAAGTTAGCAACATAACAAAAGCAGCATCTTCAAATACAGGTAAACAACACTCACCTGACAGCTAGTGTCAATTTTCAGAACTACCTAAATATAAACACAGTGAACCTAGTGCTGTTACCTATCAGATAAACCTGTAACTTACTTTTACTACTGGCTACACTAAGCACAAAACAAAAAAGAATACTTTTTCTATTTTGGGCTCAAGTTACACCTTAGGGCTCAAGTAATCCATGTTTACGGTACCTTATTTATTTCTATTGTATGTCACTTACAGTATTTACCGTACATATTATTTTATACTCGGGAACACTTAAAATCCTTCAGATTTTGATACTAGGAATAAATATCTATAGTGTTACAGATTTCAAACTTCTGTGTTACTCTTACACAGAGTTAAGATTTTCACATTAAAAAATCTTGATCAATTAACGAGGAATTGTGTGAGACTTGCTTAAGATTTCTATTTTAACAGACGATACAACCACAAAATACGGTAGGTATTTGTTCACACTGACAAACAAACAGTAAATAAAACAATTAATTGCATGTTTGTATCAATGTTATACATTTTATAAGTTCGGATACCTTTCGGGTTAAACAGGACCGTGTTTTGTATATGCAAGTATATTAGCACTTGATGTAATTAACGTAAATGAAATGAGAATGATACTTTTGATAAAACATACCTATACAATCCATACATATGTGTACATACATATTATGTGTATAAAAATATTATTTTTATGTCTTTTATGTAAACAACTTTTTTAATTGTTTTTATTTGTGGCATTATAATATTGAAATTTTCGGCTGTATTTTGTATGTGTATGTGTTTTTGTTAATATTATGTCATTTTAGGCTGCCTGTACACGATCAGTAATACTGTATTTCAAAATACTGACACTTTTATTGATCGTGTATTGACGATACTGAAATAATGATGAAAGTATTGAAGAATGGCTTATAATTCCATCAGTATTCACTTCAGTACTAAGACGTGGAAGGGACAGTGATACTAATGACAGTTAAAACTGTTAAAACATATTTCTCGTATGTTATGTAGGTATCAGCGGTACCAGTCGAGATAAATACAAATCGATTGTAGATGGTAAAATATGTACATCAAGTAGGCTTGTACATATATTATTGATTAGTATGTACGGCAATATGTACAAAATAAAAATTACGATATGTACTGTATGTACATACATGCGTATATGTATGGTTTGGCTAGAAAAAAGATAACGAACATAGTTTTTTCTTTTTTGTTTCCTTGTTTTGAGTTGCAAACGCTAGTACTATAGCTAAACACGCTTCTTCCATAATAATAACAATTCCAAAATTTTATTAATTTAAAAATTTCGAAAAATTAAACTTGACAGTTTGTTTTAAAATACTGAAGAAAATAATGATAGTGTACGGTATCCTAAAAATACCGAAGTAATGAAAATAATGATTCATTATTTTTATCACTAAATACTGACAGTATTACTGATCGTGTACAGGCAGCCTTAAATTAATTAAATCCATTCTTTTTATTGCTTCCACTTTTAATTGGTAAAAATAGTTGATTTCAACAACATTTTAATGATTTTTTCAATTTTTACATTTAAATGTACACAGTTCATGTAATTTAGTTGTATCATTAATTGCAATAAGTACGGTCTGTACTTGTCTGAAACTGTACGCTTCCTAATTTGTATAAGTTAACCGGTCAAGTAATTATTATAATGTTTGAATATTTCTGAAGGCGTGGACTGTTGACACTACAGAGTATAAAAAATGAATAAATTTTACTGTTGACACTAAAGAATACTTTATTAATGAACAAATTCACGTTGAAGCGAGTCTACTGTACCTATAATACATTTATTATTCTATAACGTAGAGAATTAATACGAATTATTTATTATCTATGATTACATTATATACTTTAGTTATTCACATTTGTGTAGAATTTGTGTAGAATACATACACACACGTATTGACAAGAGTAATTTTGTCTTCAGTTAGCGTAGGTGTTAGAGAGTAAAATTTGATGTAAAACATCGCGAAAATATATAAAATGGAAACACATAACAATAAGCATCCCCCCGTTATTAACACTACGAGGCCCGAGCATTTTCGCAGTAAACTTCTCCGGAAGCTGACAATGTTTTTAAAGAAACTTTATATAAACAAATAGATAAAATGATTCAACATGTACATATATGTGATACGTACATACCTACATAATTATATTTGACATTCAAACACATTCAAATCAATTAGAGAATTACAGAAATTTTAGATAACAAACTGGTAAGAATTAATAAAAAAAAATAGTAGGTATATTGTGCAATAAGTGCGGAAAATTGTGGATTGCCCACGAAAGCGAAGTTGAGCGCACGAACGTAGTGAGTGCGCTCATTCGCTTGAGTGGGACAATCGACAATCCCGCACGAGTTGCACATATTATTTTTTATTACAAATTTCACATATTTTTTTCTATTATTATCACTATTTTTGACATTTTTATTACTTTTTAAAATAATATTTTTAAGTGTTCGTCTTTTTTTTTCTGAATTAGTGTAACGATATTTCGTAATGACAGTTAATTTTAATAGAGGTATTTATTCTAAATCAAAAACTAAACATATTTTAAGTTAAAAATTATTCAGCTTATAACCAGGCGCGACATCTTGTATTGGATGACCGCGTACGTATTTTGTTTTCAAAAGTAGTGAACGATATTGGTTCGTATTCTTGCTACTTCATATTACATATTATTGTAAATTCAAAATTTAGAAAAATCTAGATAATTATATAAGTTGTTTGTAATATAAAATTACGTAGGCAAAATAATATATTCAAAATAATAATAAGTTGGAAGGGGAAAAGATTTTTTGGTGACGGTACAAAAAAGACTCTCTGAGGAGGAGACTCGAGGGGACTCTCTCTCTTAAATTGTACACCCGAAAGGATATGGGTCCAATAAAAAAAAAAAAAAAAATGGGTTGAAGTAAAATAGATATTTTAACAAAAATGTAGTCGAATCATAATAAAATTTTTCTAATGTAAAAATGTGATTTATAATTTCAATCAATATGTAATATTGTCGAATAATCATCTTTTAATTGAAATATTTCAAGTTAAGTATTCTTTATATTTTTTTTAAGCTTTAAACGATTCACTTATCATGCTTGTTTATTCGAAATTTTAATTATTTACACAATGTATACGTACTTTAATTTCTTTCATAATGTAGTATTTAAAGAATATATCAATTTCAACGCCTAGCGATTTTGATTTAGAAAATTCATTTTTAAATTAATATACTATTAAATATTTGAAAACTTGTGAAGTCAAAATTTCTCATTTTCATTTACCAAAATCATTGAATGTTAAACTTATGAAATTCTAAACCAATGTAATTTATTTTGGAATTAACGTAACTTAAATCTTATAAATTTATTTTCCGATGAAAGGAACCTATCTAGAATTCTTTGGAATTAATTCAATATTAAATATAACATTTTGGGTTTTAATGATTGTATTTGTATTTTGAGTATTTTGGAATTTTGTATAGAACCAATTTAATTCTCGAAAGAAAATTTTATATATTATTGTTATAATGTAAAATTTAGTCTATAAGTTTAATAGTTAAAAAAAAAAAAAATTAAGTTAAGTACGTGTCGCTTAAACTTTAGTTTAGGTTCCGGACAATTTTGGTCCAGTAGGTTATAATTTATTTATACTATGGTTGCAAACCGTCCATCGCGACATATTGTGTAAACCCATAGTGCTGTAAATTAAGAAAATTAACGTCGTTTGGTAAGATGCTTTCATTTAAAGGTTCCAGCCAACCTGGAACTTAGGGAAATGCATACCGCGACTAATTTAGTTAGTAAAATTTAGGAGTAAATTTATTAATAAATTTTAGTTCGTAAATATTTACATTGGTTCTGACAAATTTCCAAATTACCGAACGTATTTTCATCATAGGATTATTTAACTACATCATTGTACATTTTTTTTAAATATTACATTGTTCAATATGTTGGTTTGATCTTGTAACGAATACCATATTTATTATGCAAGTATATTTCAATTTCGTTTCATAATTCCAATATTAATTTATTTAATATCTTATTTTTGGGCTTTAATTAATGCCACATTATTTATTTATTAATATATCTTTGCAATTACAGTATTATAAAAAACAAGATGCAAATTGTTATTGAAGTCATACGATTATTTCTGTATTTTAATTTGTAACGTGAAGCTTTATAAAATTTAACCTTTTGTACACTACAAAATTTTAAGTAATTGTAATAAATTGTTATTTGTTTGAAAACGTTTATATCAATGCGAAACCTTGAAAGCCAAAGTAAACTTTACAGGGGTAATTTCTTTTGGTAAGGGGAAAAGGATCCAAGGACCAAAATACGCTTCCACCGAACCAACTTGACTCCCGAACATCTAGAGTCGTCTGCGGTTTTTTTTCACCCCCCAATTTAATTTAATCACATCTAATAATCAATAATTATATAATTATACAAATCATAAGTTCCCAAATTATATTTAATTTTTTTATTTAAAAATTTTTTTCGCTACATATGGTAGCAGACAAAAAACCCCACCCCTAAGTCATAATAAATAATAATACAAATTGCATCTTGCTTTCCACAAATTTGCGCTTAACGTATACCTTAAATACTTATTTATGTAACAGGAAATTTCAACAGAAGAGTATGGTACAATTTCAATTTAATATCATGGGAAAATTGCAAGTCATATCTCCTGTTAAATAAAAAAAAAAAAAAAGCAAAAGGAAATTTACAAGTCTTAAACAAATATCAGTAATGAGAAGCGAAAGCAATGTAACACGAATTTACAAAATAAGATAAGTATCTAATCTTAACCCAAACGAATTTCCTCAATCCAGTAGTTATATACTCATATTCTCCAACTAATAAATTCTAATTTATTTCTTCAACTCATTTTCATTAATCCAAACAACTTACTCTAAATTTATCACTCATCATATTTTCATTTAAACATCATTAATCTATACAAATAATTTTGTAGTTTCCCAAAGTACAAAAAGGGTTTAAAAATTTTAATTACAAAATTATTTTATTGAATAACAAACACTAACTTATTTTAAAATTTTTATTCAATTTTAAATGCCAAAATATATTTTGTTACATATTACGTAATTTTAAACACTAAATTTCTCAAAACATATTTATTTGAAATTATGTAATCAAGCATGTTTGCACAAAGTTTCCTTATTACTAAAACTTAAATATAATATGAGGATTATGCTTTCAAATCTAGTAAAATGCCTAGAATTATTTCAATCAACCTCCAAAATAATAAAGAGAATTTCCAAAATAATCAGTTACTTTAAATTATTCCACTCATTATGAATCAAATAAATCTATTTCATTTAACGAGATAAATATTACTCGAACTACACAAAGAACATAGCAGCTCAAAAAAAAAAAAATATTTAAACCAGTATTTCAAAAAAGCATATCAAATGATATAAACTTACACAAACCAACTTATTATTATTTATTCTATAAGGGAAAACATAAATAATACAATTTCAGAGTTACATAATTAAATATCTTATAAATACTCTAATTATTCTTATTACTATTTTATTCTACAAAATATACATAAATATTTCAAATTATTATAAAATTATTATTTATTTCACAAAAACTATATATGCATACAAAATATAAAAAGTTATTTTGTTATAAAACCTTCATTAAGGCAATTAATTAAAAACAAGCTTAGCAAATTTAAACTAAATTTACATTCAAATTAATTATTAAATTGAATTCAAACTTTTGTAATTAAAAAATAATTGATCTGTACAGAATACAAACCAATAAATCTAAATTACGATATCGCACTTCAAGCCCCCGCCAAACTTGGAAAATTTATACAAAATTCATCGCTCCCATAATACATATATGTGGACCATCTGAAGAAAGAAATTACAAACGTCTCTTTATAATTCCAGATTCGTGCAGTATTTTGGTTTACAATGTCACCTACAACAGTCATAGTATCAAATTCCAGAAGTATTTTCATGTTGATCGCTACATCAGTATCTGCCTAGAATGAACTTGTCAGACTTACACATTATCGTATAATCTCAGAACTAAACAGTGCCAAATTTACAATCAACACATTAAATCGAATCCAGCAAGTTAATTACTACAATATCCAGCTATTCTTGCAAATTTGGATATCTATAAATGCGCCATTTCCAATATCAACAAAATAATCCAGCTATTTGGAATCACATTAATTAATCTCGCCAATTACGTCTATAATACATACAATAGACTGTAAAAAACTACATGAACATCCAAATGGCCAAATTGTAAATCATTCAAAATAGAAAATTTCATAAATCGTCTAGTCTGCAAGAGGAAATTTTACCAGCATTCATTGAGTTCATACGACCTCAACCGCTCTTCAAAATTTGAATTTCTGCACATCTGCTTTACCTCTACGAATTATCCAGGACAACTCAACATCCGAACGTCACGAAGCCCGCGCCGACTCTACCGTAGCTCAAGGTGGCAGTTCGCCACATTCTTGGTGGGGCGGAATGTAACGATATTTCGTAATGACAGTTAATTTTAATAGAGGTATTTATTCTAAATCAAAAACTAAACATATTTTAAGTTAAAAATTATTCAGCTTATAACCAGGCGCGACATCTTGTATTGGATGACCGCGTACGTATTTTGTTTTCAAAAGTAGTGAACGATATTGGTTCGTATTCTTGCTACTTCATATTACATATTATTGTAAATTCAAAATTTAGAAAAATCTAGATAATTATATAAGTTGTTTGTAATATAAAATTACGTAGGCAAAATAATATATTCAAAATAATAATAAGTTGGAAGGGGAAAAGATTTTTTGGTGACGGTACAAAAAAGACTCTCTGAGGAGGAGACTCGAGGGGACTCTCTCTCTTAAATTGTACACCCGAAAGGATATGGGTCCAATAAAAAAAAAAAAAAAATGGGTTGAAGTAAAATAGATATTTTAACAAAAATGTAGTCGAATCATAATAAAATTTTTCTAATGTAAAAATGTGATTTATAATTTCAATCAATATGTAATATTGTCGAATAATCATCTTTTAATTGAAATATTTCAAGTTAAGTATTCTTTATATTTTTTTTAAGCTTTAAACGATTCACTTATCATGCTTGTTTATTCGAAATTTTAATTATTTACACAATGTATACGTACTTTAATTTCTTTCATAATGTAGTATTTAAAGAATATATCAATTTCAACGCCTAGCGATTTTGATTTAGAAAATTCATTTTTAAATTAATATACTATTAAATATTTGAAAACTTGTGAAGTCAAAATTTCTCATTTTCATTTACCAAAATCATTGAATGTTAAACTTATGAAATTCTAAACCAATGTAATTTATTTTGGAATTAACGTAACTTAAATCTTATAAATTTATTTTCCGATGAAAGGAACCTATCTAGAATTCTTTGGAATTAATTCAATATTAAATATAACATTTTGGGTTTTAATGATTGTATTTGTATTTTGAGTATTTTGGAATTTTGTATAGAACCAATTTAATTCTCGAAAGAAAATTTTATATATTATTGTTATAATGTAAAATTTAGTCTATAAGTTTAATAGTTAAAAAAAAAAAAAATTAAGTTAAGTACGTGTCGCTTAAACTTTAGTTTAGGTTCCGGACAATTTTGGTCCAGTAGGTTATAATTTATTTATACTATGGTTGCAAACCGTCCATCGCGACATATTGTGTAAACCCATAGTGCTGTAAATTAAGAAAATTAACGTCGTTTGGTAAGATGCTTTCATTTAAAGGTTCCAGCCAACCTGGAACTTAGGGAAATGCATACCGCGACTAATTTAGTTAGTAAAATTTAGGAGTAAATTTATTAATAAATTTTAGTTCGTAAATATTTACATTGGTTCTGACAAATTTCCAAATTACCGAACGTATTTTCATCATAGGATTATTTAACTACATCATTGTACATTTTTTTTAAATATTACATTGTTCAATATGTTGGTTTGATCTTGTAACGAATACCATATTTATTATGCAAGTATATTTCAATTTCGTTTCATAATTCCAATATTAATTTATTTAATATCTTATTTTTGGGCTTTAATTAATGCCACATTATTTATTTATTAATATATCTTTGCAATTACAGTATTATAAAAAACAAGATGCAAATTGTTATTGAAGTCATACGATTATTTCTGTATTTTAATTTGTAACGTGAAGCTTTATAAAATTTAACCTTTTGTACACTACAAAATTTTAAGTAATTGTAATAAATTGTTATTTGTTTGAAAACGTTTATATCAATGCGAAACCTTGAAAGCCAAAGTAAACTTTACAGGGGTAATTTCTTTTGGTAAGGGGAAAAAGATCCAAGGACCAAAATACGCTTCCACCGAACCAACTTGACTCCCGAACATCTAGAGTCGTCTGCGGTTTTTTTTCACCCCCCAATTTAATTTAATCACATCTAATAATCAATAATTATATAATTATACAAATCATAAGTTCCCAAATTATATTTAATTTTTTTATTTAAAAATTTTTTTCGCTACATTAGTTATCGTTTAAATTACTTTGTTGGTGGTTTCTATACAAAAAAATTATGAAATATTTATTAAATGAAAAATTAAGAGGCGGCTTTGCGTGTTTTATTGTCAATTTGCGTATGGAAAGTTACTTTCCACACTCAAAAAATATGCGGGAAAAGTATAGTGGGCAAACAGCTATTTTGCATACACAAAAATGTGTGCGCCAAGTTAGTACTTCTCCCGAATGAGTAATAAAAAATAGTTTTATTAGTTTTTATATTGTTTATTTTAAAATTTTTTATAGAAACCAAGAGAGTAGTGAGTGTTGGTGTTTGTGTGAGTTGAGTATATAGTATATAGTTATATACATATCAGTGTGGTAACATCGCACACATACATAATACGTAATCAATTAATAATTGATCACGATCCACCTCTGCGGTTGTTTTGATTATTTTCGGATACCGAAGCCGTGGGACTGAAAGTGTTAAGAGCTTTACAACCCAAACTCATAAACCAGTGTTTTGGAAGGTGCTACAAACCAATACAATTACTTCTTTTCATGTTTACTTAATTACATATTAAAATTAAAAATTAAATTTTTATAAAAAAACATGCATATGTATGTACCATGATAAAAATTATTATTTTTAAAGTTGTTGATTAAATAAAATAAAATACACCTTATTGAAAAGGTCTAATCAAAAAATTGTATGTGCGATTAAGGCCACCTGTCTTAAGTAAAAACTCCTATGGCAATCTTGTTATCGACTCAAAGGAGGGATTTTAGAATGGCTCCCAGCACCAAACATCCTTATATATTTTTGTTTATTTTATTTTAATTAACAAAATCAAAAACAAAACAAAATTTACTTTAATTTATTTTAATTAACAAAAACAAAACAATTGTCAGTTCAATCAAAACTTCGTGCCAGCTCACGGGCTTAATTAGCGAACAGTTAATAAATCATTAATTCGATTCTTATCAAGATTTGGTCAAAATTATATAGAACATGTTGTATTTGTTATAGTTTCTTCTTTCAGTTTTTTCGAAAACTAACTGCCGGTCAAAATGATACGGTCACCACTCGGACTATTCGATTTTATGCAATACTATTGTATAATTTTCTGATATCAATTGTTTATTCGTTGCTGTAGAAATGAATAATTGTCTTCAATACTCGTTCAATAGATGACTATAATTGAAACTATTCTATTAAATAGTACAACAAAGCACGGTTTTCCATACTGTAAACCAATTGTAGCAAATATTAAATTTGTCACTTTCCACAACTAAATAATTGATAAAACTTCACCTCATCATCTGGGGAAATACAATAGCATTATTACTCCATCATTAGGAAAAATACAGTAAACTCTATTATTTCTGACGCAGAGATAAAATTCGAATTCCGAATGGTACAAAGTAACAAAAAAATCATCGCATTTTCTAATATGAATTTTTACAAAGTAAATCTTGCAAATGTTAAATTTTTTAATTAAGACTATCGATACTTTCGCAACGATTGGAGAAAATCTAATTTTTTCTGGTCTCAATACAATTATAGACACGGAACGAATGATTTTGAATTTTCATTAACCAATCATTAGTAGATACCCAAACTTCGATTTTCATTTTAAATTCCAGTTTGACTGACTGCTCAATGCATCGACTGTAATCAAGGGCGCCCATATGATAATTTTTAGGGGGGCGAGAGAAAACTAGTGTAAGGAGTATTTTTAATATTTCGAATGACAAATGTTGATTTGTAAGTAGCCATGAAAAGTTCCAATTTCGATCATGTTGTAAAACTTTATTCCGTTACGCTAAAATATTAGTCTACGTAAAAGAAAAAAACACTTGACTACCATTACACCTATATATTTTATCGTTTCCGCAACAGCTAGGGAGAACGGCCCTCTGTTACCCCCGAGTGTGGCCGCCTTTGACTGTAATTAGCAAATATTCGAATGGTCTGATTGATGATGTTTCGTTGCGTCTATATTTCAGAGATATCATTATTTTTGTCAAAGGATAAATGATATTTGTATATATACGAGATCTCTCTCTCTCTCTATGTGTGTGTGTATTTTTGGTGGTATTAATACTGTGCACACGAAAATGAAGCTTATAATTTAATTTAGTGCCGTCACATACGATAGACGATTTATTCTCAGTTAAGTTTCCTATTATGATTATTGTTATTGTTGTATTAAAATTGTGTGGATTTAATACAATCAAACACCGAATCAATGTTAAAATAATGTAGATCAACGCCAAGAGGAAATTCGGTCCTTTAACACCAAGTTGTGTGCGTTTCAACTTATAAGCTAACTTGAGGTTACTTACAATAAGTAGGGGAGATACGCAATGAAACGAACACGTTTTGAAACGGACAGTATCTGTTTTAGCGAAAGTTACTGAACCAATAAATTCAAACTTTGATGTTAGCAGCACTGACCTCCAAAGACTATGCTATAAAGACGACAGTTACCAGAAACTACTTGTTTTAATTATTGTGTGCATCATAAAAGTCTTTGTTGAAAAAAAGTTAAAAAAAATATGGTTTTTTGAATAAATTTCCAAAGGTAAGGTATTAAACTTACTGTATTTTGGATGATTTATATGATATTGTATATATTTTAGTCACACATTAACATTAAAGGGGGAGTTCAAATAAAAAAGCAACTTTTTTATTTATGATTATTTTGCTTGCTGAAATTTTTTTTCAAATTAGGGAGGGTATCAAATAGAAAATTTTGTTTTTGAAACATTCATTACTCTTCCCTGTGGGGGGCTCTTTTTCACAAGTTTTTAAGCGTATACAAGGAACCCTATATTTCAAAAAGTAATGAATATTTTTTAAATATTTTTTCATTATTTTATTCCTAAAGGACTTTCCCATGAAGCTGAGTATGGGTTTCAGGTAATATTAAAAATTAACTATAAAATTGTAATCCCAAACTTCTAAAAATTATAATACCCAAATTTTTATTAAAAAAAATGTTTAAAAATAGTTACAATTGTTCAAATGGAAAAAGCATACTACACTTCATGCGCAATATATTAATGAATAAAATTTAAAAAAATTAAGTCTCTATCTTTTCTAGAAGTTGAGATATGATTTTCCTTGTCAGGAAAACCGCCACTTTCGGAAAATAAGCAGATGACATACAAAGCAGATGTTGAAAAAAACAAATCAGCTTTGAGAAAATATGTCTACAAAGGCATGCAAATAAAAGAACATTATCTCAGTGCATACTATAACTCATGTATACACCAAAACTAAATATTACTGATCAAATCGCAAACGTTGTCTGCAAAGGAGCAGCAACTTGGCTGTGCAGCAGCTCACAAATAAATATTTTTCTACTTGAAAAAAATAATTTTTGGCCATGTTTTATATAGCACCGTGTTTGTAAAGAACTACAGAACAATATAAAAACAAAAAACAAGATTTGAAAGAAAATAGTTTATAGCCGTTTCTGCCGTGAACTCCACCCTTAAGTTACTTTTCAAAATATTATTTTAAACAAGCTCATTTTCTCAAAATATTAGTTACGCACTGAATCAGACAGGTGTCGGAGCATTGAAAAGGACATCCGTTTCAATTATATAAATATAGAAAATTATGACAAAAAAAATTTTCATCTCTATAACTTCTACACGTGTACAGAGCCGCGTACGATGGGTGGAATCATCCTCAACAGAGTCCTTTTCACGCAGAATGTTAATTTGATAACACTTTGAAGTTACTTTTTTAAGTAGAATATGTTTTAAATGAAAAAAAGTGTACACAAGCATATACGGAGGCCACTAATGGGTTAAAAATAACTTACAATTAGATAATTTATTATATGTTGATAACAGAATATATATTTAATTAAGATTTTATTTAATTTTAAGTACATTATAATATTCGTTTAGTAACTGTTGTCCGTTTCATCACACCCAGTGTCCTTTTCAATGCGAAAGGTGTCATGAAACGGACAAGAATGATTTCTTTTTTAAATAATTTCCATGAATTTTCTGTTATTATTTTGAGAAAAAATGTTTTAGTTTATGTGAGTAAAATACATAGAGATATTGGTAGTATTGTTGATTTTTCTTAAAAAATTATTTTTCTAATAAAAAATCTGCATCAAAGTTAAATGTCCCTTTCATTGCGTATCTCCTCTATCAAATTCATCTAAAATTAAATAATTTATTCATTTAAAGGAATTTTACGTAGATATATCTTTTGTTTGCACCTGGTAGTTTATTTTATTTGAATAGAGTGATAACCGCAAATCTTTGTCACGCCACACCAAATAAAAAATAGCTAAATTCCAATCTGGAAGTTCGCTAAAATCCCAAAACACTTTATTAGTATAGGAACAAAAACTTGTCTAACGTCATTAAATAAACGCCACAAATTAAACGTACTTAACTTTCTGTCTCTTTCCCTTTTTATTCCCTTTATATTAGAGCAACTGTAGTAACTTAAGATTGCACGTCTAATTTTGTTTCGTTTGTTAGTGATGTTATAGTATTATAGTTTTAGTTAATTTGGCTTATATGAATAGAAACTAGTAGGTAAACTATTAAATGTATTTTAACTGTCATAACATCCGTCATCATAACAAATAAAATCTACGTAAAAAAATCTAATTGACCTGATTTTTCTCAATTTTCTAGTATTAAGTCTAGGGGCAGTTAACTAAGGGCTGATTGTGTCGTCATTTTAATGTAGAATATAGTAATTTTAACCGTTTTCAAAAGAATGTTTTGAGTTTAACAATAAAAAATTTAAAAAAGTGTTTTATTTCTGTCAGGATTGACAAAAAGGGATTGAAATGTTTTTAGATGTTGATATTTATACAAAAAATATTAATGTGTTAAGTACTTGATAGACCTAAAGGTTTTATGGGTGTTTTTTTTTTTAATAGGATAACTTTTTATAGGTATCTATATGTGTGACTACACTCTAAGAAAAAAGGGTCAAAAACGTGTAAAATAACTTAAATTTAGAGCAAAATTACTCCTCGCTCTGAAAATATGCACTATTATTTGTTTAATATGAAAAAAATGGTGTATTTTTATATAATTTGTGTATAATTACTGTTTTTTTTTAACATTACACAAATAAAGGTGTAACTTTGGATTTTTACAACGTTTTTGGTTTATTTTTACACCACTAAATAGCAAAACCCATGCGCGCGCATATGATTTTATATATTTTAAAATTATCTGTTATTGGATTGCTGTAATATTTATACGTACATAAGTAACATTCTTAAAGGTTAAAAATTATGTGTTCAAATTAGCTGAATTAAACAAAAGTATTTTTTGATAGGATATATAGTTAATATAATTATAACGTGTATGATAAATTAATCTTTAAATATGTTACAAAAACAGTGTTATAGTGGTGTACTGATGTTTTGTTTTTATATGCATTGTGTAAAATGGCTTCTGGAATAATGTGCAAAGAATACTGTAATATAAATTTGTTTCTTTCCAAAATGCTGTCCTGATGATACATTTAAAATATTTCAGGTAAGTTAATTTTTTTAATTTTGCTTCATACAAATAGTTATGTAATTTGATAAAAGTTTATTTTACAATTTGACTAATAATTTATTTTGTGGGGCTCTCAATTTCTATGAAAATTAAAACATTATCTACAATTCAGATATCTTTCATTCAGATATGTCTAAAAAATTATATAATGCTTGTAAATTGGTAAAATCTGTAGTGATAAAAGAATTATACATATTTTTTTTTTACTAAAATTTATTGACTTGGGAAACAAAATACCTACAACTATTTATCAAATTTTAATCAACAGAAACCCTAATTAAAGTAGGTATATAATATTTCGTTTTTATGTCATCGAAGATGACGTATTAATATCGTTGTGTGATTGAATTGAACACGTGATTGAATAATTATTGAGTTGTACATCTATACTGAACAAACGCAAGACGGCTACTAACTATAGAGTTAACAAACAACTATAGAACTATTAACACTTTCACTAAGATGGCATTACTTAGTGCGTGTCAAAAACACGCACTTAACGAATTTTTTTTTTTTTGCTTTACAGTAATATAAATTCATAACAGGTTTAAATTGAAACGACGTATGGAAATCGAGTTTTTTAAGTAATAATAACAATGGTAATAATAATAATGGAATTTAACGTTCGTTTTTTAGACAATGGTATGTAACGGACGTCACTCGCATCATTATTTCTCAACTTTTTCATGATGATATGGGCGGAGAACAAGAAAAGCGGTATAAAGATTTGACAGGTGTCCGTCTGCAACCGTCTTCTTAAGGACGATGTCGATATTCATCTGGAATTGCGATGGGAAATAGCAGAAAACTTTCACCAGCATATAAACGGCTACGGAATTCAAACCCTCAGTCTACCAGTTCGGAAGTGCCAGTGCCTAAGCACGCCGGGTTACTTTGCTGGTGAGTTTTTTAATCACAAATTTAATATCTGTACATTCATTAAAGTAACCTAAAAGTAATTGTGTAGCAATAACGAAATTTTCTTAATTTTAAATTGCTGTGAAATAGTTATTGAAAAAAGAAAAAATAAATAAGCAAAATTGGTTATAAAATTAAGTAACCCTTATTTTCTGATTTGTTTAGAAACCGGAATTGGTGAAGACATCTGTGAAACCGCAGCATACATTTCCCTGAAGTTCTAGTAATTGTAAGAGTCAGCAGAATATTGGGCGGAGGACAAGAAAAGCGGTATAAGGATTTGGTAGGTGTCTGTTTGCAACCATCTTCTTAAGGATAATCTCGATATTCATCTGGAATTATGATGGGAAATAGCAGAAAACTTTCGCCAGCATATAACCGGCTACGGAATTCAAACCCTCCGTCTACCAGTTCGGAAGTGCCAGTGCCACAAGCACGCCGGGTCACTTTACTGGTGAGTTTTTCAATCAAAAATCTAATATCTGTACATTCATTAAAATAGCCTAGAAGTAATTTTGTAGCGAAAGCGAAATTTTCTTAATTTTAAATTGCTGTGAAATAGTTATAAAAAAAAGAAAAAAAAATAATCAAAAATGGTTATAAAATTAAGTAACCCTTATTTTCTGATTTGTTTAGAAACTGGAATTGGCGAAGACATCTATGAAACCACAGCATACATTTTCTGCGAAGTTCTAAGAATGGCAAGAGTCAGCAGAATATTGTTTTTCTTATATTTAAGTATTGTTTAGTTAATTTTCTTAAACTATATTTTTGATATGATGTAACTACAATTTTAATCCATAAGTTTTTAATATTATCATTGTAATCTAATTACAATTAAATTTTTTATAAGATATTGCTTAAATAATTGTGTCTGCAAAACGTAAGCATTGTAAAAAAAGTCATATCTCAAAATTTTGACCAGTTTAATTGGCAGTTACACTGCAAAATAAAGATTACTTATGTTCATGAAAGTAAGTAAACCTTCATAATAAAACTTTTATAATCTTACTTTTTTGGAGTGTTTATTTTAAAATTTACCAAAAAAATTATTATTTTATCATACGACACACTTATATAGAAATTTAGACATAATAAGCAAAATATTTAACATCTCGAATCTTTTTGTATATAATTCCAAATTATTCTATACTTCATATTATTATAAATATTTATGTAAAAAAACCATCAATAATCTTTTTTGATTCTTTATTTTCAATTAAGTTGAATCAGTTTATTTTTTTCAGCACAATTGAACCACTCATACTGATTCAGTTGAACTGAATCAGAATGAGTGATTCAGTTGGAATAATATTACACTTTTCTGGGTGTAAACATTACTATATAAGTGTGTAAAATTACATTTCCAGGTGTACAGGCGTGGTTTAAAAATACATTAATATGATGTAATTTTACGTTTAACTGCGCACTATTGCGAACTGAATGTGTACAATTACATCTTGTTGTGTAGTTAATACACAAATAAAACGTAATCTATTACACACCTGGACCGTAATTTTACGTACGACATGTGTAAAACTACACATATGAGTGAGTAATAATTACACCATGATGGTATAATTTTCACCTTCGTACATTACGATTTGTAATGTTACTGTCATTATAGAAGGCATTTAATTGCCTCCTATAATAGTAGTAAAACGGTACATTTTTTTCTTAGAGTGTAGGGTTGCCACCGTTTTTTAAGAAAATAAAGTATTTTTAAAATTTTGTAAAAAAAAACAATGTACAAGACTAGAAAAAGTACGCGTTCCCACTTTTTTCAAATTTTGTAGTACAAGAAAATTCTTATCAATTCATCATATCTGTCATCGCATTTATTAGCTTACTCCCACTTAACCACTTTTAACTAGTCAGAGTCAGATCTTACGCAATTTAATAAACAGTGTCGTTTTGATTTTCTTAAACTCATTTAAGATATTTATTGTTAGTGATATTTGAATTATTTTCCTAACTAATAAATTGAATTTTGTAGACTGATGATTTTTTAGTTAAAAAAAATAATTCCAGGTGGCGTCTGTATTAGACAAAAGTCTGAAAAACGGACGTAGAATCTCATTGTTATTAATTATTTTGTCTTGAAGTTTTTTGAAAAATTATTTTTGAACTAACAAAGTTAATAGGAGGAAATTCGCTATGTTATGCAGATGCTGCGACAGGGGTATTTTTTTTTTTTTGGCTATTTTTCATAAGTGCTTATGTATTAATCTCTTGCCACTTATTAATCTCAACCTCCATCTCTCAATAGATTTCAAATAATAACAGGGCAAAAAAATCTGTGTTGTCAACTTTCTTTGGTACTAGCAACCTTATATTAATTATTGCCTTAGAATATTTAAGATGTGGCTATATTGATGTGCTGCACAGTAAATATACTTAGCAGCTAATTTCTGATTTCTTCTTACATGTTGCAATGTATTCGCATGTCAAATTGTCATATTTTTCGAATTTTCCCCATCTTCAGTGCAGTGTAATTAATAATTCGATCAATTAAGTGTGAATATATAGTCAAATTAAATAATATAAATTAATTCTTATATTTAAGTATTTTATTTATTTGAAAGCACGGATAAAATGTAACAATATTTTGAAGAGGTCACTTTAAATAAAAATATTAAAAATAATTTATTTTTTTGAAATATTGATGTCAGATTACTTTTTTATGATACAGACAGACACCTAAATGTTGCATGAAATAAATTTCCGGTATCGATTGTGTAAACGTGTAAAAAATAATATATTACAATTCATCAACGCCGAATAATTCATCATAAAATTTATGTCAGAATATCTACTTTATCAGTTATTATTCATATTGTAGTATGTTTGGGTGTAAGTGTATTTATTCTCTACCCACGTTTATTACGCACACTTATGCTATGCCTCTATGTACACGCGTGTACGGCTCGTAGGTACAGTCATAAGGGAAATAATCCTTACACGTATGGACCGACTCTGTCGTTTTTGTGAACCTAATAATGATTACATTGGCCGATATACTTGTTGGTCCTGGTGATATCAAATCTAAGTTACGAAACTCTCTTTGATTTATTTTTTCCAGTTTTCGATCTTGAAAACTGGGAAAACCATTCGGGTCTCATGTTCGTAACATGTTCTCGATTAGCTTATATGATGGCCTGATTACAAATATGGTCAACACAATTTAGCAAAGTTTTCAGGATAGGCAAAAAACTGTTTAAATTACTTCCACACAAGTGGTAGGTATTGCTAAATATTTTTTTGTTGATTAACAATTACTCACAGAGCATTATGGAATAGTAATTTTTGCTATTTACTATTCTAAAAGAGATACCGTAAAACCGTCTAGACCCAGACAGGGGGTCTAGACGCGGATACTTTGCACCAATCTTCAAAATAAATAATTTCTACATTAACCTGCAACAATAAACATTTGTTCTTGACGTCATTAGAGAGAGAAAAACATCCTCTAAACAGCTGTACCAATAAAAACTACAGATTTCAACTTTTACTATCTCATTTTACAGGATTACTACCCTACAGTTTTTCAAAAAAATAAAATGTGTCTAACTTAGACATGTAATTTTCCTCATAATTGTCATATTGTTTTTGTTTTGATATTTATGTGTTCAGAATTTTATCGCGCATCATTTAATGATGTTTGAAGTTGTATTCGATGTATATATAAAAAAATACATGCTATATATGTATATCCGTTTAGACCCGGACACATCAGTTTATTACACTATGGTCGCGATTCGCACCAGCTGTAACTCCCACTATCCATACGTTAATATTCCCCCCAGAATTACACGGTTTATGCCTCCTTCTGGTGTCATATCGTATGTTTACTTCATAGAGAGGCATGCTATGCATTGTCCCCTCTCCCTTCCCACAAAATATTTTGAAGTCTTTGACAGGTCCAAAGACATCAGACGATATAAAACACTGTCCTAAACCCGACGGGAGAGGTTAGTTTGCATGTTATTACATTATTTAAGTAAGTGTCCGGGGCAAGACCGATTTAGGGTGTAGACTCGAACACTTACTAATTATTTTTTATTTTTTTTATTTTTATTTATAATGAGACAAATGGGTCAGGGATATAACAAATAATATACGCTCTTTCTAATGGTAATATTTTTATTGGTTATATCTATGAAGGAAACATGTATAAACATAAAATTATACCAAAATGTGTATAAAAGTGTCCGGGTCTAGACAGTTTTACGGTATTTAACATTGAAATATGGAGGTGGCCATGTTTGTAACCAACATGTGGAGATGCTCGTTTTTGTCACCAAAACTGTTGCTGGTGGTGTTGCTGATATCTTAAGTCAGTAATAAAATATCAGTAATGTATCAGGGCTAGTTCTGTGTTAGAGTTTTCCAAGTTACTAGTTAACAATTAATTAACTGTCAATAGTTGAGTCTTACAACTTTGACTCAAAAGTCCAGTATATACAACTTGATTGACTTCCATGTCTTCACAATCTGTATTATTCAAGCACTCACATTCAGGACTTGAATTTTCAGGCATCATTGTAATATAAGTTTGCGAGATTAAGTTGGCGAGGTCACGTGACAGAATGAAGCCATCTGATTGGTGCTTGGTGCAGATAGCCGTTTCTGTCACCAACATATTTGAGGGTTCACCGATCTTTTAACCAAGGATACTTTTCAAATGCAATTTTAACTTTGGCCGTGTTTCTCACCAAAACTATTTGGATTTGGAATTTCCGAAAAGATGGAGTTGGCCAACTTTGTAACCAGGCTACATTATGTATATTATTTTTTATCAAAGATGTGGCTACGGTTAAGTAAACGCTATTCCGCTATTCGAAATTTTCAAACTTTTGTTTTTCGAACTAGTTTTATCGAAGTTTAATTCGCGTCTATCCACGATACAAGAAATATGAGTTTTCAATTTCATTTTCATTCAAGTTCTTCGGTTAAAGAGTGTTATAATTGTTTTGCTCACACTTGTACTAACCACTCAAACATACATTTTCGATTAACGTTAAAATGTACAACAGTACTCAATAGTGTAGTGTAGAGGGTAGCAACCAAATCCATACCATTTTGAAAGATAATATATTTTGGATTATTAATCTGTTGTTACTTACTAATGTGTATATAATGTTTTTCCATTCTTAATTAATTAATCAATTAATTAATAACTGAACATATTTAATTTTATAAAATATTATGTTGTATTGTTTATTGTTTTGTTATACGGTTATGTTTTATGTACACAAAATAAACTGATGCTTTTATGTATATTACCGAAAATGATTAAATAATAGTATACATAATATAATATCAACATAACGCAGCTTTTACTTCTATTTTTACCCCCCTCTACCTAACTAAATAAATAGAGTGAGAGAGATAATTTATTATTATTGAGTGGTATTGTTTCCAGCATTATTCGAAATGGAAATGAGGAAATTATTATAATAAATGAAAATTAAATATAGACTATGTGTATATTATTTATTTATATTGTTTATATGTACTTTGGAAATTTATAGAGACCTACATCAATATGTATGTAGTTATGTACATACAAATTTCTTTTAAAATGTGCTCACGGTTGTTAGTTAATTAGTGTATTCATGAAAATAATTAACCAAATTGGTTTGATTTCCTAGAATATAATTAAGAATCATTTTGGTTTTACATTAATAAATTAATATATAAATTTTTTAAGAGAAAAAAATAAGAAAAATTACAAAAATATAAATTAAAACACAGCCCAGAAAGTCTCAGCTATTAATTTGGTGTTTTAAATGTAGTTTAGTTGACTTCAAACCCATCAGATTTAATTTTATGGATATTTGTATTGTATTAAGACTTTGGCAGTCATTAAAGTCAAAAAATACCAAGTGAAACCTTACTAACTCACACACCACGTCGTGAAAATTCCATATAAAGTGTATTAGCTGTCAAAATATTACACCAGGTGGACGTTTTTTTCAATATAGGTTATGACCGTCATGGCATTAGTAGTCTTATTTTAAGGTTGATTTTATTTTTATTTTTTTGATTAGCTACAGTTGATCATAAGTAGGTAGGGTAGACCGGGGCATATTTGCACAGTTTTTAGTTTTTGGTTATTCTAATTTTTTGTATTACGGCTGTTTATATATTTTTATGCTCAATTATAACTTGATTGTTAAGCTTCATTTTGACGCCTACGAAGAGTTTTCTACCGTTATACTTTTTTAGATATTCAGCTTATTTTTGAATGATGTCACCTGTGTAAGTTTACACACTTCTAAAATGAAAAAATTTAGGGGTAATAACTATAACAAACACAAATAAATATGTGAATCGGTTTTATTAACAAAAAAAAATAAATAAAAAATAATAATAATAATAAAATATAAAACTTCAAATAATAAAAAGCATAAAATAATGAAAAATTGACAATTAATATACAAATTAATATGAAATAATGAGCAGGGTCTACACATCGGCTAGAACGGCACATTCAAAATTGCTCTCACAGTTCACGCATACAAGAAAAATTGAATCAGTTTGAATAAACCTACAGTTATGATGTGTCTATCTCTTACACTATATGCATTGTTTCCAGTATGCATCAGGTTTAGATTTTCTGAATCGTTTCAAACAGTATAATACAAACACAGTTCTCATCGTTATTTTCATTATCCGATTCACATGGACCGTCATCTTTTGGTTTTGTAATTTTTTCCTCTTTTTGTGTTTTTATCTTTTCAGAGCAAAACAATTTTCTAGTTCCGTATTTTTCTAATTCTTGAAAATATCTTTTTTTATCGTTTCTTTCTGCTTTTTCTAGTTCTTTTCCCTGAATCTGCTTTCTTAAATGGTCATACGTCTACTGGCGTTTAAAAAAACCTAATACCAGATGTTTGAGCGATGGGGTACCCAGAAGGCTATAGATATAATACATGTGTAGAACTAGAAACCGATTACTCATTATACAAAAGAAGTCGAAAGTGCTACGGAAGTAGATGGAGCACATTCGGAAGAAAGCGTTGATACATCAATAAATAAAACACGATTTAAAGAATGTGTAAACATACCCCATGTGCCTTGTGTAAACTTGCCCCTTCAGCATATTTTCAACAAAATATAACCTATAGATTTTTTTAATGAGATTAACATTTAACAAACTGTCTTAAAATAACCGTAAAAGAACGGCCTAACAAGACAATCCATTATGAATTGTAAAGATCTGATAGTATAATTATTTACACTAACATAGTAGTATAAAAATTTACTCATTTCAAAAAAAATTACAAATTCTGCTCTAAGTTGTTTGTTACTAATAGTACTGGTTGCAAACTGATGTACTTGCAAACGTCAGTCTCAGTAACTTGTTTGGCCTGACAAGTGTTGCGCTCCGATCAACGATTTGTAAGCTATAAGGATTGTGTAAACTTACCCCTATACCAAACTAGCCCCGGTGTACCCTACCTTACCAGTAACCAACCATGTCTATGCTCTTTAAAATAACCCCTTCAAGATATGTTTTCGTCATTGAGAAATTCCTTGACGGATCATAGCGTACTTTTCCAAAAATTGTCAAAAAATGGACTTTTTTCATGATTTTTCGCATTCCACGACTTTTTATTCCGAATGATGATGGTTCACGGACAAAATTTTAAGCGATTTAACAAATTGTACGCATTTTAAGGATATCTTGAATTTAAAAGAAATATAGTCAATTAAGGAGTAACACCACTTTGAAAAAACAATTTTGAAAAAAAATTTTTCTTTTGGTGTAAACTATACTTTAGGGTCATAAAAATATACGTAACATACATTTTTTTTAAGTTCTTTTTGATAATATGGATGACTTCTAGCTATTTTTTGTGGGTCCTTAAGGGGAAAATTTTATTATTATGTAATGCTCTAATGAAAACGTTAGATTTATTACCTAATAATATCTAGGTGAATAAATTTAAATGTAAAATTTATAACTTGTTTATTTTAATAAAATAATTTTTGCATTTTAATTTAAATAAATAGCTATATCGACCAGCAGACCGATCGTCTGATGACATTTTACGATAAATAAAACTAAAAAACTTTTTTTTGCAACTGAAACTGTTGAAATCAATAAAATTGTGAATAAATCAGAGGGAGGTTCTCGTTGGTATTGGTTAAACTGTTATATTAAACTATCTGGATATAGTTATCCCCGTAGAGCGTACTGTATAAAATACATTTGCTAGCTTTTTTTAATTGTATTTTTTTAAATCGTATTTGTTTGATGACTTTATTCAAAACCGACCAACCGGTTTTATTAAAGGAATTAAAATGTTAAAATTGTTGTTTTAAATGTGCGCCATGATAACATTCGTACGTAATTTTGTTCTTTTTTTTAAAAAATGCATAGTTAATTGGATTACAAAAAGTACTGTAGACTTTTATTCCCCTGATAATGATGTTCATAATATTATTCGTAAGTGTAACTGAATTTAATTAAAAAAAAACATATCTTGTAATAATTGGGGTTTGGACGGTGACTAAAGTATTCTCGAATGATACCACTGATGCTCCCAAAATGTAACAACGAAGAGGCGTGTAAACGCCACCAAATGTAACATAACGGAATGAGCAATTATTGTGTTTCAATTTTTTAACGGGATTTACTATCGCAGTGAACAAAATATGTTGTATGTGAATATTAACGTATGTTTGAGGTAATAGTCTGGTAACTCGCGCTGTTTTTCATGCCTATTTTTTGGGGCATTTTTTTGAAAAAGAACAAATGAAAAGTTTTGAATTTTTAATATAGGTATGTTATTATTTACATCTTGAGGTAACAAAAAATTTTTTTTTTGATTAATTTAAATTTTGTTTTATTATTATTATTATCACTTGAAGTTGGCGTGGTCGAAAAGTTTTTTTTTCGCAGTCCGCCATTTTGTTATTTTTCGATAAAATTTCCTAAATCCAGTTCTGACCAGAATGACATATCTATAGATTAAGACTGATTAATAATTTTTGATTTCAGATGTCCCCAAGAGTCAAAACCGCCCGGGCCATCAAGGTGCATTTTTTTGAGGCGCCAACTTCAAGTGATAATAATAATAATAATAAAACCAAATTTAATTTATTCAAAAAAATTTTTTCTGCTACCTTAAGATGTAAATAAAAACATTAAAAATTCAAAACTTTTCATTTGTTCTTTCTTAAAAAAAAGTTGCCCCTAAAATAGGCATGAACAACAGCCCGAGTTACCAGACTACTACCTTAAATAAGAACAAAAGTTCGCAATACGTTCTTAATGTTCACAGACACATCGATAATATTGAAATTAAAATATTGTTGAATTTTCAATACTTCTACATTCACAGATTTCTGTTAAGTTTTTAATGAGAGTTAAGTTTACAAATTCATGTACTTACCGAGCGGGTTTCAGAAAAAAATAATGCAAATTCATTAGGAAACATTTTAGACTGTTTTTTACGTATGTTTCTAAATATTAGAAATATACCATTCATTATACTTGACAGATCAGAGACGTTATACCTTTTTGGTATTTGGGGGTTCTTTAATATCAATTTATATGTAGGTAATTTTGGGTTTAATATTAAAATTAGGCTTTAATTTTTTAATAATATGACCATGAACTATAAACTGCCTATCTGAGATAACAAATTTTATTGACAGATTTTTTTTTCAAACAGCGGTTATATTTTTAAATATGGCGGTTTTAGAAAAAATATACGTTCCACCTCTATGTCGAATTATCCTATTGATCCAAAGCCGCTTACTCGCACGAAATTACAAGTGCTCCATTCAAATTTTGGTACGGAACACTGAAAAAGTAGCACATGCTTACTATATAAAAAGTAGTACATGTTCATGTGACTATTATATAATATGATTCGTCAAAAGTTTAGTAGTTTCGTGATGGCACAATTAGAGACTAGAAAATTCTTGTTCAGGTATTTTCTATGTGATCTCCTATTTATGTAAACTTAATTTCTGTTTCAGGTATGTCACTTGTCATATGGGGCTCATCTAAGCGCCTGACGCTCATAAGATCGTATGTATTTTTTTAGTAATTTTAGCAACTTTTATCGTTTTCTTTATTTTAACTATTAATTTAAAGTTTCAAATGCATATACGCGTCATTATTTGCTATTTGATTTTAGCATGGCCATCAAAATATTTTTTAAATTACAAATCCTACAATATTAGAAAAAAACGCTAGCATGTTCTGAAATGTTTTTCACACGTTAGAGAAGGTCTGAAATTGAAATAAATATTCATTATTTAGGAAAAAAATTATAAAAGTACAAAATGTCACTATTCTGGTGTACGTTTTTCGCAAGTAGCTGAGAAAATTACGGAACAGTTCCTTCATTCTTACTTTTGATTAATAAATAAGTATATACCTATTTTAAAACTAAATCGTATATAAAACATACAACGGTGCAAATATAAAAGTAATAGTTTAAATAAATTAAACATTTTGCTGGTTTTTGTTTGTCCTCAATTTTCATGTCTCTTCTTGTGGTATTTTTAAAAAGCTGGAAATGTCGGCAAATGATTACCTAAGTACTGCCAACACTTGCATATGTATAAAATCTCTAGGGAAGTTAATTAGAAGCCATTTATTTCGCATATTAGCTTCCAATATTAACTTCCGATATTATTTTAAAAAATGTCTAAAAAAAAAATTAAATAGCAAATAATGCCCCAAATCTAGTTTTAAAAAATTATTTTACTAGAAAAGAAAAAAAAATTGTTGATTAAATAACAAATAACTCATAATTTTTGCTAATTACTTTTTATTTATGGAGGGTAAATGCGGGAAGGTCTACAGGCGTGTTAAATATATAATAGAGTTCACCATATAACGCATCCGTAATTTTAACATTACCGAACATCAAAATCAATAGACAGTTACGTTCATGTATACACTATGAATACGAAAAAGTTATGGATCCTGACTCTGTGCAACGAACGGAGAACTTATGAGAAAGTAATGCATCAAATAATGACAGATATACTTACAGTAGCAATATAATATATATATATATATATATATATATATATATATATATATATATATATATATGTATATATATATATATATATATATATATATATATATATATATCAAATTTTTTTGTATTCATACGGTATATAGTATAGATTGAATAATAGATATTTACTGAAAAAAAATAGTAGCTTGTGATAAAACCATTGATTTCCGAATAGCCACACTAAAATAAAAAGGGTCAGAATGATAGCGCAATGTAGTGTGTTTTATGTTTATTTTATCTTTAATGGACATTATAGAGCTACGCCTGACCCCAATTATATAGGTACATGCGTACCTATTCACTCATTCAAGTGGATTTTTTTTTATCAAGTGCATTAATGGTAGAAAATGATTTTTTTTTTAAATTTATAGTTTAATTATGAAATGTAATCTCTGTTTCCCCAACGATACTCTTCTAGTTATTATGAGTTCGTATATTTAATGTTATGCCTTTACAATTCCTTTTGTTTTGGCAATGTATTTTTAAGTGATTTATCGCCATCTCTCTATTGTAGGTTAAATGTAAGTTATAGTACAATATGAATAATTTAACCTATCGTACCCAGTTGGGAACGGACTCGTAAAGTCACAGACGACCGGAAAAGAGATGGACATATTAACTATTTCAGAATATCTTTTGAAAAATTACTTTATAACTTTAATAGAATAAAATTCCGTTAGACATAAGACGTAGGTAAGCCACAGTTTCCTAACTTAATCACACATAATAGTGATCAACTTACTAAAATATTGTTGATATCAATCAGATAGTGATATATCACTATGAAAAATCACTATTTCGTATGGTTATGTTAGAAAACTACACAATATTTCATACAGAACCATTAGATCGTGGCACTCTTTACAACTTACGGTCTAAGACATTTTATTATGTGAACGTCATTACAGTAAACTTCTTGCCACGTAAATTTAAAATATAGGCAACGTAAAAGCCCCTCTTCCGGAACACTATTCTTAGGTGTGTAATTAAACTGGCCTATAAACACCCATTTTTTTTTCTTAATAAGCATGAAAGAAAGTCTTTTTAATCCAATGAATATCTTTTTAAAAAAATACAACCCAAAAATTTTTATTTATTAATGTTTTTCTTTAACAAAATGTCGACATCTATATCCAGAGCAATATTAATGACACTAAAAGTTGGGAACCGATATACAAACAGACGTGTAATATGAGTAATATGACACTTAGAGTGACATCTTGACGTCAAAATAGGAAACATAGAATGGTTTAAGTATCATACGTACATAAAGGATCAAAATACTGTATTCAACAAAAATTGTTTAATATAGGTATATATGTATTTATTTAATTAAGTAAAGAAACATTAAATGCGAGGTGAATTTATGTTGAAAAATAATCATTCTATTAATAATAATTTTTGTTATCAGAGGTTTCTTTCAGAAATAACTTCATTAATATATAAATGTCAATACTGTTCGGACATACGATCGCGTTCTGGTATAGGGGCTTTTTTTTACGTTATTTAATGTAAAAAATGTTGTGGTTTCGTCGGAAATGATTTGAAAAATTTTGAATTTTGACAAATTTTGGGAGAAAACCTTTTTTTTGAAGGAAAACGCCTAAAATACGCCTTCCTCGTTGAAGAGTTTTCTTTTACTAAATTTCTTAAAGATTAGAAATTTCGAGAGATTTCGATATTTATTGAACGGTACAGAGATTTTAGTGAAAGTTATTTTCCGCTTCCACAATCCAGAAAACAAATTTTTGGTACAGTCTCGACCTCAACTCTCACCATTGTATTCGTTGTAGTAACTGAATTTCATAAGTTTAAAAAATATTCAAAATATGTAACTATATAATTATTTAGTCTTTTTATGAAATTTTATAAAAGTTTTCAATATGCATTTTTTCAAAAATTAGAAACAATAAAAAATAATAATATTGAAATGTAATCATACTTTTCAAAATTATTGTTTATTAAAAAAGTTTAATTATTTTAATTATATAAATTTCAAAATAAACAAATTTGTTGATAAAAATTATCAGCTTTTAATTTTATAATTATAAAATATACATATCTATATTTTTAAAAAAATCTCCCAATTTTTTTACCATTTAGTTATTATTAAAACAAAAACTCCATTCCATTTTGAATTTGCTATTCATAGTAAAAGTTTAATAATGAAAAAGCAATTACAATTTTACTAAATTTGTAGCAGCATTGAGAGTTATATTATCTATATACACTTTTGCAAACATATTTTATAAATTATCTCTGCAGTATTGCAGATAAAATTGTTTGAAAAATTTTTAGAATGAAAAAAATGTTAGAGAAATTTTTTCAGCGAAAAAATACCACAAAACATTTTATTGGCCAGTTCATTGTAAATCAGAAGTGGCATGAAAGGGACATTTTTATTCTGAGGATCCTACAGTAACCAGATAAAAAATAGAAGCAAATTAAATAATTAGGAACATAATTAAAAACCTTAGTTATATCAATTAATTTCTTGATTGGAATTGTAAAGTATAACTAATCGAAATATCTTATCGTTCGTTATTTAAACGAATGTAAACAAAATATTACAAAAGTTAAAATATAATATTGTTGGTTTGACCAAAGACGTATGTGTCGGTGACGACCAATCCTGTTTAATACATAAACGATAAACCTAGACAGTATAGTGTGTCATTACTAACCTCTCTCACTTAAAAATGTTTTGAGTTTCAAAAATATGCAAAATTCCTTTTACAATATTGATTTTATATATCGATACTATATTCCATAGGTATAAGTTCCATAGAAAAACGAAAAATGATTAAAAAAAGTTGCAAACCTATCGGGCAGTAATACGTGAATTGAATGTAAAGGTTTTTTTTTTTTGACTTCTTAACCCACCTTATTGGCAATACCATTAAAACAAAAATGCTCTAATTCCATATCATCATATCAGTATTATGAACAATTGTAAATAATATGTCAACTGAATGGAACGATATGAGGAGTAGCTGGTACAGGAAGGAGTATTGTATGAAAAATATTGAAATTTTATATTATTTCAGTTCTGTTTTTGTCTGTTTGCTGTCATACGCACATATGTACATATTCGATTTTAAGATACACTTAGTGCACAAAAATATTGGTACATTGTATAGATCAGCGGTTCTCAACCTGTGGTATGTGCTTCCTCATAGGTACGTGACGTATCTTTTACGGGTACGTGAAAACATTATTGGTAGTGGCGAATAGCAAAAAACCATAAAAAGCAAAAGGAGAAGAAATAAACGAAATTACAAAATTCTAAAACCTTACAAAACTGGTGTTTTCTTTTTCTTTTTTTAAATTAACGGTTGAAAATAAGCCAATCAAGAGCAGACAAAGAGGGTAGTCATAGAGGTCATGACCTCCCTTGAACAGAGATCATTTCGAGTTTTATCGTTATTTATCTTATGACATCATCAAGAAGGTATATTGAAATTTTCAGTTATTGCAAATAACTGTTAATAAAATAACAGAATTATGATATTGGAAACAAGTTATTTTCATTCTAAAAAACATTTGAAGTTTAAATTAACTTCATATTAGTCGTAGGTAAATTAGAGTATGTAATTCAGTTGTAAGGCGTATTACACATTCTCACAATTACGCACTCGCAAATACGAGGCTATTGTGTAAATTTTTCGCTCGCATGTAAGTAATTTGCAACTAACAACCTCAATTACGTAATACCTATACCATTATTTACAATCTGAGTGATTGCGTTTCTCTTTTTAAAATCATTATTTAGAGCTGTATTTCCCAAAATTCTTTCATCGTGAAACACTTTTTAAGTTCTTATATTTATACGCAACATTACTTCAAATAGAGATGACAAGAAATAAAACACTCTTGGTAACTTAACTTCAATCTGGGATTTCATGACCCTAAGACATAAGTAAATCGTAAGCTAATTTCCAAAAAGTATCTACCGTTAACGGGTAAAAGAAGAGAAAAAGCTCAAATTAATTGGTAAAAAATAGACAGTATTAAGATAAGACCACACCATATTATTCCCTCCTCACTTTCCACAAAATTTCTGTGGAAGCCATTTTTAAAAATTTTTTTCGCGAAATAGGAAACATTCACTTAGAAACTGCATTTATTTATTAAGAAAGTTCATCAACACTCAAAGTTATCATTTTATTACACTTTTTGTGTTACATTCAGAACAATCATTTCGTAGCTATCTAGATTAAAACTAATTAAAAACTAATATAAAAGTAAAACAATAATTTCTACAAATAAATGTTTATCTTCAGCTTCAACGGATTTCGTAGAAAATGCACGTTTTCATTATTTACTATTTCATAATTTGAATATTTCACTATAGAAAATTTTCGAAAATTGTTTGCTTTGCTTTTAAAGTTTATAATATTACTAAAAGTTTTTCATACAAAAAAAGCAAAAATGAAAAATTTTGCGGCAATATTCATTGTTTGTTGATTTAAACAACATAAAGTTTTTGTGAGGTAATATTAGTAGCTTACAACGAAAAAATATATTAGCTTTCTTGTAGGGATTATTTTCAGTTTATATAAATTTTAACAAAGCAGATACATAGAACTGTTATCTTTTTCCCTCAAAAAATAAGTAACGAGTAAAATATAAACCGTTTCACTTTTTCTGGGCCTCCTGTTTAAGGGTAATATTGATGACGTTAGAGAATTTTTAATTAAATGCAAGTATATTTATAATTCTTCACCACCTACCAAGAAATTTAGTTAATGAAACACCCAACTTACAATAGGAGGCTCCCACTGTTCTTAAAACAAATTTAATATTATCCAGATTAATTATTTCCTAAAATAACTCTTGAATTGATTAAGGAAATCGATAAATTGTTTTTGACATTCATTTCCTCAGGGTTCCGAAGAAATAAATTTCGGAACCGTTATAAATTTGTCATATGTGTCTATCTGTCTGTCTGTTCGTCGATCACACCCCCACCATTCCTACAACTTTCGACCTATAGAAATGAAATTTTACATGTATATACTACGGGTTTAACTAATATCAGCAATACTTTTATTTTATTAATATCTTACGTGGTAATTTCTTGGGATGAAAGTGGGGATAAAAAATTTTTCACATTTTTATCGTGTTAGATATCATTAAAATAAAGCTGAAGTTCTTTTTGCTATCAAAGTTGTCGTTGGTCGCCTAGAGTTTGGCGGCTACTCGTAATTTTTAAATGATTGCTTCAAAATTACACATTCTAGAATTTACTTAAAATATTTTCGGGTTTCTTCGATCGACCACTTTAAAAGTGACAAAAGTCAAAAATGAAATCTGACTATCAAAACATTCGAAAAAATTACACAGAACACCTATGAGAATTTTATGAGAACTTTTTTTATGAGAATAACTTCTTTTATGAGAAAATTTTGATCTAGGTACAATTTTGAAAATTGCAGAGTCAGATTTTACATTTTTGTTGTAAATACTCTAAATACGTGAAATGTATAATCTATTTAAGTTAAATTTAAGCATGATTCATCACTTACGAATTTAAGGAATTCCCGTTTTTTTAGCTTTATCTCTTTCATTGTTACAAATGCGTAAATTTTAAATTTGTAGTATGTTAGTTTGTTTTTAGAAAAGAATAGAAGATTGATTTGTTTCGAATATAAGAATTATTTAATATTTTAATGATGACTCATGCTCAATTGTATTTGAAACGGGGTTTAACTGTTATCAGTTTTGTTAAAATACCGAAAATACCTATATAAATTTGTACTGGTGATTTAGAGTACCCAAGTTCAAATCCTGGTCACTCCCTTTGTTTGTTAATTTAATGTTTATTTTATTTTTACGGTTGCTAAATAGACTCTAAAGCTAATAATTAGGGAATTAATAAGTGAATAAAAAAAATTAAGTTTCAATAAAATTTTAGTGTAGTTTTTTTTTTTTATTATTTCAACTGATGCGCCATAACTGAGATGATATGCATCGTCTAGTATATGATGTATTATAAATGTAATTTAATGATTTAGTCCAAGCTCCGATAGCACAAAATCATACCTGATAAAACATCTCAAATTAATAAAGCTAAATCGATAGTAACTAATGCCGGCAATAGGAAATGCCCGTCAGATCTTTAAATTTTTGTTAAATTCTATTTTTAAAAAGTTTTTGAAATTGCCGAAAAAACCGTCAAATTTACCTTACATAACACCTTGCTAAAATTTACATATATTATAGCAAATTATATGTATTTTACTGAAGAATCGGTCTGTCTGGTATATTTTGTCAATTAATGTCTGACCGACCTATTTTAATTAGTGAAAATTTTAGGCAAATCCACCTCACATAAAACCGCAATTTTTTTGTTTTAATTAAAAGCCTTTGGTATTATCTACGTCGTATTAAAATTGGTCTGTCTAATAAAAAATGTTATTAACCATGCCTGACTTAACCTCAAATATTCAGCCTTCACGTATCAAATTGATAGCAGTTTGAAGCAATATTATCTTTAAAAGTGTGTAACCTCTTATATCAATTGCAATTGACCCGGTTTAAAAGAATACAGCTAAGTTTGTGAAATTAAATTTTAAAAGGTAGCGTTGACTTTTTTTTATAAACAAATACACTTCCTTTGAGGCTGCGACAAAACACCTCCTATTTTCTTCTCTTAAAATGAAGTTTAAGATCTCCTCTAATCATAAATATTGGTCTGTCTCATAAAAAGCGTTTTTACTAGGCCAGACTTAATGTATTATAGATACGAAACAGCAGTTTTCATGAAAAAAGTTTTTTGTAACCATTCTCAAGCAAAGGAACAATTAAGGAAAGGAACTTTTCCGATTTTAATGTAAAATCTAAGATTAGGTTTATTCATCGAGGCTAATATTTTTGGAAAATAAGGTGTTTTATCCAGTCAGGCTTCATTGTTAAGCGCAGCAGTGTCTATTATTTTAATTATACACTGGTTTATCCATAAGCCGACGAACATACATACATAAGTTAGTTGTCCGCTCAGAGAAATCGTATACATAATAATACCTGTTAAAAGTATTATTAAATTATTCGGGGTATTATTTTTTTTTAGGCATTAGTTAACAAAATTTGCCAGACAGACCAATTTCTATAGATTGGTAATATCTAAAAGTCTAAAAGTTTTATTTCTAAAAAAAATTAAAGTGTTATATGTGAGGGTAAGTCTGCCTAAGATTTTCACTAATTAAAAGAAGTCTTAGAAAGAAGAAGACGTTAATTAACAAAATATGCGAGACAGATCCATCCCTTAGTAAAATATATATAGTCTGCTGTAACATATGTAAAATTCAACGAGTTGTTATGTGACAGTAAGTCTACCTAAAATTTTCACTAATTTAAAGAGGTCTATGAGACATTAATTAGCAAAATATGCCAGACAGACCGATTCTTCACTAAAATATATATAATTTGCTATAACATATGTTTTCAGCGCGGTGTTATGTGAGGTAGATTTGCCTAAAATTTTCACTAGAAAAAATAGGTCTGTCAGACATTAATTAACAAAATATGCCAGACAGACGGATTCTTCAGTAAAATGTATATAATTTGCTATAGTATATGCAAATTTCAGCAAGGTGTTATGTGAGGTAGATTTGACCTTTTTTTCGGCCATTTCAAAAATTTTTTAAAAATAGAATTTAACAAAAATTTAAAGGTGTGGCGGGCATTTCCTATTGTCGGCATTAGTTACTATCGATTTAGCTTTTTTAATTTGACGTGTTTTATCAGGTATGATTTTGTGTTATCGAAGCTCGGACTAATTGTATATATAGACGTACGTGTCTATAAATTTTTAATACTAGTTACTAAATTTAAAATCTACGGTAATAACTTTAAAAATTTTTAATAATAATATTACAAATACAAAGTACCTATAATTAATATTTGATCAAATTTTTAAATAGAGAAAAATTCGTCAAGTGCATGTTAGATGCACGTTGTCAAGGTTCTTCAGTGGCTAAAAATCTTCATAGCTTTACTTACAATTTTTATGATTTAATCTTGGAGCCATTGAAGAACTCTAGTTTGATGCGTATCTAACACGCACATGGAGAATTTTTTTTTTAGAATTTTTCATGAAAATAATAAAATCTGTCGCTCACATTACCCACACTCACGTTAAATGTCTTTATATTTAATCAAAAAAATGTAATTTTCTTATAAGTATCAGAAGATGATAAATTTAATTATATGCATGAGTGTAGGTTCGTATCGATAGCGTATTTGTCTTTGAAATTCTTATTAAAAAACTCATTAACAATGGTTTTTTTTTTTAATTTCCTAATACTTTTTAAAGAGAAAAAAATCTTTTTGATTAATTTATCTTATTAACAGCTCGCTTTGATTGGCAAATATAATTTACGATTTTATATATCTATTATAAAATAATTAAAAATTTTTATAGGAGATAGGTATATACTTTTGTTGAAGATCAATTTTTACGTGTAAGTTGAACTGAATTTTGTATTTAAAAGTAATGGGTGACGGCCATTTACATTAAACGGATTCTAAACAAAAATAAAATTATTGAGGTAATTATTGTATAACAATAATTGTAATAATATTATAATAATGATGTTTAGCGTCCGTTTTTGAGAAAATTTAGTCTATAACAGACGCCACCCACATCATTATTTGTGTCTTTATTTATTATTTTTATTATTATTATTATCTTGTTACATTATACAGTTATAATATGGATGAAGGACAAGGAAAGTGATGTGAGGACTAGGATTTGGTAGGTATGCGTCTGCAGCCGTCTTCTGAAGGAACTATACCGATATTCAGCTGAAATTGTGAATGGAAACTGCAAAAAACCTTCATAAGTATAGCCAGCCACGGGATTCGAACCTTCGACCTACCAGTCGGCAAGTTCGGGTGCCTAAGTACGCTCGGCCACTCCGCTTCTTAACAATAATTGTAAATGTCATGTAAATTTCAAAATACGCATATGGCCCATATGGGCGACTTTTGTTACCGTGACATTTTTGTCACTCCTATTTAATCTTTGTGTCAGAGAGAGAAGTTATCCCACTTTTAGCTCTTTTAACAAACAGATGAGATAGGAGTGACAAAAATGTCGTGGTAACATAAGTCACATATTTTAAAATATATAGCGGGAACATATTTTAAAATTATTAGAAATTAGCTATTAAGTCGTGCTTAATAGCTAATTTCTGATAATTTTAACTGGTGTGCACCGATAATAGAAAACTCCCAAGTGTATTATTCAGCGATATCTTATATATATGAGGAACCTTTGTTTAAATTTGTTTATCTTTTTATTTATCTTTTTATTATTTTTATTTCTTTAGGATTAGGTATAAATATTTTACTATTAGAAATGACAAACTAGCACCTAAATTTCTAAAATATCTAAAAATTATTTGAATTCTTCAAAATTGGTGGAAAATTGTAATTAAATTATTCTGTAAAAATGTTTACCTACAAGCTTCTATCACCCACAAATTTATTATTAACTTGGTTAGCACAAATATAATTACTATTGCTTCCGTATTAAATTTAATAATAGGTTTATATAAAACTGATAATGTTAAAATATTATTTTTGCTATATATTAAACCTCATAAGTAGAGAGCGGAATTTGCATATTTTGTAAATGGTACGTACTTTTGTAAATGGAAATTCGCTATGTTATGCAGGATGCTGCGACAGGGGTATTTTCTTTTTTTGCTCGTTAGTTATTTTTTTAGGAAAAATTCGAAAAAATATAGGAAAAGTTACGATTTTTTCTTTCTAAGCAAAAGGCAGGGGCCGTATTTTTCACGGTGCATAGGGCGGCACTTAGGGTTAATCTGGCCCTGCTTATAAATATCTTATGCTCTTATTTCTGTTTTAGATTTTAGAAAAAATTCTGTTTTTGTTATTTTACATCAAAATTATTACTTACATCAAAATTATTGAACCCTATTTTTACATTTATTACTGCATATTTGTGCATTTTTTGAAAATATTGGTACGTATTTTACCATAAAATCGTGCATATTATATTGTATATTTTTCAATATTATTGTGCATATAATTCCGTTCTCTACTCATAAGCATACATGTAGGGTAGAGTGGCGTAAGATTGCGCAGTCGATTAGATCCAACACACTTGTTCGTTGGAAACAGAAACATATCTATATTTAATTTTTATTTCAAATTTGAATATGTTGCTACGTCTCATTTCGAAGTAAGTCAGAAGTTTTAAATACTTTTTTGGCTAGTAAAGTTAGTCAGGAATTAACCTTGGCCATTTGATTCAAATCAATTCGAACGGTGATTCCCATAGGATAGTTTTTTTTTATTTTTATAGGCTGTTGTTAGGAAATATTGTTTTAATGACATCATTTTAACGAAAATATCGTTAAAATTTTTTTTGTAATCGATAATTTTCACACACGAAATTACATTTTAATAGGCATAATACGTTTGAAATACCTTTAATTTGCTTTAGTTAAGCTTCGAAAATTTTATATTTTTGCTATTAGACATTGTTTACGAGATATTTACGATCAAAGTTTAGAATAACGAAAAATAGTGAGGAGAAGTTATACGAAAAATTTCTCTCCCAGTTCTGTCCCGGATTGTTTGAATATGATTTTCGTTACGCTACGAGTTTTTTAATAATTCTACAACCTTATCGAACTCAGGGCGCACTCTTATACAACCGGATATCTAAGATTGTGCGTTTCCAATTTTGGAAATTTTCTTTAGTAATTCAATTGTATTGACTAATCATGAAGGCACTACAATAAATACAGTTTACCTCTATAGTATTTTCTATTATTTTTTATTGTCGCGTAAGTTGTCAGTGCACACTCTTACACTACCCTACCTTATATATATTGTGTGTAGATATATGTTTTTATGGTCAGTATATAACTACTAAAGGCCCATAATCATTAATTAAATATTAAATTACATTTGCAAGCTGTTCGAAAGCAAATTAATATTTTACAAAATATTTAATTAATGTAATATGGGAATCCATCATTTAGTTATTTTATCAAGTATAAACAAATTAAATTAATATAATCATTTATGAGGTTTATTTTTTATTTTTATTTTTGGATTGGACCATACAGTGCATTTCTTTCAGAGTACACTATAGGATTTCATAAGTGTCATTATTGAACAAACGCCGATTACAGGATACGAGATTATAAAATAACAAATAATTATAAAATATGAAAATTTTCTTTAAAAGTTTAACTGCAGCAATTTTAGTTCTGAATGAAGGTTGTATCCACAACGTAACTACTGGCTTGATTCACACTAGAAATTCAGAATATCAAAACACATAAATTTTCTCTTCCTCGAATATTAATATGCGATTTTTATTTCATTTTCGTAAATATATTTTATAGCAAACTCGTTAATATCATTATACATAATTTAGATTTGTGGTTAATTAATAGGAATAGTTACAAAATTTGAATAAAATTCAAATAAATTAGATATTTTTTAAATAAATACTGTTTAAGGTTTTGATTCTGGAAAATCAGTCAGCTGTGCTGGGCCTTCAGAAGCGCAGGGCCTTGTGCGTCGCATCGTCTGCACCGCTGTCATCCCGGCTCACAGTGGTCTAGTTTCCAAAAAAAGCGGACAAAAATCAAAAATTAGTTTGAGTAAAACAAAATGGTAGATAAGGGTTTTTAAGATCGCTGATTATGAATTTGATATTATTATTTTGAATATTTAAAATGGCAGGTACAAAATTGCGGGCAAAAATAAAACAATTAGTTTTATTGAAACAAAAAATGGTATATGAAGGCTTTATTATGAATTTGATATTATTTTAAAAATTCAAAATGACGGTTCCAAAACGGCGGACAAAAATAAGAAATTAGTTCTATTGAAACTAAAAATGTTATAGAAAGGTTTTCATGGTCGCTGATTATCAATATGAAGTAAGAGAAGAAAAAAATGAAATTGGTGTAAAAAACGTAGGGGCACATTGGGGCAAGAATTTTAATTTTTTAAAATAATCTACATACTTCATACTTTGTTGCAAAAAAAAGCAATCCATCCAACTCGATCAAACTCATAACTATTTGTTATAAATAAACACATTAAAAATGCAATAGTGATTTCTCTGTAATAAGTAGGGGAAGGGTTAGTAAAATGGCTACTCTAAGGGAATTTAAACTATTTTAATGACTAATCATCAAACAAATTAATTGAAATTTTGACAGTACTTTGAAGCTTTAATGTAGTTTGCAATAGAATAATTGAAAATATTAAACTTAGCCCCCATTAATTTTTATATATTTTTTTACAACATGTTACAAAATGACCACTTTACCCGCATAGGTAAGGCAAAATGGCCACTCGCAGCCACTTTACTCGGCATTTATAGCATAAGACTGGAAAAGATTGTGTGATTAACAAAGTTTAATTATTAGCTTGAAGTATTGTTTATTTATAATGTTAGTAAGTATTTTTACACAAAAGAGATACAAGATTTTCACTAAACAAAGTAAATATAAAATTCAATAAACGGAGTGGATCGTAAAACTATAGTAAATAGAGGCGATAGATTCTTAGAGCTATTTGAAATTTAAAATGTAAAGGTAACTTATTCGTTGATTCACAGTTCTCTTTATTAAAGTTCGTTTTTAACAGCTTGAATCGCTCTTTCCATCACATCAGCGTCCCACGACTGCTGTCGGCTTTTTCTTTTATATTTGCACACCATGATAAAAACTGCCTAAAACAAGAACAAAAAATTCTGTGTAACCTTAATATATATAATCTTAATTTAAAATTTATCGAAGAATTTTTGAGAAAACTAAAAGCTACATCCCCATGAACCACATACTCACAATAAATGTCATCATCAGAAGCGTTCATGATAAAATAATATGTTATCACATTTATTTTTATATTGTTCCAATAATATCAAACAAACCTGCAATAATGTATACTTTTACTACCTTACTGTGATAATAATTATAAATCATTCAGAAACATAAAAAAACCAACTTCGGACAAAGTGGCCAGTTTGACCACTTTGCCCGCTTGATATTTTGACTACTTTACCCGTATTAACGCCATTACAGAGACACACCTCTGGAAAATAATAACAACTAGGGCCGGGCATAAATCCAATCCCACGTCCTCGTCGGGCTCGGCGGTAACTGCTAGCTGGCTAGCAGGCTAACGGGGCCCTGGTTGGTTAATGAATAAATAAATAGGACGACACAAATCGTGGAATTCTTTTATTGTTTTTTGTCTTTTTCTGTGTTTTTCTGCCACTGGAGGTCCATGGGGCCTCCAACGGTGTTGTTGCAATCCCCACTGTACCACTGGGCGGTTCTAGGCCCCCGAGGGTACAGTGGGTAGGCTGTGATATATATTCACTGTGATTTTTCACTCTGTGATATTTTGTTGTTATTTTATTGTTATTCTTCTATATTGTTAAATTTTGTTTTTCCTTATCTGTGATATTTTGTTTTGCCACTGTAGGCCTGTTGTTATGGGTCTACAGCGGTATTTCTTTTAACTCCTTCTTGCTTCACTGGTCGGCCTGTGGCTTTCCAGCGAGGCAACAAGTTTTATCTGATACCGTGATACTTACCTGTGATATTTATTTGTGTTTTATCTTTTTTTCTAGTCGGTTTCCTCCACTCCGATGCCTTTTACACCTCGGGGGGAGTTTCATCGTTGGTTTTTTAGTCCTTGGTGACCGGACGTTCTGGCTAGTACTTAGCGTACCGCCACCAAGGACTCTCCGCTCTTTATGAAGCCCTGGGATGGCAGGGCTCATCGGTGAATTTTATCATGAGTATGTTTGTCCTTTGTCTATTGCATTTATGTGTCCCTGTCTTTATGTGTGTTTTAATTTCTTGTGTGTATGGCGGCGCATGCCCATCGCTGGCGATGCCGCCGGACACTGCTGACCGCGCCATCCACCGGCAGCAGTGTTCCAATTTAAAAAAAAATAACAACTAGGAACGTATGTGGCATACGAAACTACACCTAAGATTATGATTTTCTTTATAGAAGTAATTGATAAAAACTCAATCACATTAATAAAAAGATAGTAAACAAAGAATTGAACAATTATCTTAGATCAGATATAGTAAAATTCAATGTTTTTGTTATGAAATCAGTTGTAATAATATATTTCCAGACTTTACTAGAATACTAATGGCATGCTAATGATGTAGTTGATCTGATTGTTGTAAGATAGCAGTAACGCACACCAAAATATTACCGACTGGCAACTTTTCCCGCTTTGGCCACTTTGATCGGCTCTCCCCTACACCCTCTAGAAATATTCAATTACCTTTTACCACATATCCATAAATAGTTACTCACCTTCATTTTCAACTTCCATCACTTTTGATTTCAAAAATACATTTGCAAACAAAAGCTATTAATGAACAACTAGAAGGTGTGTACGAGTCCGGTCCTCAGTTAGCTGTGCTTGACCTTCCCTTATCTGATAATTCAGACGGTATAATGGACTGTTGGTTTGCATCGTGGTGCAGAGGTGTCCCCCCTACGGTATTACGGAGTAATAAGTTCAAAATTACAAACTTCACTTTTCTCATTTTTGTCCGCTTTTTTTGGAAATTGGACCACTGTACGGCCCTGTATTAATATTCAATAAGAAATTATATTATGTCTAATTCTCGAAACCCGTATTCTAATGAAACTAAGAAAACAGGCTGTCCTTTGAAATTAAACCCTAAAATATTTGTATTATGAAACTCTTCATTGACAATACCTAACTAAAAGAAAATATTGGAAAGGTTTACTTTGTGAAAATCCATATTAAAAAGCATGGGATCGTTGCTCTGTCACTTTTCACAACAAAAATCGTATAAACACGAGTCGACTTTCGGCCATTACGCCATCATCAGGTGAAAAACACAAAAGAAAAAAAAGTGATTTATACATTTTTTCCCAATACCACATATAAAACCAGTATTTTTTCACCACATTAAAGATCATGATATCATTGAAATTTGTTAAAATTAACACATAATTTGCACTAATTAGTATAGTTGAAAATATGGTTGAGAATAAAAAAAAAACAATATTCAAACTGTAATAAAATGATTGGGACAAATGCACACAGCAAATATAGCATTTAAATAATACTAAATGTAACCGCAATGTTGCTGTAGGCGTGTAAAATTGTTATTGAAATCATTTACCAAAATAAACTTTTACATATAGTCAATACGCGCAATTCTCTACCCATTTATCTGTATTTAATGTTACATACATATTCAGCAAATATATATTTTGTGTTCATACACAAATTTATACAAAAGTGGTATTTCAAACGCAAAACCGCATTTAAAACCCAAAAATTTTTTTTTTGGTATTAATCTATATTTTATTGCTTTTATACACTTGGTCTAGTCGGTATTTGTGTATATAGTGCGAATGAATCAAAATCGGGATAGAACAGGATAAACGGGGATTAAGTAAATTGTATATGTATCTAAATTTTATTATCACTATAATTTTTATTATTTGCATTGAAACGGGAAATAGTTTTATAGTAAATTTCTGTATTTTATTTAAATGAATTATACATGAGTGAGCAAAACTGTTTTGCAGTCTGATGTGGACGAAAATGTTTTTTAAATTGATTTTGATTGTTTCTTATTATTATTTTTCTTTATTTTACCATTAAAAAAAATTGTTCAACGTTTTTGTAAACGATTATAATAGTATATTACGTAATTGAGCTTGTAAGCTGCATATTAGACACGAGCGAAAAAGTTACGTAAGAGCCGCGTAACGGCGAGTGCGTAATTGCGCGAGTGTGTAATATGCCTTACAACCGAGTTACGTACTATACTTTATCTACGTCTAACAGGAAGTTCACAATAAACGATAGAAATTTGGTACAAATCTACAAGTACAATACACAAGCAAATGTGTAGTAGGCGTTTATATTTTAAGCATAGGTGCGTGTAAAGGGACATTTTTTGTACAGCTGGATGTATGGCCGTATGTAAATGGCAGCTTATTTAGATAGTACTTTGTACAATAAACAAGCAATTTCATGGTAGTCGTAGATAAAATTCTTTACGATTCAACGTCAGATTCGGTGTTTGATAGTTTATCAATGTTTCTAGCTGCTCATATGAATCAAATATTCACTGTTTTGAGCGTTACTTTATGATATTCCATATTTAGAAATAGTAAAACAAATATTTTATTTAACAAACAATACCAGGTTTATTTTTAATTGTGACAATTACTTCAAGTTTAAAAATCCATTTTCAAATACAGTCTGAAAGTTTGAGACTTTATTTGCAAAAGGACTTTTAAGAATAAGCGTGGTAAAAACTTGTTTTTAAGGAATTTATTGATAAACAGAAAAAAATTATTTTTAGTATTTTCTACCAAAATTGGTAGAACAAAACACTTACGAAATCATTTCTGTGCCCGTCCGTTGGTCACAAGAAATATTTTCTAAAACTACTCAATGAGAAAATTCACAATTTAGTTTAAAAATAGAATGTGGTGACCCTCCTATGAATGTACAGTTAAATTTCGAAATTGGAGATTAATTCAGGAGAAAACTTAGCGTAAACATTTTTTTCTCTCACGAACATCTATAGTAGCTTATCAAAGGGAAGCTCATTAAAGCACGAATTTAATTAATAATATATGTATAAATATATTTTTGGTTCATTTTCTTTTGGGGAGGGGTTTCCATAATAATTATTGTTCTTGACCCTTATCACCGGAAGGATGACTCAGAAAAGTATAAAAAGTTAGATAAACATTAGAATGAGGTGTAGATTGGACGAAATTTATCAGCAATTAATGTTCTTATGTAATTACCTTGGTACATTAAAAAGTCTGATGACACATTTTGCTTTGGTCACAATGTTGTTAATCAATAATTATATTATTGTTATATAGCTACTAAACGGGTATTTTTGTGAATTATTTAGAGAATGAGTTCAGAAAACTGAAGACGAAGGAAAACATTTTATAGTATTAAATTTTAAAAAATTTAATACTAATAAGTGTAGGTTACTTTTGTATATTTTAGATATGTTAGGGTACAAGGGCGCCCATACTCGGGGACAAGGTGGTGCCCCCTTACTGATAGTGTTTTTTTTCTTTAACGTAGCAGCTAGTATTTTAACAACAGGAAAACATTTAACATGGTCGAAATTAGAACTTTTTATGGCTACATACAAATCGCCGTTCTTTATCTAAAATATTAAAAATACTGCTTACTGACAGTTTTAGCCCCCCTCCCCCTACAAATCATCATATGGCGCCATTGTTAGAGTATCCACAGAAATAGTATTTGCATAATATATTTGTCTGATTATATATGTATGATTCATTCAAGTTTTAATTCTGAACACGAGACAAATAGTATTTCAAATAATACACACAAGTTCTAGAATCTAGATGAATGAATGAACAGTATAAACAAAGAATAATTATAAGGTATAAGTACCATCTTAATGTGATTCTGCTGAAAAGTAGTCAATTTACACAATTTTTTTCGAATGGATAGGATGGGGGAATGGAGATGAATTTTTTTTTATGATTAACACCACTATTTAACAATACAAACATATTTGTTTTATTTAATTTTATTTATTTTTTATAATTATTATAATTTCTTGAAAATAATGTCTTTAAAAAACGCCGAAATTCGGTGCCCACGATTGCGGCGGCAGTTTTTATTCGAAAAAAAAATCAAAAGGATTATCAATCTGTAGGTGAGCCGCAATGTTCCTATGGAAGCTTTTTTTTAAATAAAAAAAAATGGCGGCGCTTTGAATAAAAACTGCAAAATTTTTTACAGTTTTCCGTGTGAAATATAGGAGGATTTCAAAAGAAAAAAAAGCTCCCACAGGAACATAACGGCTTACCTACAGATTGATAATCTACTTGATATTTCTTTTTTTCGGATAAAAATTGTGGCCGCAATCGTGGGCGCCGAATTTCAGCCTTTTTGAAAGACACTTTTTAAAAGAATTATAACACAGGCCTGCAAAATTAAGGTCATAAAAAACTTTTTTAATGTTAATAGGTGATCTTTATATTTTTTTGGGTGCTAAAACCAAATTTGAATTTCATTATTTTGTATCACCCACAGTTTTGTCACATTTTGGCTATGTCAGATTTAATGAAATATGCTAATATTCTATAAGAGTGAAAAAAAATAACTTGTACAAGACAAACAGAGCTTTATTTTAACACATAAAATATATTTTTATTCCTAATACTAAGTTTTATGAAGGTTTTAAGAGTCCATGGGCTTATATTTTCTTTCTCTCTTTTCTTTGAAGCTTCGGATGTGGCTTTTTTTTTGTGTGCCGCTTACTGGCTTTCTCGGTGAAAGGACCAACAGTAATCTCCCATCATCCTGGTGTTCCAACGTCCCTGATAGCGTTTTTCCGTTATCTTGATATCCTGGTGGAAACGTTCTCCTTGTTCCTCACTGACAGCTCCTAAATTGTCCAGAAAGTAGTCTAGCTGGCTGTTTAAAAAATGAACCTTTAAACTTGTTAACAACTTCCTTGAAAGCAATCCAAGCCTCTTTCTCTTTCACTGTTATATGTAATTCAAACTCAGAGTCAAACATCATTTTTCTTATATCAGGGCCAATGAAGACGCCCTCTTGTAACTTTGCTTCTGATAAATGCGGGAACTTTGAGCAAAGATATTGGAATTATAAGATATTATATTCATTATAAGATATTGGATCGCTGGCTTTCGCATATTTAGTATTATATTGATTGCATTAATTTTCTGAACTATTTTTTGAATATAAAGGTTTATGATGTAAAATGTAGGAAAATGGTGGGTGATACAGCAATTTTATTGTTATTTTCAGATTCACCACACTAAAATCCATAAAAATATGGTTAAAGTATTAAAAAAGTTTTTTAGTCGTTGGCCTGTGTAATAATTATAAAAAATAAAATAAAATATATATTAAAAAAGTATTTTTTTTTATTGTCAAATAGTGGTATTAATCGTAAAAAAAATTCATCCGCATTCTCCCATCCTATCCATCCGAAAAAAAATTGTGAAAATTGACTACTTTTCGGCAGAATCCATATTATGATGGTACCTTAAATAATCGGAAGTCTTCAAAAGAATACAAAGAAGCCGGATGCAAATACCAAATAGTTAAATATTCAATATGTAATGCAATAGTCTCTCTAAATCAAATTGCATAATCTTACTTCTTTAACCAAGGACAAAAATAAACTTGCGAATGTTTAAACATTATACAGAATTAGATAGCACAGGTACATACAGAATGTTTCTAAAATAGGCATACAGAACGTTTCTAAAATAGTCCTTGGCATACAGACTCGACTACGGGGCGGGGTAGTCGGGGTTGAAATCCGGCTTAAAGAAGGGTTCCCGGCGAGGAAAGGGAAGCTATCGAAAGGGGCCCGGGAAAAAAGTGTGTATTTTCCGCGGCGCCCACCATTTCTCTCCATGGTGCTGCAAGTGTGTGGATCAAGCTCGGAAAATCCAGACTTCTCACATGGATGGCCATGGATGTGACCTGTTCAAGTGCCAGAAAATTTTCTGAATTATTCGTGCACGTACCTATACTTCAGTTAACAGAATTAAAACGCAAACACTTTCTTTCCTTGAGTGACACTGTAACGTGTTCCGGGTACTCGCCAATTTAATATAAATATCAATCAGAAATAAATTCGCACAATTCGAATGACTAATCACAACAACAATATATTTAAAATACGAACTTGAATAGGATAAAGAATAAGCTTACTCAAAACAAGTTTGCCACAAAAAAACATTCTGTATATAATAAGATTGCCCATACCTACCGTACGAACAAAAACATCAATGTGTTTTGCTATATTACTTTATGAATTGCAAAGTTGAGTTGACAACAAGATCCAATTTGAGTTTGTTGTTATACGTATATTTGGTTTTTCGTTTTAGTTATTTTTGTTTACCAACATTTTATACCATTGCATCGAATTATTCAACCACATTCACACAGAATACGTTGATATACTTACAAATACATACATATATATGTAAATAAAGTTTGTCTCGTCGTCACAGTCAGCCGGTAAAATAGAAAACTATGTAAAAAGTAACTTTAATAATAATAATAATAATAATAATGATAATAATCATACAAACAGTGACAAAGTAAGCTTCATGTGTTTTAAAAGTATCACGTGTTTACCTACTTTTATCTAATATTTAATAATAAACATTAGGGTTGTTGCAGATCTCCGAATCCGCATCCACAAATGCGGATGCGAAACACTTTTATCCATTCAGCTTTATATCTGTTGATCTAAAGCTGATTAAAAATATTCAATGATGTGTTTTAGGGTTTCAGAAATATGTATTGTCATGAATAAGTTATGAATTATGTAGTAAAATTGTGGATTGAGATTTTTAGACATTTTTGATTTTCTATAAAATATGAAATTCTTTTCTTTGTTACTTCTTACCAGTAGGTAAATAGTTTACATAATCACGAACTGATATTCGAGTTTTCTCCTATTTTTAATGTGATAAAAAACATAAAAAGACAATTTATTAACAAAGATTAACTAAACAATTAAAAATTATATTACATGTAAGTATTATGTTATAACGTTTACAGAAATCATGACATTAGTTTGTTTGTTACTGATCAATACCACTTCGCGGTAGCATCACGCACATGTGTGCTCGGATTGTAAAGTGTTAATCAGTTGTATATCATGTTTATCGAAATACCCACTGACCAGTTTAGATAAATAAAAATACAAAATAAAATTGTATAAAATGAGCAATTTAGCGCAGTAGGGTATTTCCATATTGAAATAAATAAACTGATCACTTAAACCAGTGTTTTCAAAACTTTATCATGGCGCGACCCCCCTAGTATGGAAAAATATTTCGCGACCCCTACTCTCTGCTGTTTCTAACTTTTATTTTATTTTATCTTATAAATACCGAATCCGTTTATTATTATTGATTATTTTCAGTTAGGTGTCAATTAAATATAAACGTAACAAAGGATTTTAAATAGGCATATTTTTATATCGACATCGAAGTTGACGACTTATTGTAAATTCTGAACGCGCACTTGACTTGTGTGAGTGTGACATAGCGCAACGTGATGAGCGTTGCGTGGAGCATCAGGCGAGTAAAGGACGCCATTTTTGAATTCTTTGAATTGTGAATTTGCTTTGAATTATGTTTAAATTTATTGAATTGACTTGTTGTTTGTTTAGCAGTTGCCCACTGTCTTTTATTGTTTAATATCTAAAATTCTGTGCTTATTGTAATTATTTAAAATGGATGAGTTTCTGAACAACATGCATCTATATGAAGACTATTAGTTAAAACTCGGATTTATTTCTTTTGAAATTTTGTCAAGCGAAATTATGAACCATCACATTAACGTAACCTTTAATTTACCTTTTCTTTATTAAATATTATATATTGAACTAGAGTGGTTTTATGGTTAACGTAACTGCGACCACCTTAAAAAGACTTCGCAACCCCGCAGGGGGTCGCGACCCACAGGCTGAAAACACTGACTTAAACCATCATATTTTACCAATATTTCTAAATAAGGCGTAAAGAAAACCATTTTATAGTTCCTAATACTTTCACATAAATATTTAGATTTTCTAACTTTTAAGTTTTACCTCTCGATTTACGTCCATATGTATAAATAATCATATTTTTAACATCCACAGACGGAGATCATATGTTCTAGAAAATCGCGCTATTATCAATTTCGACATATTTAGTGAAATTTCCTCCTGCGGCAAAGACGAATCATCAAGAAATAATTTTAATCAAATGATGTAAATATTTTATTTCACCTTTTGATTCGATTCAAAAATACGAAGATTATAAAGAGGAAAAATTAAAAAAATATTTTTATCTTGAATTTAACCAACCTTACCCGATATATGAGGCACATACACGTACCATATCTAAATATAGCCAGGAGATACTCCACCTTTTTCTTCGACAACAATTTCTTTTCTTAGACAAAAATGTAAACACAAGTTTAACAATAAATTTTATTTATCTGTTTCTCTAAAATAATATAGCAACTATCTACAAAACGTAATAAGTATACGTATGACATATTCTACGTCAAAAACTACACACATTTAGCTACTATGTATAAGTATATAGAACAGAGACGTAGTTACGAGAAAGTTCAGTTGGTAGCAAATACTAGTAGCACAGAGACTAGGGAAAATGCAATTATCTTTTTAGAAAAATTGCATTACATTTTTTATTTAAACAATATCATTAATATTTCATTTTGAAAAATAAAAACAAACATTTTTGACCTAGTTTTTATGAAAATTAAAAATATATGAATATATTTTCATTTTATTTATTCATTTCAAGAGACTTTTCACCATCAGAGCTTTTCACAATGTTTTGTCAATATACTTACATACCTGTACGTATGTGATAACAAACATACTGCTTTATTTTATTAGTATGATATAGTGTCATCTAGTGGCACTAAATTAATATAAAAGTTACGTTTAATTAAAAAAAAAATACGAAATAAATTCTGGATGTCAGTTCAAAGAAAATTAAAATAATGAATTCTGCTGGTTATAGTTTTTCAAGTAAATATATTTTGTTTTCAACCGTTGACTCGGGTAAAAAGTAAAGAAAATTACCGAAATTAAAAATAGTTTTAACTTAATTATGGTTCAACGTATTACACACAATATCTTGGCATAGTTGAAGATTTAATAATATACTTTTTTCACGAAATTTATAACTATAAAAGGTTTGTTGCAGAAAATTCAAATTTATACCACAGTTTAAATAATAGTTTGTTTCACAAACAGTTTCGAAACAAGATGACGTAAGAATGTCATTTTTTAATTCAAAAATCCCAAAGGGTTATCCATGTTATGTACCTAAATAATGCATAACGTTATGCATACTAATACAGTGAAAATATCATCACTAAAGTAAATTTAATTTAGAAAAATAAATTTGCAGGTCAAATTATTTTGTGAAAATTTACAGTTGATGATTATGTAAATTATTTCATTTTGTCTAAGTTTCACTGACTTTTTTAAAATTTTTAACAACGATGGCAGTGGAATTTTAACTGTCACTAAATTTTTTTATTTAAAGCTTGCCATTAGTTATTTTTGATATTTCCTTGTAATTTTAGTGTGTTTTGTGATCTATAAGATATTTCTGATATGTATTTAATTATTATGGTGGCTTAAAATGTCTGGTGATAACTCTTGTGCTCCTAAATTTTGTTTAAATCATTCAAAACAAAATTTAAATTAATGTTTTTTCTGAATACCGTTTGATGCAAATTTGTAAGTATTATTATAATTTGAATGCTTATGTAAAAATACGTTAAATAATAAATAATTATTAATATTTTATAATAATTCAGTTAATATTTTCGATTTCGACAGTGGTTGATGCAAGGTCGTGACAATCTAAATTCTCATGTTGAATACTGTCATCAATTTCGCATTTGCTCAATTCATTTTGAAGAAAGTTGCTTTTAGTTGTTCATATAATTTAACATGACCATTATCAACCCTCAATCTCACATGTACAAACACATACAATCACATAAATAAAAAAGGACATACATAATTGTTTGTACTTATATCAAAAAAGGATAGAAAGTGCGTTTTGCTACTGCCTATGGTAATAATCTTTTATTTATACTGTGTTTATACATTTGAACCAGGATACATCAATCTGACACTATTTACTAGAGAGGTAGACCAGTTACATGTTATTGTCCCATACCAATTTTTCTTACTACAGCGGGTACGGACAAGCTATCTCCGTAGTTACAAGTATAATATACGTGAATCAATGAAGTGATCTTGCATTTGAGCTACAGTTCAGTTCACATGGAATAATTTCAAATTCTGAATTCATATCGAAATTTTACTTTAAGTATGGCTATTTCATGAGGCTAGCTAGAATAATATTTCCCAACCACTGATCCATGGACTGTTGCTGGACCGCGAAAGTATATTTCATCGATTCTCAAAAATATGTGTGAATTATAAAAATTTATAATTTTGAACGAAAAAAAAAAATATTTTTCTGAATTACATAGTAGACCAAGTGGCCGAATAGCGACATTGCATATTACACGACCCAATTTTATTCCGATGAATGGCAAATATAATTCCAGGCTACAAGAATTCTATTTAAAATTAAAGAATAGATTTTAAACATTCGGAAAACGACCTTTTAGATATTATACAAACTAAAAATAACAAATTCTATTTAATGGCGTAAATGACACCAGACTACAAGAACTCTACTTAAAATTAAAGACCTGCTTAAAACATTTCCCTAAGAAAGTATTGATATCTATCTATACATATATTACATGATAGGCCAAGTAATTGCAAAACGACCTTTCATATTGCACGACCTAATATTTTTCCAATTATAATGACAGAAATGTCTCCTCTATTTAATATTAAAGAATTACTTTTAAATATTTCCTCAATGCTTACACTCTCAGAACTTTTTCTTTGTTCAAAGATTAAAAATTCAAAGAAATTAATTAAAAATTTTTTAGATATACTTGGCAATTTTACTTGGTATACCTACCTACATACTCTAATTAATTTTAATTTGTCGCATTTGATTCTGGCAAGTAAAGCATGCGTTTTATATATTATTTATTCCAAATGCATTTTCTTTAACATTCTGATAAATATAAATCTTAATCTACACAACGAAAGTAGTGTGACGTATAGTAATTTTAAGTTTTATTACTTTTTAATAATTACTATTGCTTACATTACTATATTCTAATACGACAGTTGATATCTTTTTTTTACTGCTACTGCAGCAAAGAAAACTAATTTATTGCAAGTAAATAATCATACTTAATTATAAGTTGAATTTAATCTGAATAAAAAAAAAATCTTGGAAAAGAAACAAGTCTAGAAAGTCATTGAAAATACAGTTGAATCTTTTTTTGTGTGGTGGATAGGGACCGCATAAAAAAGAATCACACAAAAAAAAATTATTCAAAAATATCATAAATAAGTACCTATAAAAAGTTTAGTTCGGTTCAGATTGCAAAAAAAAAACTTTATTTATGCGGTGGATCGGGACCACATAACTAAAAACGCTGAAAACCTCACAATTTTCTTCAAAATTGCTTTTCTAAACAAGATAAAGCATTAATTTACACGTGGAGACATTTTATTTCATTTTTATAATGTTATGAAAATTGTGAAAATTCCACATGTAAGAAAATTTAATGATGCAATAACTTATGTTCTTATGCAGTGTACTGATCAAATGCTTAAAAACCATTATTTTTATCAAAGAAAGTTATTATAGTAAATGTTTAAGTTTCTTAGTGTCTCAATAATGATTCATATTATGCATTTTAATTGCCATTTTTTAAAAAACGCACAAAAAAATCGCATAAAATAGTCGCACAAAAAAGGACCGCATAAAAAATGGTTTAGCTGTAGGTGGAGAGAGGCAAGAAGCGAGACGACGCGACGATCGAAAATAAAACACAGAAATAAACAGAAGTAACTAAGTTTGTTAGAATTACTTGAAATGATGGAGATGAATCGCAGAAATAAATGTAACTTACTTATACGTATCATGTATAAGTAAATGTGAGGAAACATACATTGCAAGGTTAATTTTAACTCGTCTGCATGATTGAGAGTACAGTAGGACCCATTTTTCTGAATTGTAAATTTTAAAATTGCTGAGTGATGGCATTTAACAGTGCAAACTATTTTTAGCAATTCTTATAAAAGTATACGTACGTGTAAAGTACAAATAACTTTTGGAGATAAAGGGAACTAAATTTTGGAAAATCTAAAAAAAAAAAATATTTCAAGTAGGGAGAGTTGTTTGCCGTTCTAAAGAAAGATTTTGATCTAAACGAAAGGGGAAAAATCTAAAATCATAAATATTTAAAGGCAAATTTTGGAAAATGTAAATTTTATTCAAAGGCTTCCTATGCATATATTAGATTTATTAGTTGAAGGTAGCTACGAAAAATAAATGATTTCTTGTAGTAATATGAATCCCATGAAATTATTTTACTAAAATAGTAAGGTAGTAAGTAATTGTTATATGCGGATTGGAAAACATTAAGAAACATTTAGAAAATACCTTTTTATGACAAAAAATTGGCAGAAAAATGCTGAAAAATTAGACAAAATATTCTAATTAAAGTAAATTTGGTATATTATGTTCTATCTATTCCATTGTCTGCACCTATTTTTAATTTTTATGATAAAAAATAATAGGCAAATAATTATTATGAAAAATTAATATTATTTTATTAATGATAACGTTTTAACTTGGATATTGATTTTGGATTAGTTAAAGGCAGGGCGGAATTTAATATGCGCTAGAGAGACTTTTTTTGTGACTTAGGATATCCCTCATTAAAGTTTGTAGTTAAGGGGAGGTTTACTCGAGAGTCCTTAAAAATTATGTATTATTCTAGAATTTTTTTCTCAAGAACGGAAGTAAATATCAATTTCAAATTTTGTACACATATTTATTAAGTATTAAACTATACAAAAAAAAATTTTTCAAGGAAAAATATAAAAAATTGTCCATTTTATAGATACTGCAGTGTGACGATCCGAAAATCCAATGCCTTGTTGGCGGACATCCTAGCGCCAGTAATAAACCACCGAAATCCAAAAACAAAAAAGATTTATAAAATATATGAAGAGTATCGGCACCTCTACCTATAATATCAATAAATTGCTGAAAGAAAAAAAAATAGCGGATGTTTGAACTTTTGATTACGATTTTTATCTTATTTTTCGCTCTTTAAAGTAAGCTTAAAAATAAAAAAAATATTGAAAGTGTATCGAACTTAGGTAGAGGTGCCGAAGAATTGAATTATGTTTAAAATAAAAAATTAAAAAAAAGGATCCATCGAATAGTTTTTGAGTTATAGTGTCCGCCAGTTCCAAAAACGTAGTTGCGAGATATTATAAAATATATATAAAGAAACGTATCTTCAAAATTTTATATTTAATATTCATTATTGCGTGAACTACGTTTTTGAATTTTTTTTTTTTTTATAAAAGGCTGGATTAGGTTAATGTGCAAGAATCTTGTTTTTAAATTATTTTCAGTAAAATCACTTTGGGAACATATTCTACACATAATTTGCTATCAATTTCGGCAAAAAAAAAATATCGATTTTTTTATCAAATCTCAAGTAAACCTTGCCTTAAATTACTTTCAGAAAAATCACTTTGGGAACATATTCTACACATAATTAGTTACCAATTTCTGCAAAAAAATCGATTTTTTTAACGACTCTCAAGTAAACCTCCCCTTAATATTTTAATCAGTCTGTTAAGTATGTGGTATTAAATTCTCTAAAAATGGTTGTGAAATACCACCAAAACATAAATATCAAAATGGCCAAGTTCTATTTTTTTGTGTCAGTCAAAAATGGTTGAATACAAAATAAACAGTTAAATTTTCAAAATAGTTTTCGTACCGAATCAAAGTAAGGTAATACAATATCTACATTAAACTATTTTACCGTAATTAATTGAAATTTTGTATTAGGACTTGGCGACTTTTTAAATCAAAATAAAACAAGATGAATGAATGCAGAGGCGTAACTACAATTTTTATCCACTGGAGCGATTTTGGCTGAAGTACTCCCAACTCCCAACTGAAGTACTCTCCAAAAAAGCAACTGACGAGCAAAAAAAAAACCGTCCATTTCCTTTCTAAGTACAATAGTTCTACTGTATATTATAAACAAAAAAGTTCAAATATTCAGGACATTATGGGAGCTGTTTGGTTCAAATTTTATCATATGAATAAATAATATATGCTGTTGTACGAATATGAGTATGGCTGACTTTACGTATATTTATCCATTATTATCATAAATTATGTATTTACTTGTCCTATATTTTATCTTAAAAGTTATAAAAAAACTAATGAGTCCTAACCGACTCGCAGTTGACAATTCTTTTTATTTTTGGCTAATTTTCATTTTACTACTTGAATTTAAACAAACACATAGAGAAAATTATATTATCTCACCAAAAAAAAAAAAAAAAAAAAAATCAATAAAATTTCAAAATATAATTTAAGAATAAATAGCTTCTCTTTTAAACAATATTTTATAAATTTTATTAGAAATTTCACTGTAATATATGAAAATTTTATGTACGCTAAGAATTGTAAAGTTTAATTATACTTCTGTCTAACCGAATTCAAGAACACACTGTTAAAATTTAATGAACAAATTTATTTGGACACAAAATAAAATTGACGTTTTACTGTAGCTGTAACGACTGCTAGCAATAACAATAAATATACATATGTACCTACTACAAAGGCAACTGCATATTCTACAGTCCTATCGTAACATTAAGAAAATTTACTTTTATATCCCGGGCAATATTCATACTGTGTAAGTACTATACATGAAGAACATTGTCAGACAGTAAAATAACATTCAACATCGTCAGCAAGCCAGTAGCGTAACTAGATTCATTGCGTCCTGGAGCGATTTTGATCCAAATGCCCCGTTACTTCTCGATTCCAGTCTATGTTTGTTAAGCTCAGAGAACACGGAATATCAATTTGATTAGTGTCTGGAGCAAAAAAATTTATTTTATATTAGTATTAGCTAAGTAGCTTGACGGAACTTGGAAAGTAAGATCATAGTGATTATGGACCACTGGATAATAAGGTCATAGTGATTGTAGACCACTGATTGTGAGTAGCAAGCAGTGTTGGCCAGATGTTAGTTATAACTAATAATTAATAACTAAAAACTAAATTATCCTTTTGTAACTAATAACTAATAACTGAAAAAAGTTATTAGTTATAACGAATAACTAATTTAGTTTTTAGTTGTAGTTATTAGTTATAACTAATAACTAATTTTATTGGAACTTTAATATAAAGTTTACTGAAATTATCGTACGAAATAAAAAAGTCAGGAAGGATTTTGATAATGAAAAGTATAATTTAGCAGGTGTGATAATTTTGAAGAATATTTTCTTTTTCCTCTTATTTGCCTATTTTGAAAATATCGTTATTTTCGATATCAATAATTTGTGATAACAAAAACTACGTTTTAGTAGCGCTAATATGTTTAGAATACCTATAACTTGCTTTGATTAAGCCTTTAAAAAATTCGTTATTTTTTTGTTACGATGTAGTTCTTTTATGACATTTAGGTTTACGACAAAAGACAATTACGAAAAGTAATTTTAAAAAAATAGTTTTGTATTGCTGACTCAATAAAAGGAACTAGGTAATGGAGCCTGAAATTAATCGGTTTTACTCAATATTTACTCAATTTGTGGTAGATTCGCTGTCCATAATTTTCGTTCGATAACGACAAAAAGGTCCCCCCAAATACGATATCGTCGCAACACAGTAATAACAACATCCCAATACAGTATCAGAGGAACATGAATTTATTTTTGAATGGTAGAGAAAGGGGGACTTCATTTGGGACTTCAGGCCACTACTCGAGACCAGGCGCTTTCAGTTTGGTTCCATAATGCTTTCTGTGTGGAATATGTGGGACAAATTTAGTTATTAGTTTTATAAAGTTTAACTACAACTAACAACTAAAAATTGAAAAATTTGGTTGCAAGTACAACTAACTTTTTAATTGCGAATAATTTAGTTAAGAATAAATTAGTTGACTAAAAATATTAACTAACTAATTAGTTAACTAAAAAATTTAGTTGATTGATACCAACACTGGTAGCAAGATCACAGTTATTATGGACCACTAGGTAGTAAGATTATAGTGATGATGAGCCACTAGGTAGTAAAGTCATAGTGATTATGAACACCTGGGTAGTAAAGTCATAGTGATTAAAGATCACTAAAATCGTAACATAAATTTTGATCATTTGTTACGTTTGAGTGCAATGATCTTTTTCATTGTCTTTTAGTTTTGGGTTTTATGATGCATAAATACTAATATATAAATCTCTTATCAGCTACTGACCCCAACCCCCCTTTTTGAAATGGGTGGGAGTGAGACAAAAAAATTACTTCTGGCGATATCTCTATTTTAATGTCGTTTAGTGAGCGAAACCAATCACTATAATAAATAACATTTCGTACAGAATTTTGGAATATTTGATATAAAAGTAATTGAACCCCATAATTCAGATATTTTTACGCAGACGAAACCGTGGACTAGAAAAGCTCGCAGCTATAAAATGTGTATAAGTGTTTTTCAACCTTTTCCATGGCACGACCCCCTTAGCATGGAAAAATATTTCGCGACCGCTTACCCTCCGCTATTACCAACTTTTATTTTTTTATGTTATAAATATCGAATCCGTTCATCATTATTAATTATTTTCATAGTTAGGTATCGATTAAATACGTAATTAAGGACTTGAAACAGCCGTATTTTTATATCGACATCAAAATTGACGACTTATAGTAGCTTCTGAAGGCGCACGTGGCGTAAAAAGCGAATTGCCTTGTTTAGTAGTTGCTCACTTATTATTGTCTAATATTCAAAATTCTATGCTCATTGTAATTATTGAAAATGGATAAGTTTTTGGAAACATATGCACAACCGTCAACTTCAAGTTCCAATGAGAGTAATAAAACAAAACCAAAGAAAAAGTGTCTATATAACGACAGTTATTTAAAATTCGTATTTGCTGTTATTGAAAATAAGTCGCAATTTTGAAACTTTACCATGCAAAAGTATGAAACTCTCATATTAATGTAACCATTCATAATTAACCTTCTCTTTATTAAATATCATATATTGAACTAGAGTGGTTTTATTTTTAAAGTACTGCGACCCACTGATTGAAAAACACTGGTGTATAACAACAGTTGTAAAATATAAAATGTATATATAGGAAATCATATAAGTAAAATACTAAAATGAAAACAAAATAGAAACCTGAACGAAGCCAGGATAGGCTGCTATGATCTATTTCACTTAAATTTAAGCATGATTCATCACTTACGAATTGAAGCAATTCCCGTTTTCTTAGCTTTATCTCTTTAATTTTTGCAAATGCGTAAACTTTAAATTTACAGTTGGCTTTTAGAAAAGAATAGAGGATTGATTTGTTTCGAATATAAGAATTATTTAATTTTTTAACGATGACTCATGTTCAATTATATTTGAAACGGGGTATAGTTATTCACAATTTTAGTTTAGAAAAGACTCCATTCTATGCAGTTACTGTGCAGACACATAAAGTAAAAAATAGTAAACACCCTCTGGTAATGTCAGGGCTGGTTATTTTCGAGTTTCTGTTTTTATTTTTTTCGATTGCGCCCTTTTTCGATGTGCGCTCTGGAACAACTGCTCCATTTGTTCCATTTTAGTTACGCCACTGTAGCAAGTCCGTGCAGCGTGGTGAGCAAAGCAAAGCAATGTTACGTCAAGGAAAAAAAAGTAAAGACTATGCCAGTTCAGTCTATATATATACGTATATAGAGCTGTATACACAGAATAAAGTAAGTACAACATGATATAAAAGACATGAAGTGACACATTCCACTATTAACATTAATATCAAAAGTAACATGGCATCCATCGTTTTTGAAACAAGAAGCACCTACACATACTAAACAAAATGCTTCAAGATTGCATCCAACATAATACAGTTGAAGTGAAATTGTGTTGTTACACGGTGACCCGCCGAGGAGTGCATTTATTTAAAATTTAAATTTACAAAATGAATATTTTAAATTGTGTATACCAAAGTTTCGCAAGCTTTTTCGTCCGCATACTTCTTTTGTATCATAAATTCAAAATTGTACCGCTCAAAAATTCGTTGTAATGTACGTATATTGGTACCGTAAAATCAGGTAACTTTGACCATACCACACTTAGTGTCAAAAAAATTAAATTTAGTAGCTCATAATGTTCATATCACTTTTTTGTGAGAGGGATATTTCTAATAAACTGCTGACTGCTGAAATTTTTCTGACTTTGGTACTTTGGGAGTTTCAACTTCTTCAACTCATTAATTATTTTCAGTTCATATGGTAAATTAGTCTTTTCAATGAGTCTGTAAACTTTAACAGATATGTATCTCAGATATTATAAAACTTGGGTACAATATGTAATTTAAAAAGCAAGTATATTTAATAATTTTCTCATTTATTTATTCGTACATTACCGAGTAATTCGTTTAAGTAATGTTTACTGTTGGTTAGACAAAATTATAGTCCTCCAACAATTGGTGATATTGCTCAGTACAAACTGTTTATTCTACTACGTTTTATTATTTAGGGATGTTGTAGATATTAAATTTCGGATATGGACACGGATACGGATATTTAAAAACATTTTTTTTCGGTTTCGATTTCAGTTACAGATATGTAATAATATCGGATAATGTTTCGGATACGGTTACGGATAATTGGTTTTAGTGAATTTTTTTTTAGTAAAATGGGGGAAATTTTACCCAAAAAAATGAACGTTAAACACAAATCAACGGAAATCTATTAAAAGAAATACATGCAGCAAAAACTTGCTTCGATTTAAACTCAGTTTTCCAACGGCAGTTGTCTTTTATTATCCGAAACAAATCCGAAACTTTTATTTTCGGATATGGTTTCGGTTTTGGATATTTAATTAATTCGGATATCTGGTAGTTTCAGTTACGGTTACGGATATCCATAACATCTCTAGTTTAATTATTAGATATTACTGGGAATTAATAACGAATTGTGAAACATGTGGTATATTTAAGGATTTTAGATATCTTTCATATTTTAGTAAAGAAACATGGATAGGCAAAATTATTAATTCTTTGATATCTTAACGTATATTACTGCCTATTGATTGGTCATTGAAATATCTGAAATATTTATTTACGATTCAAATCTCAGGTCAAATATTTGTATCATTTTATTTTATTAAAACAGTTAAATATAAATTAATTTCGTCTTAATTTCATTCAAATTTAAACCGAAAATGTTGTTAGATGAGCTTATGTTACCTAAAATGTCCCCACTTCGTGGTTATTTTTGTACATTAGAAGAGCTGCAACCGTTTGCAATAATTCAATTATAAGCACACTTATGAATTATTAGGGTAGCATTATTGATCAAAGCTAAAAATAAAAATTCCCAACTGTACGGACCTAGTTTAGTTTGAAGAAATTTTAGTTTAAATTACTACCACAGTATAAATAAAAAATTATTACCATAGGCAGTAGCGAAACACACTTTCTACCCTTTTTTGATATAAGTACAAACAATTATGTATGTCCTTTCTTACTTATGTGATTGTTTGTGCTTGTACATGTGACATTGAGGGTTGATAATGATCATGTTAAATTATATGAACAACTAAAAGCAACTTTCTTCAAAATGAATTGAGCCAACGCGAAATTGATGACAGTATTCAACACGAGAATTTAGATCGTCACGACCTATTAGCACCAAACACTGTCGAAATCGAAAATATTAACTGAATTAGTACAAAATATTAATAATAATTTATTATTTAACGTATTTATACATAAGCATTAAAATTCTAATAATACTTACAAATTTGCAGCAAACGGCACTCAGAAAAAATATAAATTGAAATTTTGTTTTGAATGATTTAAACAAAATTTAGCAGCACAAGAGTTATCACCAGACATTTTAAGCCACCATAATAATTAAATACATATCAGAAATATCTTACAGATCATAAAACACACTAAAATTACAAGGAAATATCAAAAATAACTGATAACAAACTTTAAGTAAAAAAAATTTAATGACAGTTAAAATTTCACTGCCATCGTTGTTAAAAATTTTAAAAAAGTCAGTGAAACTTAGACAAAATTAGATAATTTACATAATTATCAACTGTAAATTTTCACAAAATAATTTGACCTGCAAATTTATTTTTCTAAATTAAATTTACTTTAGTGATGACATTTTCACTGTATTAGTATGCATAATGTTATGCATTATTCAGGTACATAACATGGATAACCCTTTTGAATTTTTGAATTCCAAATGACACTCTTACGTCATCTCGTTTCGTAACTGTTTGTGAAACAAACTATTATTTAAACTGTGTTACTTGTGTTACTACTTCCAATTGTTTCCAAATAAATTTCAATATGAAATTTTCAATGCACTCTAGTTTTCAGTGCAATATCCAAGTATAATATCTTTATTTGTGTTTGAATTAGAAACTTTAACTAAATAAGAAGTTTACCAGCTTACATTTCCAGAACTATCGATTTGCAAAATTAATGAGGTCATCAATTTGCATAACTTATACAAAGTACTTTATTTAATTAGAGTAAGTGTTACATTATCGTAATTTTAACTCCTACGGTAGGTACTCACTAGCACATATTGCATTGGTAGGTTCTAGACGAGCATACATTTACAATGAACTAGAAGATGAACTACTTATATTCTGTATGACCCTTCGCGTTGTAGCACCTAGCAATATCTCAAGTCATTTATCTAAATAATTGTCAGAAGGTGCAAGCGTCACTGAGTGAAATATCTTCAAGTAATTCAAACATTCAACTTACTTCGCCGTCATTCTAATATACAAAACATTCAGTTTTTTATACATATATACTAGGTGTATATACATAAACTTAACTAGTAATAAAATAAGCAAATTTAAGTTGACTAGGAATAAGGAAAAAGACAAGAATTCGTTTAATTTATTTCGAAGATAAGCATTAAAAAGCGACATTCACCTTTGATGGTAGATATATTAAATTAGCTAAAATATTGCTTTTTTGTTGTAGGTATATACTGCTATAGTTGGTAGAAATTTTCCAGTTTTATATCTTAAATAAAGAGAGACGTATTATTATTTACCGTTACGCTTTCTGTTCGAATAAATTTCGATATATTAACTGTATTTCGATTGATATGGAATACATGCTTTTAGCCCAGTTTATTAAGAATTTGACTAAATAAACCTTGGCGATGCGTTTTTTTGTACATTTTTGTTTTGACGTAATAAAAAAAACGTTTTTCAGAAAAAAGTTCTTCAGAGTCAAAAGTCACAAAAATGAGATTTTCGTGAATATCTCCCTTTATGTTGAATAAATAACAATTTTAATGATAATAATTAGTCACTAGAAAATTCCCTATGAAAAAACTTATCACAATTTCCACGTGCTGTCAAATTTTTTGGCCTATCGTCAAGATAAAATGTAAGACATGATTTTTCATATGTTTTTGTATCGAAAGTAAATCGTGGTAATTTTGATGTTTCTACATCTACCTCGAAGGTGGTAGCTTCCAAAACAAATAGCTTCAAAAGTTTATACTCTTTCTTTAATGAATGATTATTATAACAACTTCATTTGTCAGATGACCAACGGGAAAATGTTATGAACAAATTTCACGTACGACTAACTCTTTAAGAGATACGAGATCGAGAATGTCTGAACTGTGAAATGCATTTTTTCTATGGCATTCTCGAGGTAGATACGAAAACCGGGGCCGAATTTATCCTAAGCACCGCTATAGGGCCTCGTGAAGAATTCCACCTCTGGGTCCTTAAAAAAATCAGATTTTTAAAAATTTTCCCTAAAAAAAAGATAAGTGAGGAGCAAAACCAAAAAATATTTTTTTACTTTTTCGGGTCTCTTACCAACAGCTACGAGCGTCCTCTTCATGTCCGGACCCGCCCTTGAAAAATTGCCGCCCTAAGCACTAGCTTTTGTTGCTCCTAGTGTAAACCCAGCGTTTACGAAAACATCAAAATAATTTCGACTTACTTTTCACATAAAAGCCATGCCTAAAAAAGCGTGGCTTACCAACATATTGGTGAATATGAGTTTTACAAATATATTGTTCCCAACTCTTCCCTACAAGGTATGTATTTTAGACACTGGGGTCTAGAATTGTATCCGGCTGTCAGATACGGTAATCAAAACAGTTTGTAGCACAAATACTTGCCATGTCTATGTAGAAATGTTAGCTATTTATGTTAGCCATCAAAGATATTTGAAAATGTAAAACATGGTATTACATATTATTGAATTGTAAAGTTGAAACAGTAGATTCACAGAAGTTTACTATTACTTTTATATTAAATAAGACATGAAAATGGTGTTCATTTCAATACATTTGCGATATCATGTTTATAAAGAGACAAGAGTTAACAGTTATAACTGAACAAAATCGAATTTTACAAAGGAGTACTGCTATGAATTTTCAATTAGTAACAAAACGAATTAATATCTTGATTCTCTGTAATTTCCTAGTGTTTGGTTTTAATCACTTTCAAAATTGATCATTAGCCGTTATCCTCCTTAAACCAGTTATTAAAATATTGATCTTTTACAGATAATAGTAAAATAACTCACTAACAAATGTAATACTAATCATTGCACTTGAAAAGCATAGCATTCGCTAATAAATTAGATATTGGAATGGAATAATACCCATATTACACGATCCAACATTGTCTGCAGGAACTTGTGTTGACAACCGTCGTCCACCTTATTACTCCAGTAGCCCATAATCACTATGATCTTGCTACCCAGTGGCTCATATAATTACTGTGATTTTACTTCTCAGTGATCCACAATCACTATGACGTTACTACTCAATGGTCCATAATCATTATAATCATGCTATCCAAATCTCGTTTTTTTTTTTTTTTTTTTTTTTTTTTATCTTAAACCCTTTCTGGATCTATATTAGACGAAAAATTTTTATTTCCCGTTAACTTCTCTCATAACTCAATAGTATTTGAGAAGAAGTTTCTCCAGAATTCTGGGCAGCCTAATATTGTTTAGCTTCCCAACAGTAAAAAAATTTCAAAATTGATTGGATAGTTAATTTTGAATGCTTTTTGGGTTGCCAAAACCCTGATGGATCTCATGCAACATAGCCAATTTCAATTTGGAACAGTTTAACTTTGTAACAGTGAAAACATTTTCAAGATCGTTTGAGTAGACCATTTTAGATCATTTTTGGGTCCTGAGGATATAGGGGATCTCATTATCTCAAATAATATAGTGTGTGTCAATCCAGAATAGTTTAACTTTTTAAAAATCTCAAAATCTCATATAACCGAGTCTGTGTAAATCTTGAATGGTTTAGTTTCCTAACTGTGAAAAAAATTTCAGTATTTATTAGGTAGTTCCCTTAGGGAGCTTTTTAGGTACCTACGGTTCATGTAACCTCATACAGCATATCTCGTATTAATCTGGAATAGTTAAGCTTTCTGAGAGTGAAAAAATTTTCAGAATCGGTCCAGTACTTTTTGAGTTTACTTTGGCCATATAAACAAATTTTCTCTCTTTAATATATTAATATACAGAGTGTAAAAGAAATAACTTTCGTCCTTTTGTGGGGTGACTCATAGCACCCTGTAGACTCTAAAACCGCAGGAATTTTTTCGGAATTAACAGTCGCGTCACCCCTCAAAAGGATATATATATATATATATATATATATATATATATATATATATATATATATATATATATATATATATATATATATATATGTGTGTGATATACAGGGTGGTCCAGAATTATGTACCGTAATTACTGGAGCTGCTAGTATGTTCAAAAATAATGGCACCTTTTCATCTACACTTTTTTCCATAACTCAATAATAAGGAAGATAAAGTAGAGGGGTAAAATGTAGAGGGGTGGAACGAAACTGACTTCTTTTTTTTTAAAATTTTTTGGGCGTTTTTGATTACTGGATCCATAATCTAGGGGCGCGTATGAACATTAAGATAATTAAATTTATGGTATCAATTATTCCATCACTTATGATTAGGGGTTAATTTGGAAATAGATATTTCTACTTTAAATTACTCGAAAACGGTAATATTTATCGAAAGGTAATAAGTATACCTTTTTTGCGTGAAATTGTCTGAGGAATCATATTATTAAGGATTTTGTTTAAATAATTGCAAATTAAAAAAGAAAAGACGTGATAACTCACACCTACCACCCAAAACCACCCCTTAGTCATGAGTGGTGGAATAAGTGTTGACATAAATTTAACCCTTCTGACGCAAAATCAGTACCCCTAAAATATCAATCCGTTACTCAAAAGCGTTTGGAAAATATTTAAGAAATAATGGTTTTCGTTTCACCCCTTTACAGAGTTGTATCTCCCTTATTATTGAGTTTTGAAAAAAAGTGTGCATGAAAAGGTACCATTATTTTTGAACGTACTACGAGCTCTACCAATTACGGTACATAATTCTGGACCACCTTGTATATACATACAGGATGCAAGGGAAATAAATCTTATCGTTTTGAGGGGTGACGCGACTGTTAATTCCGAAAAAATTCCTGCGGATTTAGTGTCTACAGGGTGCTATGAGTCACCCCCCAAAAGGACGAAAGTTATTTGTTTTACATACTGTAGATATGGTTTGAAACAATACAAAATTTTTTCATAACAGATGTGAGATGAATAAAGGCATTTTTTTTTTAAATTAATTTACGGATTGATATAATTTTAGCGTATTGTATTCGTACACAAATTTATATATTATTTAATGTGTCTTTCATGTTAACCGTAGATAAAGTTTAGTGCGTAACTCAGTTTTAAGGCTTATTACACACTGGCCGTTATTGCGACTCTTGCGTAACTTTTTCGCTCGTGTGAAATATGCAACTTACAACCTCAATCACGTAATACACTATTATTTATTAAAACTTATTGTTTTTATTTACTAAAAATAACTGTAACAACATTTTTGAAAGGTATACTACCAGAGCCCATTATTATCGTAAATATTTTTTTTTTGAGGGTATAATCTCTTTATAAGTGATGTAAAAGTATAGTATAAACTTAACGACCGTTTTTCCTCACGTTGCCTAACAATTTAAATTGGGAAACCACAACGTAAAATCCATTACAATAAAAATAAAACACTTTAAATGACAACCATCAAACGCGAAACATATCCAGGGACCACTATAATAAATTATTTTAATTTTCAAAAAGTGTGCTTTTATTTAATCACAAAATGCTTTTATGTCTATTAAATGTTATATGGTAGATACCTACATAGAGTGGATACAATAAATACAATTATAATAAACATTTTAATTATAACAAATTACAAAATTATTGTGTTGTTATTATAACTCAAAAAATAATAATAATTAAAATACACTAAATTTACAATTAAAGCATTCACTAACATAAAAATTTATATAATTAAATTAAGAAGCGCTATTATGATATGCGTACCTACTGCAACTAACGGTTTATAATGTTGTTACACTCCGTAACCAAAAATAAGACTATTAGCTAGCTGACTGGAAGGTATTTTTCAATATGGCGACTACCCGCTGTATTAACATACGGAATTTAGAATTAGAGAACTATAAAAATAGTTAGCCTAAAGGACAGGACATCATATCTATAGCTCTGAATTTATTTTTAAAGTGTACTTTTCGTTATCGTAAACTTTTAGTCGTAAATATCTCGGAAACGGTGCGTTGTAATCAAAAAATCACAGAATAATAGAATAAAGATAGCTCAAGTAACGCAAGCTCTGTATATTCTAAACGTAATGCGACTTTTATAGCTTACTTTTCATTATCGAAAATTATCAATAATGAATAACTTTTGAATAACGTGTGCTATTTCAACAATAATATCGCTAATATCGTTAAATTACGGATCATCTGAAATGATGAACAGATTTTCCTTACTAGATTAAGTAACTAAATTTAAAAAAATCGACAAGTGCGTGTTAGACACGCATCAAGTAAGGATTTTGTAGTTCAGTAGCTAGAATTTTTCACAATTCTTAGGGTAAAATAATTATTGCTTTTATTTGATATTAAAATTATCCTTTATTTTTTTAAAAAAAGTATGTTTGTCTAAACCTTTTGCTTTCAATATGGGCGAAAAATTAGCCTTACAAGTCAAGTGTGGGTGGACTATCCTTAATGCGATTAAATGAATTCATAAAGATTTCGTTGTTAGAATTAAGAAATTCCAAAAATATTACTATCAAACGTGGTAGAGAGAAAAACTTAAACTTTTCTGAAATTTCTTATACCGCTTTATTTATTTTACCGTACTGTACGTAACAATTTGTATAGGTGTACTGTTCTTATTTTAAAATGACGGAAAATTAAAAGGTTTATTACCCATTGACATTAAGCTGTATTGTACATTGTACTTCCAGTCGTAATAACAAGCAAATGTAAACCTAATGTATAAGTCTGTTGCTGTGTCTTTGAGAAAGGAGAATTACTTACTGTGTTGTTGTAAATTTGTTATTGTTGAACAGAGAAAAATAATAAATGAAGATGAAACATGAGGAAGATATTTTGATGAGATGTTTTGTAGTACGATGTCATGGCAAAGGAAATTATATAATTTATTTATATATCATTACCGTTTTCTTTGTTTCTGTTTAAAATATAGACACACAAAAATGTTTCAATGTGCACATCGTATAATTAGATAAAAAATGTAATACACCCCCTAACAAAATTGTATGAATATACTGAGATTTGGTGAACGAGATATGGATTTTGATCATGACGTCAGTTCCATCCCAATCACAAATATATAGATTGAGTTTAAAAACAAAATTATGTCGTTCGTACTAGGCCATCTCACAGCTTAGGTGATCACTCGTTCAGAAGCAGTGAACGGCTACTCATGAATTGTTGATAATTGTTGATGAATTTTGTATGATTGTTGTCACCACTGTACAGAGCAGTGTACATACCGCACTGGTGTTACAAGACTGAGACAATTTGATTTTTTTAGTTTCGAGTAATTTACGTTTTAAATATTTTTATGTTAGAAAAAAATCATTTTTCTTAAATAAAATAGAGAATTTTAACCGTATCCATTTGAAATTTTATATTTAAGCTGCTAAATGGTAGGACTTCACACCTGAAGAATTAAATTGATATTCATTTTAGAATTTCGAGGTGTATCGAGGTAAAATATAAAAATAAAATGTAAAATATCCCAGTCTTGTTTTTTTTTTATTGAATTGAAAAGTGAAAAATCTCTGTAGATATAAAATTTAACTACAAGTTCTACCTGTACATGTCGCATTTCAGTATAAAAATTATGTATCTGTTTTATATTTACTTAAAGAACCTTCTAAAAATTACCGGTTAGTTTATTGGCGTAGATAATGCGATTTTATGCAGGGGAAATTTTCAATATAATTTTCAGCATTTTCGGTTACGCACATGGTACACACATACACTTATCACGCATAAACAAACACAAACTCAGGTATACACATAACATATAGGTGGGGATTTTACGTCATCTTTTGAAGACGCTGGTTTTGCTAGTATAGGGATAGGAAGGTATCTTCTGTGTTCTGTGGTCCCAACAATAGAATCTTAAGGGAGCTCACCAGTCCAGAAATTTCAAAAAATCGATGTTTTTGTTTTTGCATTTTCTTATAGCTATACGTATCAGAGGGCATTTAAACGCGTTTTTCTCGAAATGACTTTTTTCGACACCTGTGATAAGATTACTCTAAATATATGCATCCTAATTAGCTCAAATTTGGACAGAATATTTACAACACATTTCGCTATTGGCTAAACCACAACCAGATTTTTTGGATAAAATATGGCCATTTTATGACCATTTTAATCCCCAAAAAATGGTAAAATTACAGAAAATTGTTTTTAAACTTTCTCCATTTTGTTTCTATACATGCAAAATTGCTAATTCTAGTTCCGTCAATAACCATACTCAAAAAAATAAGAATTTTTTTTTACTTTTTTTCTTCAGATACTCCTGAGCTTCAAAATCTTGTCACAAGTGGAAGCACATTTTTTTTAGATACTTAACTATATATGTATATATATATTGATCAATATATAATTATACGTCAAAGAAAAAAAACATTTTTGTAATCTTGAATCTTGAATAATTAATAAAAAAAAATGATATCATTTGTTATTTGTTTTCATTGTCTAATTTATCTAAACAAAAATCGTGAAAAAACCTGTTTTTTTTTTCGATCTCTGGACTGGTGAGCCATCGCATAATATGATGTCTGTAACCAATAGCCACACGAGACACTATCAGCGTTAGTGTTTGGACAGACTGGTACGATCACTCAACCGTCCAGACATTTTATCACGTCATAAGTCACGTCGCCTATATGAATTAGGTAGCGGTTACACTGGATACGAATTCATCCGAAAATTCATTCGTACGAACTTATCCGAATTAATACGAATTAAACAAATGCATACATTTAGATATGAGTGGTTACATTGCTTACGACTCTTTCGTACGAGCTCGTACGACTTTTTGATACGACCAAAATATTTTGTTTGTTGATGCGAATTCGTACGAAAATAATGCAATGGATATAGAAAAAATATTTTTTTTTGTTGAACAAAGGCGGTCTTTAAGGGATCAAAAGCATAAATATTATCATAATAGAAAGTTAAATAAAAAATTGTCGAATAAGGTGGCAGAGGAAATGTTTAGATAATTTTTTAATTAAATATATTACAATATAATAAAGCTAACCTAACCTAACAAAAACATTTTAAGTATCTGTAATGAAAAATTAATTAACTAAATATTGAAGCTGAAATTCAGTAGATTTTAAAATGTAATTGAATGTGACTTGCGACATGTTCAAATATTTTAAAAATTTCTGTTCGTCTTGAAAAATTTCCTCAAAGTAATTCAAAAAATCAGCTTTTTTTTGCTCTACATGAATAATAAATAATCGTTTACATAGAATTGTTTGTTTTCTATAATTAGAAATTTTGAAAACGGTGATTCTAATAAATAAGGTTTGGTAACTGGATCCATTGTTTGATATCATGCAATATGTACTAACGGTTTTCAATTTAAATTTAAATACGAATTCGTATTACGATTCCGTATCCAATGTAACCACACAGTCGTACGAATGAATTTCGTACGAGCTCGTACGAATCAATTTTCGTACGAATTCGTATCCAATGTAACCGCAGCCTTACTGGTTCACACAAGTTAAATCAACTAAAATTGGTCGAACGTCATTTATAAATGAAATAAAATTAGGCGTACAATTATATTTCGTTTTTAAATTACATAGTTACTGATATAAACGGAATTCAAAAAAAAATGCTGACCGAAAACTTGGTACGCCAAATTTTGCATCATTTGTTGCATTTGCTTAATGACGACCGACCAATTTTAATTAATTTGACCTATACCAATGCAGTCTAATTGATACGGTCAAATTTTCTTTGCGATTGTTTCCACAAATACCGGCAGACTTCACATGGGTGATAAAAACCTCAAGTAAATAAAAATTCAATATTTTTACAAGCCATTTTATCACATTTTGTTAGTATTGAAATAATTTCTAATCTGTTATGTTTGTCACGTACACTTCAATACCATTACTTTTCAATTGTTCTCGTATTTTTGTTTAAATAGTGTTACCATCTGACTGAACAGGTTTTAGAATCTGACCACATTGTACCACGTACTACAATTCGGACAAATTATGGCCATCGTCTGGTCATATAGAGATAGAAATTGCTTACGTGCAGTTTAGTTTTAAATAAGCAGTGGCTGTAACAACGGAATTTTCCTTCTGGGAATTCGCTAAAAACCAAATAAAAATGGGCATAGTTCAAAATGAATATCTCAGTCTTCGTCATCTATTTTACCTATTGACCGGACTGATGTCAACTTCTGGATTTAGAATTTGACCAAATTGTCCCACCTCTCATAATCCAGTCAAATTGGGGTTGTGGTCCGGTGGTTTACCGATCAGTTTAAACTGTTTATAGAGATAGGAATTGCAATAGCACAAATTTTCTTTTGGAAATTCACTAAACACTAAATAAAAATACGCCCAGTTGAAGATGAATATCTCAGTCCTCATCATCTCTTTATTTACATAATAATATCAAGAATAAGATATGAGCAATAATTTTGTACAGTGGTGTACCAAGTATTTATTTTGTGAAAGACAATACATGGCAAAGAATTTTACTTTGTGAAGTCTAAAAATTTCCAATGGAAAAATTTCAAATTATGTTTTTCTTCATCGTACCCACCTAATGATTTGATTTAGTCGTAATAAAGATTTATATAGTATCAAAATAAAATTTTATAATGTAATAAATATTAATAAAGGATACTAATAAATATTTATGAAGGATGACAGTTTCTGACGGGACTAATGTAATAATTCTTATGCCTAATATTTTCCTTTTTATTAGAATTCTTCGGAAAAAATTTTATGTATAAAAATGAAATACTGATAGCAATAAAACAGATGAAATATTTGATGATCTGTTATGTTTAGGAGTTTACTTTTAGCCACAGGCAAACATTAGCTTTCCATTTTTAATCTCGAATATGATGAGATATTTTAGTGTATGAAACAATAAATGTCTGGGAATATATTGTATATTTAGCCCACGTTTGTGCCTCAATTTACATGAATATTCGTTCCATGTGGATTTGATTTACCCGAATAAAAATCGTGTAAATCAAATCAACGCGTAAGTAGCGTAAATCGTGTAAAAAAGTCTTTCTTCCATTTGCTGTCTTCGGACAGTGGATTCATTGATTCCATGGAGGTACTTTAGCAATCGCTGTAGGTGTTTCTCCTTTTTCAAGTCGGTTCAAAATTTTCATTTTCATGTTCAAAGACATCGACGATCTCTTTGTTCGTGTGATTGAAAGTTTCTTAAACATGACTGGTTTAAAATTAAGGTAGTTGGTCTGAAAAACGATTTTTTAAAAGATTTTAACGAAACTTCTCTAGACATTTATTTAATTCAATACCGATAATACGAGCCTATACCGAAAAAAAATGACCGATCAAATTTTGAGAAAAACGGTTTCAAAGTTTTGTTATTTTAACACCGGCTCCTATGAGAAGTTGACATATTTACCCGATTTTTTCGAGTAAAATGAAAACGAGTCAAAGAAATTTGATAAAAATTTAATATGTTATAAAATATACAAAGTTACAAACCATTTTTAATAACAAATAAAAATTATTGACCGCGCCCATTTTTGAAATATAATTTATAAACATCATTTTACAACGTTTTTACAACGATTTTTCAACAATGCTTTTGTATTGCTACAACATAAGCGCCGGAAATTAAAAAAACAAATGGTATACGAATATAATGACTGAAAATATTTATACCTATACATTATTTAATATTTGATAAAAGAAATTTTCTTTAGATATACTTTTGTACCTGACTATTTCGCCCCAAATACCTTAAGGATATTTGGGAGGTACAATCGGAGATAAAAGTACATGAAATTAGAAATTCGTGAATAGTTGCGTTGTATAACAAACTATGAGGAAAATCAATAGTCATCTTTGTTAAATAATAGTTATCACTACAATTGATTGTACATTACATCAAACTATAGCTCTCAACTGAGTACAAGAGCTGAGTACATTCTGAGGATTTTTCGGAGAATTTCAAAATGCTACGAGACGATTGAAAATTTAGTAGAATGTTCCTCATTAAATACTAAGGCCTCTGTGAAAATTTCAAACCGATTCACTAAGCCGTTTTGATCAAATTTGGTAACTATCTATAATTTGGTCCAACTTAAAAGATCGGATAGTTTTTATCGCAGAATTTTTAGTCTTACCGTAGAAATTTACGAAAAATTGCAAAATATCAATTTTTTATTACTGTATACAGATATCTGTGGAAAAATTATGAAAAAATCATGTAAAGTAATTTGTTGCTAAACATTTGGAGAAAAAAAATTTTGGAATTTTTGTAAATATTAATAAGTATTTCTATAGATACCACCAATAATAATATTTTTACCTACGATTACTATGAAATTACTTATCTACTGTGCAAAATACTATTTGTATCCTATAAAGAAATAAACAACTGTATTGTCCATTTATCATCAATTGGCACTTCAGCTGTTTTCAGCAAATTCCATACATATGAAAATTAGATATGCTATAAAAATTTGAATGACTTGAAAATATGAAAATATGAATAATACTTTGGAGTCGTCGAGCAATTAAAACTTAATAAAAGACTGTGTATTACTATTTTATTTTAGAAATCAAACATAACAATTTTTCAATATTTCAATTTTTCACTCTTGATTTTTTTTTTCAGGTTTTTTTTTTTTTTTTTTTTTTTTTAACATAGTGTAATAGTGTAGTCCAGTAGCACTAATTTTAAGCCCTATTAATTTTAAAATAGATATAAAAAAATTTTAAAAAGAGATTCTTGTAGGGATTGCCGAGTAGAACATTTGTGCAAAATGTTAACTCCCGGAAATGGGTGTGCCGTCCGGAACCTTGCCGGAACGCTCGAAAAAGTGGATTTTTGAGTGCGCGTTTGGAGCGCTGTATTTTTTCACCTGTACAAGATAGACAGGTGCTCTCCCGGACTTTTTTTAGAGAATTCGATTCTCTTCAAAAAAGGTCTTAACACTTTTTAATGTATGTATCACCGTTTTCGCTCCGTAAGCGGTGAATGGTCAAAAAACGCAATTCATGAATATTTAAACAGTATAAAAAAACATTTCCGGGAGTTAACATTTTGCACAAATGTTTTCCTCGGCAATCTCTACAAGAATCTCTTTTTAAAAAATTTTTATGCCTATGCTAAAATTAATGTATAGATAAAATTTATTGCTACTGGACTAAGTGGTCGTCTTTGGCGACTCGTGAATATACGTGCTCTAAAGTTCCAAGCTTGTTAAGTAATACTGCTTCTGAATAATACTGCTACTGTTTTTGGCTCAATATTTTGACAAATTTGTTCCTATTAATCTTAGTCTAGAAGAAATTATTGATTTTTATATTTCATATTTTTGTAACAATATTTTTGAGAAAAAGTACCTAAATATATAATTTTTTTAACAATTGGTAGCAATAATTTATGTGTAATTCAATTATCTATCAAATAAATGAAACGGCAACTTCGCTATTTAGGAAACTAACTTCTTGCTATACATAATGAAGAAAAAGAAACAGTAGCAAAAAAGCACAGTAAAGCTCGTGAAGAGCTATCTGTCCGTATGAACAATGTACATGCATAAAAAAGAAGAAAAATTGGTTGTAGTTTAATTTAAAATGTTTATTTACTGCATTTCTTGCAATCTAAATTTGTATTGATACAGTCAGTATAAAAAATTTAGGGTACCTACATATTTCTATGATAACATTTCACATTCACTTGTCTAGTTCAACGTTTCTCAAACCTTTTCCTCCGTATATCCCTATTTAATCATAACCTTAAAATTATACCCGTTACAAAATCTATGACAAATAGATCATAAACAACTAGGAACGATGTCAGGTTAAACGAAATGCAACTAAATATAGCACCTATCTTTAATGAGGTAGGTGGGTGATACAAATTTTGAATTTTATTGAAGAAAGTGGAGAATCTTTTTCCAAAAGTCCATCGTTGTAAACGATAAAGTAAACTGCTTTACGTGACAAATCGGAAAACTGACTTCGTCCTATTGTTCAAAAAATTTTTATTTTCTACATTCAGTTTTAACATTTTTATCACCAGATATTTTCAATAATATTTCATGCTGATTAATAGCTAACCTTGAATTTGTACTTGGCCTTAATATGAAAAATAAATTCTATCTAACTGACTCTGCTGTCATTTAGTATTGCTAACCTAATATTTGTCTTACAAATTTTTCCACCATTACATAAATATAGTACCCCCTAGTAAAACAATACGTTGGTATTGGCGCTGGGGAAAATTGACAGCCTGCAAATTTAAATTTAAATCGCACTTTACGAAGTGTTGCTCAACGCGTTTCTATCAATTCATGAGCATTATCAAGAGCTAAACAAAGACATTGGACAACCATTGTCAAAAAGATTATTTAGTAAGTGTAAACTTAAAAATCAGATTATAAATTGTAATGTAAAAACTGTCAAAAGGTCAAAATGATAAAAAGTCAAAATAAGAAATTAAGATAAAGAAACTGATAAAATACCCCTGTCGCAGCATCTGCATAACATAGCGAATTTCCAAATTTTGGGCACTGGCGGATCTCATCTAAGAGCTGTACCTATTTAAAATAGTTTAGCTTTCTAAGAGTAAAAGAATTTTTAAAATCGGCTGGGTAATTAGTTTTGGTATTTTTGGGGACCCAAGAACCCGAACGAATTTTGTGCAGCATAGTTGTATCCATCTAAAATAATTTAGTTCTCTAGCAGTGAGAAATTTTTTAGCATCGGTTCGATAGCTTATTACTGGCGTTTTCGGATCTGCAAGATCCCGGTGGACCTCATTAAAAAATCAGCTCGACCGTATATTCTAGGCGGACTTTATGTAATATATATATATATATATATATATATATATATATATATATATATATATATATATATATATATATATATTCAAAACCCGTTGTGTAGCATTCTACGCCGCATTTGCATCCGCAGGACAGTTGTGGATCTCAGATAACACAACCTGTACCTATCTAAAACAGTTTACCTCGGTAATAGTAAAAAAGTTTCAAAATCGGTCAGTTATTTTATTTTTGACACTTTTAAGTCCTTCTGACACTGTCAGACCTTACATAACGTAATCTATATGTATCTAAAATAGCTTAGCTCCCCAACAGTGAAAAAATTTTCAAAATCGGTCGGTTAGTTTATTTTTGACACTTTTGGATCCGATGGACGCTGGCAGACTTTACATAACGTAATCTATATTTATCTAAAATAGTTTAGCTCTGTAAGAGTGAAAAAATTTTCAAAATCGGTCGGTTAGTTTATTTGTACCACTTTTGGGTCCCATGGACCCTGGCGGACCCTAAATAACGTAATGTATGTCTATCTAAAATAGCTTAGTTCCCCAACAGTGAAAAAATTTTCAAAATCGGTCGGTTAGTTTATTTTTGACACTTTTGGATCCCATGGACCCTGGCAGACCTTACATAACGTAATCTATATTTATCTAAAATAGTTTAGCTCTGTAACAGTGAAAAAATTTTCAAAATCGGTCGGTTAGTTTATTTTTGGCACTTTTGGATCCCATGGACCCTGGCAGACCTTACATAATGTAATCTATATTTATCTAAAATAGTTTAGCTCTGTAACAGTGAGAAAATTTTCAAAATCGGTTAGTTAGTTTATTTTTGACACTTTTGGGTTCTATGGACCTTGGTGGACCTTACATAACGTAATTTATATTTATCTAAAATAGTTTAGCTCTTTAACAGTGAAAAAATTTTCAAAATCGGTCAGTTAGTTTATTTTTGACACTTCTGGATCCTATGGACCCTGGCAGACCTTACATAACGGAATCTATATTTATCTAAAACAGTTTAGCTCTGTAACAGTGAAAAAATTTTCAAAATCGATTCAAAATATTTTTCCGTGCATACATATGTACATTATACATATTTTGTTTTGTTTCATATATTTAATAATATTATATCATAACATAATCTTCAATTTCTTGTTTACTTAAAAAAACAATAAAAAAAAAATTCTTCATTACATTAGCTTAGAAAATCTGTTTAATTTACATTTTTTAACATGAGATAGAACCATGCTAATTATAATGCAATAAATGAGAAACAAAACTCTATACATGTATGTGTGTTCTAACACATGTACTTCACTTGTTCTCACAAAATTCTTTAATAAAAAAGTGAAATATTTTTATACTTCATAAAGAACTGAGATAGAAATATAAATTACTTATTACAATGACAAAGAGAGCAAAATAAGCCAATAGTGAAAATTACGATTTTCTCGAAAACTACTTAACATAGAAAGAAAATTATAAGAACATTTTCTTCATATTTTTTTTTTCCTTTTCAACGATGTAAAAATCGAACTGTCTTACGATAGGATTGAATGATAAAAAATGGCCAGAAAATCTACTTCTGGGCATCCGACGTGTCTGGCTAACGAACTTAACCAAGCCAATTCAGAATCCAGTCCGCACACAAAATTTCATAAGCGTTAGACGTTTCGTTCGAGAGTTATCGTGGGAACACATAACTATATATATATATATATATATATATATATATATATATATATATATATATATATATATATATATATATATATAAATTTTAGTGAATATCTTTTTCGTATTCTAGGGACCTCAAAACAGATTTCTGCCATAGTCCCGGACTCAGATTGCGTCATGAGACCTACTGTAATAGCTGAATTTCGAGTTTTCGAAATTCGCTAAAAACCAGTTCACACTGGGGACAATCAACAGGTTCCAATAATGATACATTGGACTAGTCAGAAAACGAATTAAAACTAATTACAAACCGAAAAGTCATGAACAAAACCACAATAAGTGGAACAAAGGAAACAAAGACCATTGTGACCTCTGACAAGGTCATGACAAATACTCATACAATGAATTGAATTACAGAACAAAGAAATTGAGAATGAATGAATGAATGAATGCTGTAGGTGGGTCGGGATTCAGAGCTCCCGTTGCACGTAGGCCACCAAATATGGGCCCATTGTACCCCACGGCATCCAAGACGGACTAGCTGGTGCCCAGTCCCTCATAGAAACTAAGGATTGCACTACAGTCTGCAGTTCTGATGTCCTCGGAACTCAGTATTGGAGATCCCAGATACTTGCATCCCAAGGATGACAATGCTTCACAAGAGCATAGAACATGGGACAAAGATTCGTCCTCCAAGCCGCACCTTCGGCAGAGAGGACTTTCCACTAATCCCATGATATGCAGGTGCTTTCTCAGGACGTTGTGCCCCGTGAGTATACCTGTTAACCGGCTCAGCTGTACTGAAATTAAGAAAATGGATCGATAAAATTGAGGAACAGTTAATTAAGTAATTTAAAAAAATTTTGAATTAATTTCATGACAAAATTTAGCACTTATAAATACATTATTGAAAATTTACTTTAACAGTTTCCAATTATGAATATTTGACAAGCACTTTTGAGAGATAATTTGGTCCATCAGTGTTTACTCGGTTGTTTATACTGTTAATATTTACAAAATTGTATAAAAAAACATATCAAAATCATATAATCAAACAAACTGCAAAAAGTTCTCTTCTGGTGTAGTTTTTCTACTGACACATGCAAATAGAAAAAGTTACATGCGTATATGATACTAACGTTGTAGTATCCATAGTATTGCCTATTATCCTAATATGATATCGATAGTAGTTTTCTTACCATATTTAGATACACAAAGTAAACGTTTTGATAAAATTAATTTGTTTCTCTTATCTACTATGTTTCTACTTTGTATATAATTTCAACGTAATTTCCTATCTACTATATGCGTAAATACAGTGGAGAATGTAAAAAAAGAAGCTAGTCTTGTCATTTGATAGCGGACGGATAATGATGGCTACTGCTAAAGAAGAGAAGATTGTGACATGAGCCGAGTACCTATACAAGACAAGTGTCGTAATTCATCTGAGTAATTGCGCGCGAGTAGAATACTATACTTTTTCTACGACTTATTCTTCTATGACTTATAATTTAAATAAAAAAGTACTTAAGTCACAGTAAGCTGCAAAAAAATAATAATATTAGCAAAAATAACTTTTCTATAGGCAGAGTGCGAAGTATATGGTGGGGACAATTAAATCGATTGCAGCGTGAGTAGTGGAGAAAACAAGCATTAATACGGGCTCATATGTGTTTATAGTGTAATAAAAATATTAAATAAAAATATTTACGTTGATTCACTTTGATTATAAACGCAGTTGCAACTAATATGTCATTCCTTATTTATTTGTCAACAGTATTAACATCTACACGTCAATCCATAAATACAGAATTAAAAATATTTGATGTATTTTAACTCACATAGTCACATGCAATAATGTTTCATAAGGAGTTAAAGTTATTGATGTTTGTCTTATCACTCTACATTCAACTAAATGACATGCCAGCATTTCTTAATTCTCGAATTTCCCTGACGTACTTCATCGGCACCAACAACTTTTTCCTCTGCATAGTCCGAGGTTGGAAGGAAATACTGTTTTGACAATTATATCCATATTAACGTCGAAAATTGTTTAATTACTTTTTTAATATAACTGTTATACTTCATCCAGTATTTTATTGTTCAAATTGAGCAAATCAAATTGTTCAAATTTATTTATAAAAAAATTAATTGTAAGTAGCAAATATTTGTATTCAGATTTTACGGCTTGTTTAAAAATATTTTAAATTTATTTATTTCGACGGTTACCATTATTTAAATCAGTTAATGAGCCTGGAAAAATGTATATTATAGATGTCGTTGCCATCACACACCCAGCCTATATTATTTACGAAATTTTTTTACTCCAGTCTTCAACTTTATTTTGTTAGATGGCCAAACAATCATTACCTATTTCGGTACGCCCGACTTTCGACGTCATCCATGCATCATTTGTCCTAATTGAAACCTTCCCTACAATCAATAAGAGTTAAGACTTGAAAAATATTCAAAATTACTAATAATCAAATATAGAAAAATGCACCCTTTGCCATCTAAATTTGGGAATAAATTTAATTCAGTACTACTTTTTCTCGTAGTGTACAAAATAGCATGATTTTCGATCCTACTGTACGATGCATAGTGTACAGAATCATTACGTATATGTATTGTTGTGTATATGCAATTGAAAGCAAAAGAATAGTATCAATTCACTTGTAGTTAATTGCTATTTGCTCTTGAGAGAAGAATATGGTTGATCTGTGCGCTATGCAGTCAGTATTGTGCTATGGTATCCTATACTCCGCACTTATTTTCTAGTTAATAATTTCCTACATTACTTTATTTTAATAATAGAACGAATTCGAATACTCGGTTTATATGAAAGAGCTTCTTTGTTGTTTATATTTATTGTCGTTATTATTTAGAGAATAGATATAGCAGCCATGTAAATTTTCTTCTCGGAAAAAGTTTACTGTATAGAAAAATTTTGAGAAATATATTTTTAATTTGTAAAAAAATCTTAATAAAGAAATAATAAGTTCCTGGAAATTATTATGTACTATACCAGCATTTACCCGCGGCTTCGCCCGCGTTGTAATAAAAGGGCTAAGCTTGTTTTAGTACACTATAGGTTGTTAAAAGTATGGGCACATTTTAACCCAAGGGGTGCCCATACTTTTGACACGGCATTGTACCAAAACATTAAATACAGTACCGCGTCAAAAGTGTGGACATACCTCGAGTCAAGGTGTGCCCACACTTGTGACGGCGTACTGTGTGCTGGAACCCACTCAGCCCTTCCATTTGTGGCTTTTGCAATTATGATATCTAGTTCAAAAGTATAAAAATTACTTTCATTGCCCCACAGGAAATTTCCCACAGAAATAAAATGTTTTCCCCGGGTAAAAAGTAGACTATAACATTGTTTTAACAATATACAAAGTTGGAATGAAGTCAGTGATCCTTTTTTTATAATTTTAAATATACTTTCCCACGGGAATAAGACTTCTCACAGGATTCAAATATTTTCTCTACGGAGAGAGTACTCTGTGTTCCTTTCTATCCCCGCTGTAAATAATAATCAATGATTAAAATCAAGCTTCCATTTTTTTAACAGTCAGTTGTCGTTATTTCATTGTTTCATTTTAAAAATATTTTCCCTCGGGAATCAGATACTTTCTCGCTGTAAAAACCTATGTTTATCGCTATATATCGTCCTATCTGCTAACAAACAGAGTTCGAACAAACTCTAGGAATCCTTTTTTGTTTCATTTAAAATATATTTTTCCACAGAAATGAGATTCCCCACAGGAATGAGATGTTTTCCCAGGGTAAAAAGTCGACTATGTTTTTTTCCAACCCCTCTGTTAACAATATTCGAGGTTTGAAACCAATAATCCGCTTTTTAATAGTCAACTGTCATAATTGTCATAGATTTTCCCTCGGAAATGATTTATTTTCCCGGCTTAAAAGATGGCCTATAACCGTCTCCGTCTCTCAACCTATGTCTGTGCAAAATTGCAAGTTGACTGGTTAAGTCGTTGAAGCATAAAAGCAAGTCAAATCAACAAACAGACAAATCAGCAAACTCAATTTCGCATTTATAAACGTTAAACAATGAATTTTTAACAACTTTAAAATCACCAGCATACCCTACCGTATCAGTTTCCACATTTCTAATTATAAAAACGACAGACTTCCATTTAAAGTTTCTTCCACTGTTTCAACTCCCTAAGGGATGAATTTTTGAAAGCACTGAAACTTTTGTTTGTCAAACCAGTGGCCTGACACCAATTTCCATACATTTTTCTAACTCAGAAAATTACAGATTTCTATGAAAATTTTCATCCCCTATTTTACCCCTTTAGGGGGTGAATTTCCAAAAATCCATTCTTAGTGCTCACCTACGTTATATAAGGAATCCCTGTGCAAAATTTTACGTTTCTAGTTGACAGACTTCCATTTACAGTTTCTTCCCCTGCTTCAACCCCCTAAGCCCTGAGGGATGAATTTTTAAAAGCACTGTAACTTCTGTGTTCAAACCAGTAGCCAAAAACTAATTTCCATATTTCTAACTCAAAAAATTACAGAATTCTATGAAAATTTTCATCCCTTACTTTACCCCCATAGGGGGTGAATTTCCAAAAATTCCTTCTTAGTGCTCACCTACGTTATATGGAGAATCCCTGTGCAAAATTTCACGTTTCTAGGTGACAGACTTCCGTTTAAAGTTTCTTCCCCTATTTCAACCCCCTAATCCCTGAGGGATGAATTTTTAAAAGCACTGGAACTTCTGTGTTCATACCAGTAACCTAACACAAATTTCCGTATTTCTATCTAGAAAAATTACAGATTTCTATAAAAATTTTCAAACCCTTATTTTACCCCCTTAGGCGATGAATTTCCAAAAATCCTTTCTTAGTGCTCACCTACGTTACATAAGAAATCCCTGTTCAAAATTTCGCGTTTCTAGGCCCAGCGGTTTGGGTTGTGCGTTGATCGATCAGTCAGTTTTGAGTTATATATATATATATATATATATATATATATATATATATATATATATATATATATATATATATATATATATATATATATATATATATATAATATATATAGATTCCTTACTTATATAACAGAGGCGTGTAGTTTCCGACGAAAGACTAAAATGGTGTACCTTTCGATGATTTTATGTCTTCGTTGTATTTCGTCTAAAAATATCGCAGCCAATTGTAGGTATATTTGGTAACGTTGCATATTCAGTTGGATAAAATACAGTAGATTAAAGAAATCCATAAACTTTACAGTTGATAAAGCTTTTTGATCCCATCGTTTACGCTCTCTTTGCGTGACCGAAGCACAAGCAAAGGTGTCACGGTTGCAAAGTGCGCACAGCGCCCTGCGTAGCAAGGAAGACTCGAGGATATATGAGATTCGGAGAGTTTAGTTTAAAAAAATCGATAAAAGTTTCAACTGATCAAACTCTTTGCTTCATAATACCAATGTTATACACAGTATCAACGGTTTACATTGCTCCTAGTTGATTTATTACTTGGAAATAAATCAAGGTAAATGTGGAACTATCGTTTTCTCCGTTAAACTTGTACAAAATATATCTAAGAATTTTACTCTTTGATGAGCTGGAAATGTCTTGTTGTTGTTGTTGTTATTTTCCTTCTTAACGTTGGAGGAGGATAGGTATTTCTATTAAGCTAAATCCAAAGCACGTAAAATTAACTTAGGTGGTTTAATTTTACAATTTGCTATTGAACAAAAAATAAGGAGGAGGAAGGATTTTTAGAAGAAATTTAAAGACAGTTAGAAAATCTTTAAAAATATTTAGAAAAAGCTTCAGTCATTGAACGGTTATTGTAGCGTGCGCTTCGTATTTTCATGCCTTCTTTGATTTTGAGGGTAAAAACGTAATCAGGGAAAGTAGGAGGTTCGCGTCAAAGTAACTCCAGGGCGCAATGAATCTAATTACGCAAGTTCTTTTTTCCAAAATATACCTTTTTTATGCCACTCATCTATAACACCATTACTCAATCATAATTCTTACAAAAAACAAAATTTTGTATTAATAGCACCAATTAAAATATAAACAAAATAATAATAATTACTGATTGTGAGTTAAAAATGACATGAGTATTAAAATATGTATGTATAAAAAGCTTATAGCGTTAAAATGTATAATTACTTAATCTTTTGAGCAATCAAATTGTGATAAAAGAAAACAAAACGCAATTTTCTATTATACGATCTAATAATTCTAATATCTACATAAATTATTCTCATCAATCATTATATCTTTTCTCTTAATTGATTATGACATATTTTATTATATATGAATTTGCTTAAAATAAGATGTATCCAAGCTGAAAGAATAACAAAGGCTCGTCAAAATCGGAGAGCAGGCTTTCTTTATTTTTGTATTCAAAAATCAAATTTGTGGTGGGATTATTAAAAATTTGTCATTACAACTGCACTATTATTGATATTGATACGTTTCACTAAAAGTATAGCGACAAGGACAAAAGTTATTGGCTAAAAAGGAAGTTCATATTGGCATAATGACCCTGAATAGGCGACTAAACGAAGAAAATATTTCTTGGCGTAGTACGATGTTGAAATCTTTTTTCAAATCGGAGCATGTCAAAAAGTGACGCTTGTGGGTTATGCAAAATTTGAATCGTGATTGGAGTAATGTAATTTTTACTGACGAAGTGTGTTTTTACGCATAGGTTTCTGCCAAATATACTTGACCTTTTACTAGAACAGGTGTCCCGCAATAACCGAGCTCTCTAGCGGTCGTTACCGCAACAAATGCGAAAAATCTTATAAAAAGTATGCCAAAACGGTACCTACAAGTCCTAGACAATAATGAAGTCTGGACAACTTATTAAGTAAATGCGTAATAGTGCTTTTAGTGTACTTATTATTGAGTGTCGATTTATTCATTTCTGAGAAATAATAATATTTCTTTTAAATATGGAGACGACGCTCTTGTGCGACAGACTGTAAGTGACGAGCAAAAAAAATTATTTCTACTTTTCTCCGGGCTCCCTATCAAAAGCCACGGGCCCACTATTCAAACCCGTATTCTGTGGCTATAATCTCGACTACCCCGCCGTCTTGTCGAGCCCGAGTTTGATTCTATTATAGACACAGAAAATTACTGAGAAACTAAATTGATAAAAATACTAAACATTAACATAAAAGCGTGATACACCGCAAATCCAATTTTACGTAATGGTCGGTGCAAATTTAAGTGGAAGTACGTAAAATCGGAAGATCAGGGGCGTCGGCCAAATAGCGGAAGCTGACAAAGATTCTAGAATATTCTACTCGCGAACTAGCAAAGATACCAAAAAACAAACTTCGCTATTGAATTGGGTATTAAAAATTAGATTAACCAGCGCATTTTGACAAAAATTCTAGAATGTTCTATTCGTCAACTAACAAAGATATCGAAAAATCGATTGCACTATTTAATTGGTCATCGAATAAAAGACGGAATAGCACATTTTGATAAATGTTCTAAAATATTCTATTCGTCAAATAGCAAAAATTGTTTTTTCAAAATCGGACATTTAGTTTAATTTAATTTCGGTTGGACAATTAAGTGGTGCAGTAGATTTTCCAATATCTTTGTTAGTTGACAATTAGAATATTCTAAAACATTTCTCAAAATGTGTTATTTGGTCTCTTTTTTGGTAGCCAATTCAATGGTGACGTCTGTTTTTGAATATCGTTGCTAGTTGACGAATAGAATATTCCAGAACATTTGTCAAAATGTGTAATTTGACCTCTTTTTCAATGGACAATTAAATGGTACAATTGATTTTTCAATATCTTTGCTAGTTGACAAATAGTACATTCTTGAATTTTTGTCAAACTACACTGTTTGATCTCATTTTTAGTGACCAATTCAACGGTGAGGTCTGTTTTTTGATATCTCTGCTAGTTGACGATTAGAATATCGTTGCTAGTTGATATCTCTGCTAGTTGACGATTAGAATATTGTAGTATTTTACGTTACTCATTTTGCATTTGCATTTTGCATATTACGTATACAGAATATGTGCATATATATCTTCAGTGAAATTTTAAAATTTTTAAAGGTTAGGAGACCCTCAGACAATATTACCTACTGTCCTGACTCTGGCTTGATACATAAATTTTCACAAACACAGACAAACAACAACATATCTGTGAGAGGAGAACCCCACTAAATCGCTGACGTCACTACGTAAAATCGGAGTACGCACCATTGGATGGCCACTGTAAATAATGCCATTCAATATTTTAATATAATTCGTAAACATAAAGCAGTATTGACAATATGTAAATTATTTTCACTAATATTTATGCTTCGGGATTATATTATGGTATTGAACAATATACTATTTCTGCACTGAAATTTTTGTTGACTTAAAAAATATCACAGAAGTGAATAATTACTTTTGTGAGGTTTTATTTATTTTTCTCTTTTAACCTCTTCCCAGGCTTCCCATTCTCGAGTTTCAAAGATTGTTATACTGTCCTATACTGTCTTTTCAAAAAATTGGCCGCCTTATCCAAATAAGACCAAAATGGAACCACGTAGCTTAGGTGGCATGTGGCTCAGCTAACTATGGTCGTTTATAAAATTCGTGTACCTTACAACCTCAAGTATTTTAAACAATAGTAACTTATATTCAATATCTGATTTCGGTTTCCGAAATATAAACCGTTTGAAGTAAAGTAAAATAAACAAAATTAAGCAAACATATGTCTGAAAGTAAATTATGTATGTAGATCTTTTAAGAGAAATTTTAGACACACATATCATTTTGACAATATTGACAGGTGTCAATTACTGCTAGCTTCGTTAATTAGTTTCATATTAATTTTGAACAGTACGCCTGAAGCAAAAATTTATAATGAAACAAACATCAAATACTTACATCAAAATTAATTATTTATTTTCAATGACGTGTTTAGACATAAGTATAATGAAGTCGTTTCTTATTAACTAAATATTATTATCATATGTTTAGTACAGTTTGCAGCACAAAGATTTGCAGTATTTATTGAAAATAACCGTACAATATAGTATTGTGTAATATGCTAGTATATACAGATGTGCCGTTACTACAATGACTTTATAATTTTCTTTATAACCGTGTGGCCATTGGAAGCAAATCTGCCATATTCAGGCCAAATTTTGAATGAGTAACCCATAGAACACTAGAAGCCAACTAATTTCAAAAAAGTGTAGCTCGCTTAGTGTCATTTAGTGATGAGCAAATGCAAGACCAAGACCAAGACTTGGCAGTCTTGGTCTTGGGCTTGTTCTTGCATTAAGAGTCTTGGTCTTGGTCTTGCTAGAGAAGTTTTAGTCTTGGTCTTGGTCTTGGTCTTGCAAAATACAGTCTTGGTCTTGGTCTTGGTCTTGGTATTGCTAAAAAATCTTGCATTTTCTTGCATTTTTTTATTACCGAATTTTTTCCTTCAAAAATCAGAATTTTCTCTCTTTACGGTATTAATTATACTTTCAAATATTTTAAACAGTTTAGCACGAGTCTTGCCTTTTTCTTGCTTTTGTCTTGGTCTTGCTCACTTGAGTCTTGGTACTGGTCCTGCAGCCATACTTATAGTCTTGGTCTTGGTATTGCTCTTGGTATACATAGTCTTGATCTTGGTCTTGGTCTTGCATTTTTCGCAAGACCAAGACAAGACTGCAAGACCAACACTAATTTTGCTCATCACTAGTGTCATTTGTTGGTCTGTCACAGCTTAAGGCATTTAGTCAGTCGGTACCAGTCACCGAATCCATTACGATTGTTATGTATTTTAAGACCATTGTTACTTGAGCTGGACGTTGCTGGATCACATAATACGTGTTTTGTAGTTGTCTGTGTGAATTCGCACACAGAAGCAAACATCAAACCAACACCACTACAAGCAGTGTGTACCCACACAACATAGTAATGCAAAGTGGGGAGGATTTTACGTCACTTTTCTGCTATAGTCGGAATACTAACTATCATAATAGTAGTTTGGCTCCTTGTAGTAACCGTAGTAACAGAATAAACAAGGTATACAAATTCAATGTATTTGGTTTGTTAAAGCCGTCAGCTAATAAAAAATTAGACCTACAAATGGCCATACTGTTATCAACTTGTCCTCAGCGTAAGTGTAAAAAATTGTAGCTAGCAGTGTGTCTAAAGTGTGTCAGATATCGTTTAAGTCCATTAGTCGTTGAACTGCTCTCCCAAGACACACATCATATTGTTAGTATTGTTGATGAACCACTTGCAATAATGAAATACATATGTAGCATATATACGTACGCATGCGTATACCACTCAATACCCCACCCGCCTCACATAGAATGTGACGTGTGGTGACGTACATGGTACTAATATATTCGCATATTCGTGTCCACGCAACGTGTGTTTTGATTGTATGTGTGCTGTGCTACGTCACTCACTGGCGACAAGTGGAACAGTCTGATAAACATACTAGTTTGGTCCCTTGGTTATCAAGTATATTTTAAAGTCACTGTAGTCGTGATTATTGGAAACAATTTTCGTCGAGTGAGTTACGGAGGGAAAAATATAAAGCAACCAAACATAACATACAAAATGATGTCTAATAGATTTGCTTGTACATTTCATTGGCATATATAAAATTGATGTGTGTATATTTTTCGTTGACATTTATATTAATACTGGAATAACATTGGATCGTGTAATATAAAAATGTCGTTTTCCGACCACTTAGTCTGCTCTGTAGTAATTTAGATAAATATAGATAGTTTCTTAAGTAGTACAGAAATATTTAGCAGTAATTTTATAATTATAAATAGAATTCTTATATACCATTATAAAGAGAATTCTTGTGGACCAACTGTTGAGAGACACTGGATTCAAACACAGACTCAAGGTATTGGAAATCACGGCAAATGTGTACAGGAATTTTTATACAGATAACACGTTAAGCTATTATTTTAGTTGCTTTTGTTGAAGTAGACTCTAGCGTGACTTCACTCCGCTGGCGTGACATGTACCTAGGTACAAACTTTATATTTAGAATTATAAATAAATTAACATTCTGTCAGTATAGGAAGCTTTGATGAGGATTACTAGATCTTTATAAAATCATAAAGCAAATTGTAATTCAATATTGATAAGAGATTTTGTTTATAAAAAAGACAAAAATTAAGAAAAGCGATTTTGAGTACCTATAAGTTATTGTTCATATACAAATAGAATTAAAGCCAGAAAATAGAGAGAGTCTATGTAATGTTTTATTGATTCTTTCAGTGACTTAATACAAAATAAATCTCTTATCTTCTTGCTTTTATCAGTTTAAAACTTTGTATTTAGTGGCGTACAGTCCATGGAAGCAAGGGAAGCATTGCTTCACCTTAACAAAATCACAAATTTGTTACTTACAGCTTGACATGCTGCCACAAATATTGTTTGTACGTACCCATCAATGGATTTATTTTGAAAGTACTACTAGAAGCAACGTTTCAGGTCAATTCCACGTGTAAGACCTGAATATATAAAGCATTCGTTTTCTTCATCCATTTATTGTTTTTCTCTGCTCTCTTCATAAAGGATCATGAAGCAATTTAGAAATTAAATTCACTATGTATATTTACCTATTTATTTCACAAATTTAAATATAGATGTTAGTAATAGTATTATCTATATAATATAATACAATTTTTAAAAACGTTTAATTTGTTTAACTCACAGAATAACTAGAAGCAGCCCACATATACAAATCTGTCGTTCGTAAGTTGCAATAAGTTGCAATTTACACCGCGACTGGTTTAGTCTGTTACTGTCCGTGATGAGTTTCACGTTGTAACAAGTATCATTGTTTTTTAGCGAATTTCCAAAACTGGAAATTCAGCTTTTACGCCAGGTGTCATGGTGCGACCTAAGCCCGAGACCATATCAGAAATATGTTTTGAGGTCCCTAGAATACGAAAATGATATTCACTAAAATTTATATATATATATATATATATATATATATATATATATATATATATATATATATATATATATATATATATATATATATATATATATATATATAAATTTTAGTGTTTATGAAATTTTGTGTGCGAATTCGATTTTCCAAATCGTTGGATGAGTTCGTTAGCCAGACACGTCGGATGCCCAGAAGTAGGTTTTCCGAGCGTTTTTTGTCAACAAAATGAGTTTTTTGCCAGAATTAAGCAATTTTTCAAATTTTTTTTTACACTAAGCCATTGTAAAAGGTAAAACGCATAAAAAATGTTTTTATACCGTTGCTCTAAATTACTTACTTTTCGAGAAAAACTAGGAAATATGTCGTTCTCCATTTCACTCGCACTCGCATTCTTTTTTTTTCTGTCTCATTTTTTGCGAGCTAAATTCGAAAAAAGCCGCTTTATAAGTAGCGTGTCATGATTTTTTTAATCCAATTTAACGATTCGGCTATATTCTATTTCTCTGTCAGTTAAATGTTTTTATAATGTATCTCTGTTCCATTTTTTTTTACAAAAAAAATCCCGACGATATCTGTTATGTGATATGATCAGAATTTAGATTATATTTACACCTTCCTAAAATTAATAAGAGTTTGCTTCAATCGTATAAAAATTACGTTAAATCATATTCAAACAATAATATTTTTACGTAATTTTTTATCCAATTGACAATACAGTTATGATTAGAATTGTATAATCAGAGCATTCTAATATTAAATAATTTTGCACATTCAATTTTTTTTTTTTAACAAAGAAAAATTTTTTTAAATTTTGACACATTCTTTTATGAAATTTCGATTAAGAAATATTAAAAAATTTTAAAGTGAATCATTTAAAAAGAGTTAAAAATAAATTAAAAAGGAAACATTTCTCTATTTTAACATATTTGTAAAGAAAATTTTACAGTTTACTTACAGTTTTTTGAAAAAATGTAATAACATTTTTACATACAATAAAGATTATATTTGAACGGTAGGAAATCCACAAATTTTTTTTTATTTCTTTAATTAATTATTAAATTTGGTTTTAGAAGAAAATCTTCGTCTAATTCGCTCCAAGCCGAAAGTATAGCCACTAATAAGGACATTCCATTGTTAAAATAAATGGAAAATATATTGAAATTTATTTAATGAAAGCCATTCATACACATTTTTAAAATATCCTTTTGAATTATATAACAAATAAAATCTGTGTAAAAAAATCTAATTGACGTGTTTTTTCTCAATTTGCTAATATTAAGTAAGGCTCGTTAATTAGGGAGTGATTGTGTTAAAATTTTAATATAAAATATGGTAATTTTAACCCTCTTTAAAAGAACATTTCGATTTTAACAATAAAAAAATTTTAAAAAGTGTTTTCGTTTTTCCCGGATTACCAAAAACTGTTCATAGGCATATCTGTGACTAAAGTTGCCTCCCTTTCTTAAGAAAATAAAGTATTTTTAAAATTTTGTGCAAAAGAATAAAACACAATTAACGAAAAAAAAGTACGCGTTTCCATATTTTTAAGATTTTGTAGTACAAGAAAATCCTTATAAATTCATCATATCTGTTATTGCATTTACTAGCTTTTACGCAATTTAATAAACAAAAGTCTGAAAATGGACGTAGAATCTCACTGTTATTAATTATTATGTCTTAGTCTTTTGAAAAATTATTTTTTGAACTAAAATAAGAATAGGAGGAATATAAACTTAGGGGTAAACGACAGGAGTATATAAACTTTATTTTAGATTCTACGTTTATTTTTACAGAAAATCATCAAGTACCTATTATTTCTTTTTTGAATGTATAAATACAAAAAGTTCGAAATTATTTTATATTAGAATTTCAATTTTGGTCGACCCTACGGGTTGTCCCCATTTACTCTTTTCTCGTCTCTTTTGACCCCAATTTTTCATAGAGAAGAAATTATACGATTTTTGTTAATTTTTCAAAAACCACCGATATTTTTAAATTTTTTTGGATACTGCTGATAAAGTGACCATCTTCGCGTAAATTTTTAATATATTAAAGATTAGGTACTCATAAAATAAATACAAAAAAATACGGTGTGAAGTCGGAATGCGTACCTATTCATCCTTGTCTACGGTAGCATATTTTTTATTGACATAAATATTAGAAACGCAGGAAAAGAGACCAGGAATCAACATAGAAGTGGATTATGGTACGATATATTTTCTGAAAAAAGTGCTTAGGACCAAAGTTATAGAGTTCAAAGTGATGCACTTGATGATCTTGAAGCACTTGACTCTCGTGATGCACTTGACTTTGAAGTTGACCTTGAGGTCAATTTCCAAAGTCATTTGAAAATCATTTAATATTTTTCAAAAGGAGTAGTTTACTTTTCATCCCTAAATGGTTCAAAGTATATTCGAACGAATTTCACATGCAAGATAGAAAATAAGTGATCAAGAAGTAATTTTGAAAAATACTTTCTCAATCGCAATCGGAAAAATAATAGTTAATCATATGTTGAATTGAATTCCTAATATGATAACTATAGAGTAGCAATAAAAATTTTAAAAAATTTTGAAAATTTCTAATATAACATAAAGTTAATGTTTAACTTACAATTGGAGTGATATTAAATCTTTTCTTAACTTCTAAAATTACTTACAAAAATGTTTTCTTCTAATTTTTTCTATAAATTTGCGCCTATTTTTTCAATTCGTCAGGTTTTTATTTTTTTTATTTTAGAAAAATAACGCAACAAATCAATTTTGAAGATAGATTGAGTCAATACATGAAATTACTGCTTATAGGTACAGGATATGGTCAAAGTTCGGCAATGGCTAATCATTTTCAACTGACCTTGAAAATCGATTTCAGGGTCACTATCAAGTGCATCGCTTTAAATTCTACAAATTTGGTACTCAGCCCTTTTTTCAAAAAATATGCCGTTTCAAAAATATTTAGCTATAACTGTTTTCATCTACAGAGGTTGAATGGTGTTTTCTACCCCTAAAAAGCGTATTTAGCCGAAATAAAAAAACACGTATTTAATATTTTTCGCTGTTTAATAAGTATGTTAAGTTTCATTCAAATTGGCAAGTATTAGTTGGGTAGTGTTATTTGTCAGAATGTTTTGCCGATCTAGTTTTTTCAATATTTCTTTGCTCGTTTTCAGAATTTGTATTTTAATTTCTACGGACAAATAACTCATTCTTTTCTTCGATTTTAGTAACTTTTATTTGCTGATGTTGACCATTATTTGATCGAAACATATCAAATATTTTTCAATGATTTTTTTAGCGAATGTCGAAAATTTTGAAAATTTTTTCACGGTTAGTAAGTTAAAGTATTTGAATTCATTAAGTAATTAAATGATGTCCACAAGAACCTTACGAACTACCATAAGTTATATGAGATCCCTAGGACCCGTTTTTTACTGTTAGGATAAACTTTTTACTAAAATTATTTTAGATGAATAAAGGTTATGTTGTATGATTTCCGCCAGGGTTTACTGTTCCCATTATTGTAAAAAATAAACTAACCGACCGATTTTGAAAATTTTTTCACTGTTAGAGAACTAAATTATTTTAGATGGATACAACTATGCTGCACAAAGTCCGTTCGGGTTCTTGGGTTCCAAAAATATCAAAACTAATTACCCAGCCGATTTTAAAAAATCTTTTACTCTTAGAAAGCTAAACTATTTTAAATAGGTACAGTTCTTAGATGAGATCCGCCAGTCCCCAAAATTTGGAAATTCGCTATGTTATGCAGATGCTGCGACAGGGGTATTTTAATCAACTCCTGAAATTTAAACAGAAAAAAATATGAAGTGTCTCGTATTTAAGTGTAAAAATTTATTAAGCAAAAAAATTCTTAAAATAAAGAGATATCTTTCTTAAAATAAATAAATTTATTTTTATTTGTTGGTTGTTCATCACAAATGGTTGGCCATGATAGTATATGCTATATATATATGCAAATTGCGCACCATATTACACTAATACATTCGCATGTTTGTGTTGATACATGATGTGTCTTGTTGTTTGTATGATGATCGCTTGGACGGGGGAAGCGGTGTCACGTCATTCGCCGGCGGGCACAGTAGGTAGAGATAGAAAGGTTACGTTTTGTTATTCTGTGGTTTAACCACGGCATACACACATTATATAATGGATACCTATAAGGAATCTATTTAATTTTTTTATAGATGAATGTGACGTCATTCGGACCGATGTACTGAATAAGATATATGAATGTATACTTAAAAACTAGCAAAAAAAGAATAAAAAATGTTGATTTATTTCATTTTATTTGCGCATTGGAATTTATTAATTAATCTGAAATTTAATGTTAAATAAAACCACCCGTCCGATATTTGTATGACTTATTGCATTTATTAATAAATATTTACAAAATAGTTTTGTTCAGTTTTCTTTCTCAATATGTTTATGCACAGATTAGTGTTTATGTTTGGAAACATTCTGAATTAGTATTTTAATACTATTGTACGAACGTATTTTGAAGTACAAATTCTCTACCTTCAGTGGTAAATCAATATGTGATGATTGATGAACAAATTATCAAGAAGATAATTTATAAAATTTTTATCGGTCTGTACACCATTTTTATTTATTAATCTAAAAATGAAATTAGTAAATAAAATGCAAAATAATCTTAAGAATATTTACTCTTTTTGCAAACCAATCTTCTTAAATTTAATTTAACGAAAATTATCGTTTTTAGTATTATGCTGCGCTTTCGTTTCCTTTGTTTCATGCTTGTAATTATTACTTTTTATTAAATTTAATATTAAAAATGCGTAATTTTAAAACCAAACCGTTTGTAAATTTTCATAATTTCTGACACTTGTCAGTTGTCTCTTATGCTGTTTTTTCTATTTTTTATTTTCTCTTTCAGTAACTGTGTTAAGCTTGGGAAGATTTTTAGAAGGAAAAACACTTTTTGTTAAATGTCGTTTTTCTACTGGAGTATTTTATAATTCACCTTTTAAACTAGTGTAGTCTGACTCTTCAAATTGATCAGAGCAAATTTTTGTTGTCACTAAATTAAAAACAACATTTCTCGCACATGCTTTCCCATCAGATAAACAATCCCCAATTCCCATCAGATAAACAATAACCATTCCCAACAAATAATCCCATCAGACTGAAACGCAAAAAATTTAATTTTTTTTATTATTTTCTGATTTTTCTCCCCTATAATTATTTCATATATTTACCGTAAATTTAACCATTTCAAATATTTTATAAACTTTTACAATTCAAAATACTTAAATAATTTAAATTCAAAATATTTAAACAATTTTGACATAAGTTAAATTATTTGTATCGGTCATAATGACGTCACAAAATGTATCTAATGGCGACTGTAAACTGCTAACTGCAATGCCTTCTATAATATAATATGTGTATGCCGTGGGTTTAACTACAGGGCTTTCATTATAGATCGATACCCACGTGACCAAATATAATTTCTGCCATATTTGTATGTATGGTAATTATCAAAAAAAAAAAAAAAAAAATACCCTAAATGCGGTATCATTTAAAAATCTGTTATATAACAATACTGTTTTACATAATAAGAACTTAATTAAAGATTATTTATGAAATTTTTTATATTTTGCAACTAAATATTTAAAGTAATAATTACAACACTGAAAAATACGAATGATATTGGTTATTTATTTTTAGTGTTTTCAGCTAGCAACTAACTTCACTACAGTGCCACCAACATACAGTAAACAAATTACCAAGCGCACTAAACAAATTTGATCACGTGGGTATCGGAATATAATGAAAGCCCCGTATATTAAAAAATAACTTTATGATTTACGTTTTATGTTGATTTATTACTTGCTAATAAAATTTAAATAAAATATTTCGTGTAAAAATTTCAATTAAAATGCTGTTGAACAAGGACGCCTGTAAAAATTACTTTTCTTACAATTAATAACTACATTCAACGATTGTTGTTGTCAGGAGTTTTATGGCTTTTATGGTTTTCAAACTCTAATGCAAATGGTATGAAAATGTATGTTTAATAATAATTAATTTGGTAGAAAATTAAGTGTGATAAATAAAACAGAGTTAATACTAAATTCGTTACAATAAAAGCTGTTTCATTACAGTTTTAATCTGAATGAAATATATTTCTGGAAAACACTCACACCGCAGCTATTCCAGTACATTATTAGAAATATACGGATAAAAATATTGTATTTCAGCGAGGGAAATAAAAGAAAATTCATTACATTTCTATGTCAGTGAAACGTTATACATTTTGAAAAAGGAAGGAACTCATAAAAAATAAATTAATCATTTTTCCATGTTTGAAGGTCACATAATACTGTATAAGGTAGTAGATTGTGTACAGAACAAAAAAGAATTATAACTTTTTCGTTAACCACCATCAGAAAAAAGAATATATATAATACTGAAGGGTGGTAGCTTTTACCTGTCATCTCGCCAAACAATATAAGAAAATATCAGAAATAAACTTGAACAACATTGCTACAGCTACGGCAAGCGCCGCTGAGTAAGTTGGTAAGCCTCTTGAGGAAATCCTCAAAGGAAAAGAACAATATCTGGTACACTAGCTAGCGTGGTCGATATAACAACAGTATGTCTCTACACTCTAAAAGAATATGGTGAGATCAAAAAAGGATTTTTGTTGAGTATCTTATTATCTAACAATATTTCAAGGACCTGTTTTTTGTTTATTATACTGAAAGTTGTGCTGAATTATGCATAATATCCTAGATTTTTTTAATTGTTTAATTGTTGTTTCAATTGTGAAATTCTAAACCTAAATTTTGTAACCGTTCTCGAATTGAAAAAAAGTCTATATGAGAGGCAATAAAGTCTATTATAAGTCTGGCAATAAGAATTACAGAATTTTTTAAGCACCTTTTACAATATTTCTACTTAGGTTGCAAAAAGTGGAAAAATTTTTTATTATTAACTTTACGAAAAAAAGTTATTCTTCATAAAAAGCTTTGCACGGTCTAAAACTTCAAATGAAACCATCAGATATCAATTTTTTTGGCTTTTATGGGAACTGTCAACAAGACAGTATTAATTTGGACTCAATGCCTCTATTTTTGACAATATCGAAAATTGTTACGCATATAAGTTGTTCAGAATTGGTACATCGAATTTCCAAGAAGAACCAGGTTTTGTTATCTATTACACATATGTATTGATTCTATCTGAATACATTATAAATTACTTCTATTATTGTAAATTTCAATACGGACCTATTGTCTCTTTTGTTTATTGAAAACATGACAGCCTTTTCGTTTCCTAATACGTTTTCTAATAAACAAAAGAGATAAATGGTCGGTATTGAAATTTACAATAACAGAAGTAATTTACAAGTAATGTATTCAAATAGAATCAACGTGTAGGAAAATTTGTAAAGAATACCAAAATATGGTGGTACTTGGTATTTCGTTATAATTACACAGTTGAATGTAGTTTTTAATTTTGATCTACTTTTTCCAAAACAATTTTCGATACTACTAAAAGTAAAAGTATTTTACTTTTGACCAAAATTCATATTTTTTGACAAAGCTCGTAAACGATTGAAAAAATTTGATACCTGATGATTTCATTTTAAGGTACCATCACAGTGTGCTTGCCCGAAAAATTGTCAATTTTCACAAATTTTTTCGGATGGATAGGATACGGGAATGGGGATGAATTTTTTTTACGATTAATACCACTATTTAACAATACAAAAATATTTTTTTATTTATTTTTATTTATTTTTTATAATTATTATAATTTTTTTGAGAAAATTATCGTTAAAAAAGGGCGAAATTTGGTGCCCACGATTGCGGCTGCAGTTTTTATCTAAAAAGAAAATCGAATAGATTATCAATCTGTAGGTAAGCCGCTATGTTCCTATGGGAGCTTTTTTCGAAATTTGAAAAAATGGCGGCGGTTTGATTAAAAAATACAAGATTATTGTATGGCGGTGATAATCCATTTGTTTTTTTGTTTTTTCAGATAAAGACTGCGGCCACAATCGTGGGCACCAAATTTCACCTTTTATTAAAGACGCTTTTATCAAAATAAATAAAAAAATATATTTTTTATTGTTAAACAGTGGTATTAATCGTCAAAAAAAAATTCATCCCTATTCCCCCGAGTTTATCCGAAAAAAAATTGTGAAAATTGACTAGTTTTCGGTCGATCACACTGATGTAGTGGTACCTTAAGTTTTGGACCATAATACAGAGTTTTGTATGAAGAATAGTAATAATAATTTTCGTACAGTTTGTAATAACAAATGGTTTCCATTACATTCCGACTTAAGTAGGCACACTGTATATTTATGTAAAAATAAGCTTAAGATTATTAGATTAGTTTTGAAGGTTATTTTTTAAAATTACCTACCAATCTCTGATTGTCTCAAAAAAGCACTAAAAATGGCGAAAAATGGCCAAAATTTGGGCTTCCAAAAATCGGACATATATATATAAATATATATATATATATATATATATATATATATATATATATATATATATATATATATATACAAATTTTAATGAAGGTCATTTTTGGTTTCTCGAGGTCTCAAAACAAATTTCTGTCATAATCTTAGGTTCAGATTTTTTCATGATACCAGCTGTAACAGCTGAATTTCCATTTTGGAGAAAAAAAAGTAAAATAAATTTGAGGGTCTGTAACTTTGTAACTGTTTGTGATACGAAAAATTTGTAACAAACTTTTTTGTAAAGCGTCAGTTGGACTACAAAATTGTCATTTAACTTTTTCTCCTATCTTTAATAGTTTAGCTTAAAAATGTAAAAAAAGTAAAATTTCAAGAAATTTAAATTTTAAGGCTCTGTAGAAGGTGAAATATTGGTGATAGAAATTTGACTCAATGAAATTATTTGTCCACAATTTAATGCTTAATAAGGTGCTTTGATTCATTTTATGGAAAAATAATTTCTTCATAGTTTGCGGGAGTAAATAACATAAAAAATCGTTTTTCCTGTGTTATTTAAATGGGAAAACTTTAGATTCGATGATGCATCTCTAAAAATTGGAACTTTTAGCTGCGCTTTGGTGAGGATGTTTATCTAGACATAGACTACGATATTTTGAGCTGAGAGCGAGGAGAAAACAAAAAATTCTTTTTTTTTGGCACACCCGAAGCTGACATTCTAATTTTTTCTAATAGCAAGTAGCAAACTTGAATATTCTAATTTTTTTATTGTTTTTCACAGTGTAATGATGTAGCACTGTATCCCCACCCGATATATATACTTACTGTTGATATTGTATTAGTTACTTTCGTTAGCGGTGAAGTTGGCGGTCGTGTCGTTAGCCGCTAGCCGCTTGTCGAATGTATCTTAATGTATACAATAGCAGCATGAGCAATCTAACGACCATTGCACGATGGTGTACAAGTATATCTATATATGTATTTCACTGTACGGGTATAAGATAAGAAAAGATAATGTTACATAATATATAACTTATTCCAACTTTAATACGCGAAATCTATGATATTTTATAGACTCCGATATTCAACGAACGATTTCCATCTTTTCTATCTTTCGCTAATATTACAGTTTAGTTGATGGAGAATATTCGGATACAATGTAAGTAAGTGTAAGTGTAAGAATTTTCATAGTTTTTTTTTTTTGAGTTTCTTTCATGTTTTCTAAATTCAGAGATTTATGTAGATATAGACAGGTATTTATATGTTTTTTAACATGGATATGTTTTTGACTCGGGGTACAGTAGAAAAAATTCGTACCGATCTATCAAATTGGAATCAAAAATATGTGGCGATCACAGACCAATGAACACTATTATATTATACTACTAGACAAAGCGTAAAGCCTGTTTGTAAACAGTTTTTTGAGGCAGGTAACGGGGTGAGACAGGTGAGATTGAAGGAATATAATTTATTGTCCATTTTTGAGTAAATGGGTTAATGGTACATATTTGGAAAATAAAACGAATACCACTCTTTTTCTTTCAAAATTTTGCAGTAAAAAAGTAAAATTTTGTTATCAATATTATATCTTGAAAATAATTATTTGAAAACGTTACTACGGATACCACCAGTTATTGCATTAATTACTATATTGCAGAATACTATTATGCCGTATATTGGTCGTATCTGGGTGCTTAATTTATAAATTGATATAGTGAGTCTCTAGGATATATACAATAATATGTTCTTTGGTCTGTGCTGTGCTGCTACGAGTAATTTATTTAATTTTTCCATAGTAGGTATACTTGATGCCATATATCGTTCCACACAGTTTTAACAATATTTTAGTGTCCCATATCAAAATTTGCAAACAGGAATTCTTATGGAATCACTAATGATCACCGTGAAATTTCCACGTGATCAATGACCAAGTGCTTCCTCATAAAATAATCAGGGACAACGCAAGTTTATTGATAAAGTTTTGTACAACCAGATCAACCATTATCGCCACTAGGGATTGTAATACCGGTAAACCGGTTTACCAGTTTACTGGTAAATTACTAAAAATTCCATAAAATTTTTACCGGTAAATTGCTGATTTTTTACCGATAATTCGGTAAATTAAAAATATGTTTGAAGATTTTTATCAGTTAATGTTATTTCATAGAAGAATGATTCAATTTATTGAACGTAAATGTACACAATCAAATTACCGCTTACTGTGTGTGTATCCATAATAAACTTGTCTATGTTACCATAAAATCGCACAATGCAATGGTCAGTTTTAAAATGCATATGAATACAATAAAACGTCCTTTTCGTACCTACATAATATTCAAATCAGCTGTATATTTTGCAAAATAATTAAATATTACGTTAAATGATTACATTGTAAGAAGAGGTAAGTAAATTTTTATTACAGGTACCGTAGTATATATAATTGATTCATATTTTATGATTACTTAACAAAATGTAAAATTATTTTGTCAATAAACAATAATAATGGGCGGTATATTTCTATGAAGGAAGCTGTAGGATACCCACAAAGTTGTCGGAAATTAAACAGATAAAATTACCGAAAACGACTGTTGGATTTTCCAAAATTTTTGTAATCATAAGTACACGTTCAAATACTGTATAATATAATGATCTTAATAAAATAATTTTAGTTTTTTTTTCTTTTTTTTAATATTTATTCTTATATTTTCTGTGCTTTAAAAAATACCGGTAAATTACCGGTAAACCGGTTTTGCCAAAAAAATTACCGAATTACCGGTAAATGAAAAAGTCGGTAAATTTACAATCCCTAATCGCCACAACACGAAGAATATGTTCAAAGAAAATAACAAAAATATTTAAATAATTTCCTAACTTAAAATGTTGTCTAACACATTTCTTATAACTATCGCCAGTACTTAGAATAAGTCAGTTACGGACGAAAAAAAGTTAAGATCGTTTCCAAATTGAAAATTATATTTTATAATGGTTTTATACTAATGAGATATAGATGATCGTAAATGAATAAACCAGATAAATAGCTACTGTTTGTTGTTGTTTCTATGTGTAACTATTGAACTATAAAACAAATCCATGAGATTGTCTTACTTTTTTTTTATAATATTTTAACATTATCAACCCACACACGCACACTGAATAGAGTTTCTGATACGATATATTTGATAAAAAATGAAATTAGATAAACAAGTATTTATTTTATATATTATGTTTAACAATGCAACAGAAATATAAAAGCTATAAATATAAATATTTTTTTGTTTTCACAATAAATATTGTAATAAAAGTCAATTGCAGTAAACATAAAAGTTAAAAAACGAATCCTTTTACGATCGTCATTCTACAGTTGAATTTTTTTGTGTTTCTTAAATCGTAACTAGAGTAGCGTGATAGCAATCAATATGGCGGCTATAAATATCAAACGAACAATAGTCATGAATAAGAATTTTCCAGAACTTACTACTTTTATGTAGGTACATGTAGTGATCGTATGTGTTTACTTAGGAAAATTTGATTTTTATGAGACATCTTTTAATGTAGGTATACTTATGTAAGAGAAGTACACTAGTTTACAAGAAAATTGGAACACTTGATAATAAATACACTTACATAGTAGTTTCAAACTTCCCATTAAAACACCCACATCTTTCCAGTAATTACGTCACGTCACGTCTTAGTATTGTTAAAAAATAAACGAGAGATTCTTCGTGATCTGATAAAACATTCGTAACATCACGGAGAGAAAAAATAGTGAATAGGGTAAATGGTATAATTATTGGAGAGTTAAGAAAAATTTTCAAAACAAAATACAGAAAAAGTACGTGTTGTACCTATTTCAAATACAATAGATCATGAGTCAAAGTTAAAAAATTAAATAATTCTTATATTCAAAACAAATCAATCTTCGGAAAGAAAACGGAAATTATTTAAATTCATAAGTCTTGAAGCATGATTAAATTTAACTGAAATGGACCACAGTTAAAGATTAATTATTAAGTAAATATTTTTTTAATTATTTGTAGTTATATAAGATATTAAGAATTAAATGATTTTCAATTATTTATTAAAGACTCAAAATTTCCTAATTGTTGTTTAATTATTAAGGTCAAAGTGACATTATTTTGTTGAGTTGTTATTTTTAATATCGTTATTGCTAATTAATAAAGACTGATTAACTATTGCCTCAGAAAAAATCTAAATAATGATCAATTGTCAAATTGATTGCCACAATCTGATCTATGTCAAATTGATTGATTTAATAATAAAAACGTTAAGTATGATACTTTGTTTTATTTTCTACACATATTTATAAAATATTATCATAATCACATTGAAGATCTATTGTTAATACTTGCCCTAACGTTGTTAAAACTTACCATAAAAGTGGTGTAAGTATTAACAAGCACATTTTTTTTTTTTAAATGCGTTTTCGGTAGAGAATACAATGGATATTTATGTGATTTTTTTAAATCAAAAGTCATTGACAGATAGTAGATGCTTCATGAGGTTTATAACAAAAATCTCTAATTAGTTTCATTTCCGTTAAATCATTCTTCATTTAATAGCGTTTTGACCAAATTTTGATAAATAGTGATAACATTAATTTTTAAGGTTACTGAATCTTTTAAGCATAAACAGAGACCTCAAAAACATATATAGTTATGCAGGGCCGGATTAACCCTGAGGCCGCCCCTAGGCACCTTAAAAAATGCTGCCCCTACCTTTTGTTTGAAAAGAAGGAAATCTTAATTTTTCCTACTTTTTTTTTCAAACTTTCTCTTAAAATGAATAAGTGACGAGCAAAAAAAAAACCTCATTTACTAATTTTTCCGCCCTGTTTTAAAAATTTACCGCCCTTATTCCTACTTTTTTCAAACTTTCGCTTTAAAAAATAAGTGACAAGTCAAAAAGAAAACACGTCAATTACTAACTTTTCCATCCTATTTTAAAAATTGACTGCCCCTAAAAATCTCCCACCCCTAGGCCATGCCCTAGGTTAGTCTATTGGCTAAGCTGGCCTTGTAGTTATGTATTATAGGAGAACTTGTAACAACAATGTTAATTTAAAGCAAAAAAACTGCTAGCTTTAGACAGTGGCGGCAACGAATTTAAATATTTATATGTACCTATTTAGTTTCACTATTGAATTCACTTAGTAAAAGTAGTCAGTTTATCTGAAATGAAAATTAAATATATACACGCAAATCTTCTTTCAAAAAGAATGGAATGCTATTTCTCCAGTTTTGCCATAATACATAATTATTTTCATTTACATCTGTATCTTTTACCTTTTATAATTATGGCTGACTGTGCTTTATTTTCAAAACCTGAGGTATCTTAAACATAATAATATATATTGGCACTTTATATGATATTTACAATAGAATACTTAACTCTTTTTAGCGTGTACGTAATATCTTTCATGCGTAATATAAATTACTTGTTTTCCTACTCTGCGTATTTTTACGTCTTTGATTGTAAATAAATATATAAATTGTAATTATACTGTGCTTTGACTTAAACTATTTCTGACTGATGTTTCCGATTACGTCATCATTAATGTAAATTCTGTAATTTTGTTTAATTAAATTATTATAATTTTTGTGTAATATAATTTGTAAACGAACAGTATTCAGTAGGGGGAGACTTCTATAGTATTGCCCTGAATCCATGGAGCACTTGTCAGAACTCGAGAGTAACAGATGAATTTGTTTCTATAGTATATTTAAACTGCATTGTTTCCGAAAATTTTATTAAAAACTAGCCGTATACCCATCCGATGAGATTTACCATCGACAACATCTCAGGATGTTAGTCAGTGTCAAAGATTTATTAAGATATTATTTATTTTAATAGCCATAGTAACATTTTTAAGGAGTCTCCACATTCTCGCCGAGGTTGGACGAGGTTACTCTTCGAGTTCCTCGCTGAGGTTAGCTCAGCCATATGAATAGCATTAAAACACCAGCCGCGAGACACAACGAAATGACCCTCTACATTCTCGTTTCGTCCAACCTCGCCGAGAATTGGGAGACTCCTTTATATATATCTCTAACTTCCAAATTAACGATTTCCTATACAAATTTTCATTCCCCATTTCACCCATTTACGGGATGAATTTTTAAAAATCCTTTCTTAGTGCTCACCTATATTACATAGCGAACTCCTGTGCAAAATTTCATTATTCGAAACCCAACAATTTAGGCTGTGCGTTGTCAGTCAGTCAATCAGCCAGTGTTAGAGATTTATTAAGAAGATAATGGAATAGTGAACTGACAGACAGACACGAAACAAGAATTGCTTAGGAAGCAAAAAAACGTAAGATATACGTAAAAAATTTTCATTTTTATAAAGGGGAGAAAAACATGTTTATAGTTCCACTACTTTAGTAGTCTTGAAAGCAAAACAATACAATTTTAAAACAAATTTATTAGAATGTTCCAATTATTTTGTAAACTACTATACCTACTCACGTTGGGTGTATACTTTATGTAAAAAAATTTGGATCACCATTTAAATATATCAAATGACTGTGTGGTTTTATCTCATACCAATTTCACTTACCTACTTATTGTTAGTGAAGCTGATATTTTATTTCGTTTTCTTGTATATATTATACATTAACATACATAAAACTTTTCCACCAAAAAAAAAAAAAATGTGATAGAATCGATTTTCTTTTTTTTATTAAATAATGCGATACGAAAGAAAAAAATAAATGGAGTTATTTAGTACATCGATAAAAATACATAAAATTCAACTGATATAAAGACAGTTTTGTTTGAGCCGTATAAATAAATAAATAAATAAAAAAATATATATATATTTTTAAAGCGTGTACCGATACTTTTTCCCTCATGTCGAAGAAGTATTCTTTTATATGGATGAGTAGCATTAGTACATAGGCAAGGCAACAACAACGCAGTAACACAAACAGTGTTCCACTAATTTAATATTTCATTTAAGTGGTATTATAAGTTTGTTGAAAGCTTTTTAAAAAATAAATGTACCGTAAAATATTATATACAGCGTATTCCTTCTTTCCTTTTTTAAACAAATTTTTAGCATACGTGTTTGATATTTTATTTACAAGATCTAAAATAAATATTGATTTATAGTGAAAATGGAATTGGTGATGCTTGTTCACTATTTGAATTTCCATATCGACCACCCCTTTAATATTGATGCAAATTAACACGCTGATGAGGCCAAGCAATTATAAAAACAATCCAAACTGTAATACTGAGCTTTTTTCAAATATATACATTTAAAATATATAAAATCGGGGGAAATTGAAAGAGATATTAACCCTAGAATCATAAATTGCTCTACGAGAAACGTTAACTATAAATCGACGTCAATTTGACGAATGGACTTTTTACGAAGAGAACTTTCTGTCAGATATTGTACTTTTATTATATAGTTTACAATAATTTTTCGAAAAATTACAATAACAAACAAAAAAATTCGTTTCATAATTGTATGTAAAAAAGGTTAGGTCGTTAAAATTAGCAGAACAATAGCGAAGTAATCATTACTACGTATCTATATGTAAACATAAAATTTGTTGGATACAAATAGACCGGACCTGTACGTGTGTACCTTTTATTGTTACTATTTGCTTTATACAGATTATATGTATCTACTACACGTAATATATATCCCATTATTAATTAAACTGAAAACATGGTCAATTTTAACTATAGCGTACAAAAACGTTTATATTAATTTAACTAATGAACAAAAAATTGTAACTGGGTATTATGCCATATACAATTTGTTTGTTTGTAGATACGGAGCCCCAACAACGGGCAAACTCTATTTTAAATATACAGTTATAAAACAGGAAAGGTTAAAGATATGTTTTTGAAAGAATTCTTAATTTTATTTAGTTTTGGTGGCACGAAATTAAAATTCCTCACCAACAATTATATCTTCCCTTATGTCTGTTGTACCCAAGTTTGTATACCATGATTATTTATTTTCATCAAAACACAATTCAAATTGTCATCCAATAAAAAGCTGGGCCCGGTGCAAAGTTAACTTGGGACCTTGGAGTAAATTTCGCACAATAGTATAACAACTTATTGTATTTTGCTACTTTTACACTGCACAAATTCGTTCAGTCAAGGTTAGGATCTTTCGAAATGTCGTATATCCTCATGGTGCTGTGGTTATTTAACAGAGTTACCGACATTACTTACTTTCGACATAAAATTCCCATATGCAAAATTTCAGCTGAAACCACACTCTTGGAAAGAAATACACTATACACAGTTGTTCTCGTTTTTATATTAAAAAGTTACAATTATAATAGCAAAACTCGTGTTCTTATGTGATTTTTATATTATTTTTGTAAATCTTTTGATATAGAATTACTGTAACCTTACTACTTTTGATCTAGAATTTCTGTAGCCTTACTACTTTTGATACAGAATTGCTGTAACCTTACTACTTTTGGTATAGAACTACTATGAACTTATTACTTTTGGTAAAACTATTGTGATTGTAGGTACCACCTGCGTAATTATGTACTTTTATTATCTAAGGATTTTAAGAGGACCAGTATTGCCGCAAATGGTGGAATGATTCAATATTATACAAATTGTAGAAAATACATCCTCATTAGGTGTTTAAGATAATATAAGCTGAAAAAAGTTTTTTCCAGTAAAATAAAAATTGTAAAATTATTCAGCTGTTAAAAATTGTCTTTAAAAATTTTTTTATTATTTTTTTCACCTTTTAAATTCATTTTAGGCCGGTTTTCAGAGAAAATGCCATTAGAGTGCTCAAGGCCGAATCCAGGAGGGGAAATGGGGGTAGGTGCACCGGGCGCCAGTTTTGGGGGGCGCCAAAGCGTAAATTGGCGGGGGGGGCGCCAAAATGTTGAATTTGACGTTTTTTTTTTACTCGTAAATGTTTTTTTTTTTAGGAGAAAAAGTTAATTTCTTTGTCATTTTAGGGGCGACATTTTTCACGGTGCCTCGGGCGACACTTAGGATAGATTCGGTCCTGAGAGTGCTCTACTCAAGCTATGTAGCTTGTTTATATCGTCTACGTGGAAACAGTGGGACAAAAATATTAATCAAACTTATTAACGTGACTGTGACTTCTATGTAAATTTGGTATTAATTGTGCGCTGTTACATACGTCTTAAAATAACAGAAGCCATAAATAATAATTAATAAAATTAATTAATTTTCAAAAGGCCCCGTAATTTTGTAAAATAATACATTTCACTTCAAATTTCTATAAAATAAATCATTTCTAACAATTTTCAATAATATTTCCAAGGTGACTCTATGGGTCGTTGATTCTGAAAGTGAAGCACATCCATTTTTTATTTTGTTCAAAGGTATTCAAAGATTTCTACTGATAATTTAACTCATGTGTATCAAGTGTCATAAAAATATTGTAGTTTTTTTCACTTTTACCATCGAAAAAAGTTATGGCAGACTTTTACAGAGATAAAAATGGTACAAAACATTTCATTGGTCATTTCATTGTAGGTAGGTATTTAATATAGTAACAATATATTAAATCATGATATGAATTATACTAATTTATTTTATTCGTTAAATTATCTTACCGTAATACACTTGAGTTTTATATTTTTTCTGAATAATTTTGTGTTTTCTACAACTCAAATTTCTTGCCTAACAGCAACTTAACTCGAAGAATTGTCAACCCAAAAACGCTTCAGATCCGCTTTCGCGTTTTGTTAGTTGACAATTCTTCTCGTTAAATTGCTAGGCAACAAATTTTCGTTAGACAAACCCAAATTTATTCAAAAAATACAAACCTTTCGTAAATAATAATTGAAAATATTTAAAAATATTTGTAAGCACTAACATTGAACTATTTTTGTATTTTGTAGTATTTTTCGTAATAGTCAAAATTACTATATTAAACTGATAAGGAAAAGGCAAGATAATTTACTCCGCCCTGCGGAATAACAATGAATCATGGATATATTTTATAGTTTAATAGGTATACACATAGCGATAAAACAAAGATCAGCTATATATTTGCTTTTCTCATTTACAATCATCTGTACTCCAGTCAAAACCAATATCTATGTTAAAATTTTTTTAAATAGAAATTAAAATTCTGTTTAAATTGTATGAAATAACTAGAGCACTAAACAATATAATATATTGCTTTGTCTTTATCCAGTGATTTGAATTTGTTTATTATTTTAAATCAGTAGTTTATTATCTAACAATGGTGCCAAACTTTTATATAGTCCAATTTTTATTATTTGCTTCTATAGTTCAGTAGTGCTCAATTATACGTTGTTTTCGACTGCTCGTATTTAAATTATACGTAGTCTGTACTCGTTTTAAGTATTTTTTGGATTTTTGTCACGAATTTTTCAACTGTACATTAGCCTTTTATAATCAACCAGTATATTACTCTATTTTCAAAGAATTTTTCCGAATTATAATCAGTTTAGTTTGAAGTAGGTACATATTTATGTTAATAAACTGAATATAAAATTTATGTTAAAAGAATAGAAGCGTAAATTCGTCCAACCAGCATGTAGAATCTTTGGATATGTCTTATTTTAAAATTTATACAAATGTACCGTATATTACAGAAATAATGGCACAACTCCAAACAAGTACCATTTTAATAATATAAAAGTTTTTAATATCTAAACAAAGAATATGTGTACATTTTCACTTTTCAGACGTTGTCGGTCGTTGTGTTCGTCGTTGTGGTTCTTAAATTAAGATGGTAGAACGTGCCTGAAGCGGGTCATTCAATATTGCAAACAAAACTTTAAATGTTACGCTTTTATTTAATAACTTATATTACACACGAAAGTAAGTATATATTATACAATACGTAAGTATCAAATGTAGTGAAAATAGAAAACATTACGAGGTAAAAGTTCACGTACCAGTAATATTCTACCCATAGCATATACAGGCATGTTTCAAATACATTATAGACAGTCCTTGTATAGGTACAGTGTATTTGGTTCCCAAATTATGTCCCGTAAATTCAGACAAATATAAATAGGTAAGTCAAATTGCTTTTTAATGTTTTAATTTTAATGACGTCTGACATCGCCTTACGTGGCCCGACACCACAGACCAATGAACACTATTATATTATACTACTAGACAAAGCGTAAAGCCAGTTTGTAGGCATTTTTCTTGAGACAGATAACAGGGTGAGACGGGTGAGATTAATAAGGAATATAAAGTATCGTCCATTTTTGAGCAAATGCAACTATAATTATTGCCGGGCATAATTTGTATACGTACATACATATTTTGAAAATAAAGCAAATACCATTTTTCTTTTTCCCAAATTCTGAAGTTTCTTCTTAAAAAAGTAAAATTTTATTATCATCATTACATCGGTTATTGCATTGATTTTAATATTACAAAATACTATTTGGTTGTATCCTGGTCGTATCTGTCCGCCTCAATTATACATTGATATAATTAGTCTATATAATACATATTATGTTCATTTGTCTGTGTCCGATACGTACGTGAACACTTTTTAACAATCTGTGATGGATTTCTAAAAATTTTTAAACACACCTTATTCACGACAATCGAAAATATAAAAAACGCCGTGAGCAGCGGGGCCCCATCACGGAAGTCGAATTTTTCATTTCATCTTCGGTATTGAATGTCTACAAGCAAAATATAATTGAAAGTCTACAAGCGATTTGTCATTTTGGTAGTTTCAAAACTTATGATGAGTGTCCGGTTAATCGCGGCTTCAAAAAAAGGTTTTAAGTTTTTAAGGGCTGAATCTCAGTAAAATTCAATTTTGTGCCGGTAGCAGTTAGCAGGAAAAAAGCCAACACAATTCGTACGAGGGCATTCCTACCCATGCTTATCCGCCAATTGCCTTTGTGTTTTATTTTTAAATCTTAAAAATGGAACTTAAATAGTAAACTGGAAGGACTTTATTAAGACATTTTTTCTTTCCAAAAAAATCCAAAATTTCTATTTTATAAATAATAAAAATCCAAAATTCCTACTTTTTAAATAAACAGTGTCTTTAATAACATTTTTAAATTACTTAATATTTGTTTATTGCTTTTGTTATAAAAATAATTTCATTTTTTTTTTTTTTAATTTTTTAAAATTACTATTCGTCTACTTCGTTTTAGAATAAAAATAAAGCATTTAAAACACATTTAATAATACCATTGAATTCCGATGTAACTCCCGTTATTTGGGAAGATTTTGACCCGAACGAAGCTGTTAAAAAACAAGAAAAATCATGTTCTTTTTGGTATAAAAATAGTGAGGATAAGGGTTAAAAGCTGAGACCCTAAAAGGCAACTCCTTGATACTAACTCAATCCGAATACAAAATTTCAGGCCTCTAGGTTTATTTGGGTGACTTGGTGCGAGTGGTACAAACTCCGAAAACGTCAAAAAAGCAGAAAATTGTAGCTTAAAATGAGGGAGGTGGGGGTAAAATATTAAAACCCCAAAAAGGATAAACTAGGTACGGATTTTATCAACACACCGAATTTCAACCCTCTGCGTTAATCCTGGGGGGCTGTGGGCATGTTAGATCCAGCCAAAATACTTTTTTCCCCCTCTACTCCCACCAAATCATCCTAGGAAGCTGAATTTTGGATATGTTGTAGATAATTGACCGAAACATTATTTCCAATCGGTTTGGAAAAGTTTTATTGTTTTACCGCCCCCCTTAAAGGTTGGATCGGATCCAAAATTTGACCCCACTTGATAGTATTGTTGTGCATCAGGATGAGCCCCAACTACCAAATTTCAGCTATTAACATCCGAAGAGGGGCCCTACACATATTAAAAGGTAGCGGGAATATACATATATATGTACATATATATATATATATATATATATATATATATATATATATATATATATATATATATATATATCAGACATTTGTTTTCCATAGAATCGTGTTCTACGGGTCCGAAAACGGGTAGTGCCCCTACTCTCGCCTCTCGCCGTTCTTATCGTATAGGCTGTATAAGTCTAATTTTTTCAAGGAAAAATTCGACCAAAATAATAATGAGATAAAAAGTATCTATAGTACTTATTACTTTAAAAATCTAAATATTTTATCTGTTAGATGGATGTTAATACTATCTGTCAGGGCCGGATTAACCCTGAGTGCCGCCCTAGATACCGTGAGAAATGCTGTCTCTACCTTTGAAGAAAATGAGCTTGAAAAGAAGAAAATCTTAATTTTTTCTACTTTTTGTTCGAACTTTCTCTTAAAAAATAACTGACGAGCAAAAAACGCCGCCCTGTTTTCAAAATTTTCCGCCTCTAAAAACTGGCCGCCCCTAGTTTCACCTATTGGCTAGTCTGGCTCTGCTGTTTGTATATATTGGCAACGAAACTTAGTAATTTATGATAGTTATATCCTGTAAGAAATTCCTGAAATAGAAAGAGTGTGGTTAGAGTGGGAAAGGTAGTGAGTGATTATAATTAATATGGTTTTTAACCACGATCGAACGAGTCCAGTCATTTCCAAGATATTTCTGGATTTCCAGAATAAATATAAAATTAAAGATTTTAAAAACCCACTTTGAAAGCTGGTGATTGTGGAGTAGTTTTCTATCAAGTTTGATAAAAATGTATCCAAAGTCAAATTTCAGGATATTCCAGGGTTTACTAGATAAGTAAGAATCGTAGAATTAAAAATTTTAATAAACTACCTTGAAAGTTGGTAATTACGAGCCAAGTTTGATAAAAATCGGTTACGCGCAAACGTACTTGCGTAGTAGCGTAAATAGTGTTCCCTAAAATAAGTTGTTTTTTTTTTTTTTTCAAAAATATAAAACTGAATAATTTTCAAAATCCAGGACGAAAGATTCGATTTACAAATTTTTTTTCAAATTGGTGTCATTTGTCAATAAGTAAATATTTTTTTTAATAATGTTATGTAGGTACTTTAGTAAAGTTAATTCTAAAGAACGGTAAAAAATGAACTTCCGGAGAAAATTTCAAAAAAAATTTTTTTCGATCTTTTTTAAATATTTTTTTTTTTTAAATTGTAAATTTTCCCCCACAAAATTAGCCTGCCGACCTTTTCTTTTGCTTGTCTCATTCCTTCATTCGCTTCATTCCTTTTTTCCTCTTCCTTCGTATAAAGCACAGCTGTCGGCTAGAAGGGCCGCGATTCTGAAATATTATATATAACCCACAAAAAAACACCATTAGCAACGTCGTTTTATCTCTTCGAACTCCTTTTTTCTAATTTTCTTCCAATTCTGGCTAGCTAGGGGGGGGGAATGGCCCCCCCCTGCCCATAGGGATGAGTGCCCATGATGCTGCCCATCATGAACCTCTTCGAAAAAAAAGCGTCTGCGGGCGGCTTAATATAAGGATGAACCTTTAAAAACAACCTGTATATAAATGTTTGTATGTGTTACGTAATAAAAATATATATATATATATATATATATATATATATATATATATATATATATATATATATATATATATATATATATATATATATATATATATATATATAATATACATATGTATGCACACAATGAGACGAAGAAGACAAAGACATTGTTAATTAGAAAGTTTTCAATACAAGATGGCAACACATGTGTTTTCTTTGTTTTGTATGGTATGATTTTGTATGTGTATTTTATTATTATATAACCATCCAACTTAATCCACATACACAATTTATATTAGAAATGCTTGGTTAATATTTCTAGACTGTAAAAATTAAAAGTACTTAGGTACAGCTAAACCTTTTTTATGCGGTCTTTTTTTGGTACGATATTTTTATGAAGTTTTTAAAAAAATTCCCATCAAAATGCATAATCTAAATCAAAAGCAAGAGAAAGTAAGAAAATTAAACATTAATTATAATAACTTTATTTAAAAAAATTAAGTTTTAATGGTTTCTAAGCATTTAACCAGTACCTACATTGCATAAGAATATAAGTTATTGCATCATTCAGTTTTATTTACAGATGTTTTTTTCAGAATCTTCATAATAAAATATTACATAAACGAAATAAAACGTTCTCAAGTGTAAATTAATACTTTATCTTGTTTAGAAAAGCAACTTCTAAACGAATCGTGAGGCCTTGAGTGTTCTGAGTTATATATTTTCAATGAAACTTTTTTTATACAGTTCCGATCCACCGCATAAAAAAGTTCTTTTTACGATCTGAACCGAACTATTCTTTTTATAGCTATTTATGAAGTTTTTGAAGATATTTTTTTGTGCGATTTATTTTATGCAGTCCCTATCCACCGCACAAAAAAAGGTTTACCTGTAGGTATTTTATATAATGTAACTGCGGGTAATAAGGCCTATCGGGTGGTAAGACCTAAAACTCATAATTCGTTCGGTAACGAGTCACATAGTCAGTATATCATAAGACGAGATTGTGTTGCTCGAATAATAACAGTTCAACCAAAATTATCTTGAAGGGTTAAGCCTTTCTAGAATTTTCGAAAAATCGATTGTTTTTTATGTTTCGGAAAAATCTCTAAGTACTAGGTTTTTGAATTTTAGTACAAGACCGCCTGGTCCGCAGCGAGTAACGAAAATTATTTATTATCTACTACTCAAAACTTCAAAATAAACCTGTAACTTACCAAATGCTGTTTAGAATTTTAGTTTCTGTTGTTTTTTGTCATTTTTGTTGATTATTTGTAACAGGCCTTAATACCCTACCATAGAAAAAAATGCCTAAAAACATAGTTTTCAAAAATGTTAAATATTTTCTAATCCAACATTTTAATTTCCAATTTAATTTTTGCCTTGGTTGTTGGCACTTTTGGAATCGGTTTATTAATGAACATAGTTTATTATCTGCAGTATTTTTCAATTTACTTAAGATCTCCCTCGGCTAAGCCTTATTAGCCGCAGTTACCGTGTATGTATACATAATTACAAAAACTGGAATTATCACTAGCTGATGTAAAAATGTAGTTTATTTTTATATTTTTTTTGACTTTATGCGTTTACTTTTTATAATAAAAATAATATTTATTGAAAAAATAAATATTTGTTGATACAGTTACCTAATCCAAATGCAAATAACTTATTAATTTACTATTTTGGTAAATTAATTCTAGTCTTTTGATTATTTGCCTAAATATATTCAAGTTTATTTGTGGTGTTGATATACATATATATTTCTAGCTGCGACCCGCGGTTTTACTCGCATAAAATTATTTAAATTTAGAGTCGAAAATATTGGGTAAATTTTAAATTAGATATTCGGAAATTTTGTACATAATCAATTAATTATTTTGTCTGGCCCCGCTCGTCAAACGACGTTAAAGTAACCATATTCATATTTCAAAAGCATGGCTAATTTCCGCACCGTCATGTAGATACCCATGTTAATAGTTTTAGAAGTATTTCTATTTTAGGCCTTTCTACACGGAGAGAAAATTCCTATAAAAATTACTGTGCTCAGCACTACAATCGACGAGTAAAAGACGAACATATTCAATTCTGTAAGGTAAAAATATAAAGATTATAATTAATCATAAAAAATTTAAAGGATGGAATGTTCCTTTCGTAATATTATCTCCGTAAAATTTGTAAAACAGCACAGTAAAAAGTTCCATTACCGACAAAAAAATAATTTTTAATTGTTTTTATTAAAAAAATTACCATGCTAACATGCTAATAATAGAAAGAAAAAAAACAGAAAGAAGATTGGTTGTGTTGGGAACGCTGTAATGAAATGTACCTCACTGAGCGATTTACATGCGAACCATAGGTGTGGACTGTGGAAGAAACTTTGTCAGACGGTTCGCACCAAGCACCTTGATTATCAGACTGTAGTCAGCTAGTAGTCAGTTTCTTTTACACTCTCTTAGGATGATGTCATCGTTTAATTCATCTTTTTGTTATTTACCTATCTTTAGTATATGTATTAGAATCATGGATCTATGAATAAGAGGGGATGTACTATAAACATAGTATATAGACAGTTAACGCGTAACAAGTAGAGGGGTGCTAGCAGTAATGTTTTCGTCACTGCAGTAATAAACTTGGTCAGGAACGTATTAAGTTGTAAATTTACATTACAATATTTATATATGGAATAAATTACGTATAAATCAAAGTATATTCCATGCATATTTTACCTGTTTTTAAGTAACTTTGATAAAGAGAATTTATTATTTAACAGCTTGGTGAATTTTTTTCGCAACTATTTATAAATATGTATTCTAAATTTAATACCTAATAGTCACATTTAAAAAATTGCGTAACTAATACTAGTTCAAACACAGTATGTTAAAAAAAATTAACATTTTTATTGTTAAATATTACTTACATTTGTTTATAAAAAAAAATTGAATTTTTAACAAAATTTCTAAGTTCTAATTTATAATAAATACAAAAATTAACTACATTCCTTTAAACAGTATTAATTTATTATATAATTGACGTTTACTTTCAGTAAACGTAAACTGCTTAGTCAAATAATGCATTCTAATGTCCAAGTATTTACTAGAGATTGCTCTTATTAATTCTACAATATGGTTATTGTTTTGAGGGAATTGGTCGAACTGATGTATTGTCAATGATTCGAACAAATTATTATCCCCTAACAATGATTTCAATACACTTGATATTATACTAATTTTGCAACTAGGTTTGAATGTTTTTATATCACCATTCATGATGCATTTTTGTTTAATAACATGTTCTGTTAGTTTGCATATTTTTACGACATCTTCAGAAGGATAAATTAAACCTCCTTTGTCTTTACATATAATTAAATTATGACTAAACAATTTTATTTTAGAAATTAAACTGTCCGTGCAAGGTTCGCATTTAATTTGCTTGGTCAAATTCATTACTACGTTTCCAGCGATGTATGTAATTATTTGTTCACTCATATCTGAATGTACCATGGTCGATAAATCTATTGAAATGGAAAATTCGTTATTATGAATTTCAAATTCCTCTTCATCTTCGAAATCGCCTCTTTCGCAGGAGTTATTAATTTTTTCAATTGGCGATGAACATTTCAGTACTGAAATTTGATCCAGTGGAATACAATTACCGGAAAAGGATGGCCTCAACTCTAAATAATTTAACATTTTCCGATAAATGCATTTAAACTGTCGAGCAGTTGGGTTATTATTCTGCCCCCCGTGTTGGCGCATGTTGCAAAAAAATAATTCCAGATGATCTTGGCTGCACTTATATAAAGGAAGGTACTTCAGTACGTTATTATTTTCTATTAAATTTTGGTACAAATATTTAGTACTTTCTATACATACTAAAAATCCTAAAAATCCTAATTTTCTTGGCGTTTTAATTAGTGGTACACCTTCTAATGTTTTCAAACCTATTAAATAATTTTTTGCAAAATCTAAATAATTGAAAATAAAATCTTTATTTTTTTCAAACAGTGGTTTCTTATATCCAATTTGTTTTAAATTTCTAGAGTTTAAAATATCAAAAATATTATTTATGATTAAAATAAATTCAGCAGTACCTTCTACATTTAAAAAGTCTTTTAATTTTAAATTATTTTCACAAAAAACTAAGGCGTCACTAACACTTTTGCTAAAAAGTTGACTAGCCAGTTTTACTTTCATTTTATTATTGTAGAAGAAAATATGTTGACTCCTTAGTTTGTTGGCCAAATGGAAATTTTCTTTTTCTTGAATGCTGTGAAGCGCATGTAGATACCGCCACTCTATATGCCGACCGTTTTCATCAATAAAAACTTTTTTAGATTCAAAACAATTTCTTATTAATTTCAGCATATGACATGCGTCTAAAAAAACTGCTATTTCCATATCATCAAAGGGGTTTTTAAATGTTGTTTTCAATTTTTCGTTGGTTATTTTACAGCCTAAGTGACTGAGCATACGCACATTTGCAGGGCATCCATCGCATGTTAATGAAACAATTTTTATTCCTGTCTCTGCGATTTTCTCAAGACATTGTTTCACCAATTCACATCGCTGTAAAGCAGTAATGCCGTCAACTAGAAAATAAGCAAGAGGAAGTTTCCAACTTCCATTTATCGCCGTGACCAGAAAAACTAGAGCCTCTTTTGCAGCACTTAAATCATCTCCGTCAAGACCTGTAAAAAATAATTATTATTACTTCTTATACTGACACAAAAAGTATAATTTTTATGTTAAAACGTACCTGTGCCCAAATCTACGTAACCATGAAAAGATTTACCATCCCATTCTATTTTCCTCTTAATTGCCATCTCATCTAATACGAAATTGCACAATATTTTGTAAGGTGTTCCTGCAGCTTTCATTTTTAGTGCTTTGAAAGATTCGGTGGTAAAACCAGGAGATCCGTCAATACTTTGGTCCCAACTTCGTATAGTTGATTGGTGTGGTAGACAAGTATCAAATGACTGGCGAACATACTCATATGCTCGAGGGAAGTAAAAGTGCAAAGTCAACGCAAATGAACGCAACTCAGATGAATAGGTTTTTTTTTATAGGCGCTCCTTTTCTTTTTTGTAATTGCCTTTGAAATAATTCAGCTGTTTTAACATTTCCAGCTAAATTAGCAATTACTGTCATTTCTCCTTCTTGTAACATCTTTTTTAAGCAGTCAGTAACATTACTTAAATTATTAATTTTCTTTTTTTGTCGAAATTTACTTTGCGCTAAACGATTTATAGTTTTTTTTCTTTGATGACACACAGCAGTTAAAGTTTTAATTTTATTGCTTAACTCTAAAATCAAACTATTTGAATCAGGAAGCTGATTGGTGATTAATAAAGTTGAAGAACAATGCTGTTGGGAAAAACTTGCTGGAACTTCATCCAATTTTTTCTTAGAGTCTAAATTTGATTTATTTTCTTGGGATGTTCCTGTTCCTGGTAAATTTAAAGTAGGAACTACATCTAAATGTAGGCGACGTTGACTACCATTATTAGTGAAATAAAAGTCAGCATCATTAAAATGTTGGGAACATAATCGCTGATATTTTGACGGTACCCAGTTTTTGCGACCTGTGACTTTTACCCATGCTAATTTAAAGCTTGATTCTTTAGGAAACCTACAACATAAAATTTAAATAAAATTTAAAAAAAATCGTTCAGATTAAAAAAAGTTTCAATTTTAAAGGTACATAGGTAAGTATATAAAATATAGGAGCCTAAAAATATTTAAGTTACAAAAATCTATTTTTTCATTATTTTTTCAAGTTTCTGAGATTTTTTAAACTGATTTGACGAAAATATTTGTAAAAAATTGGGAATTTTGTAGAGTACTACAACATATTTTTTTTTAACCGGTAAAAACAAAGCAATAGTGGTGGAAACTTTAAATTATGAAAAGTTAAAGAGCGGTAGCATATTTTTGTTTTGGAAAACTCAAATTTATTAATATTTTTCACAATTTTTTATAATGACAACTGTATGATATAACACTTTTTTGAAATAAATTATTGTATAATTTATTTATAGAAAACGATAAAAATAACAGAACAATGCGAAACGTAAAGCGTTTAATATATTAGGAAAATTAGTTTGTGTATCAAAATCCATTTTTAAATTGTCCTAACCTATATATTTTGACCCCTTTTAAAGTGTGATAATTAATAATAAAACGCAATTATTTTTAATAAAAATATGTGACCGCCCTTTAACTCTTCAAGTGCAAACATCGAAATTACAGCCTGTTGTAGTACTCTACAATTTACCCTAAAAATTAAATTACGGTCCTGACTGTAACTGTTATACATAGAGATTTATGTCAAAAAATAGTGAACATAACCTTACATTAATCAGTTAAAAAAATTCATTTTTCACTTACCTATGGAAAGTAATATTATTTTTCTGTTTTGAACATAAAACACTGTCACTTTTACAATTCAAAACTGTGCATTTAACCATTTTTAATTTAAAATTCCGTAATGCTTACGCATTAGAAAGAGATACACTGGTTCTATATCTTACTTCTTTGTTCTGTGATTAGAATATATTGTTGGCAATCATTTTTGTATACATCGATGTTTAAGTTGTGATAGCACGTAAGTGACGAACATGAAATTGAGACATCATGTATGTTAAGATGCGCGGAGTCAACCTTACAAAATTGAGCTTCCGCATAATACGTGGTGTCAAAAACATTGTTCTTCCTCATTAGTTTTTATAAAAGTACCATTTTTTCTGGATCGATAGATGCGTATTTTTAATATCTATCCATCTGCATAAAAGAAAAAATTTCCAAAAAATGTCACGTGCTATCACAACTTAAACATCGACATGTTTTTACAGGTACAGTGCAACCAACCAAGGTCGCGAGTCAGATGCGCAAATGAAAGAGTACGACAACAAGAATTAAACTATAATATATATGCATAAGAGTGTGATAAAAGTTGTGTTAGCACCACATTAAATTTTACCATGCTAGCACATATTTTTTATTTTGGTCGTCGATCGCGCATGGATTATAGGGGAGCATGGTAATTTTTCTGAAATTTTCTCTACAAAAATTATAGGATTTTTCTCTCCGTGTAGGGGACAATTTACTTCACTTTAATTTTTTTCAGAGCTTTCAACAATATTTGAATAAAATATTGTCCATTTTATACAAAATCAGTTTCTAGTCTTTTCCTACGTACGTCTAATTTTGATGAATTTGGTGCATTTGTTTAATGACGTCAATCCAAGTTTAGATAGTTTTACCTTTGGTAAAATGTAGCCTATAACCGTCTCAGGTCCGCAAGCTATGATTTTTCATAAAGTGTACCACAAAAATATATAAATTGTTGTATAGTAGAGAACTCCGTTCGCTCGTCCTAATAAATAATAATATATTACGTACCGAGGACCGTAAGTGCTATTTTTGTAACTTTAGATGCAGTTTTAGAAACCGAAATTTTTCGAGCATCCATGGCCACAATAAATAAACTTACGGGTTAAGTACAAGTATTTTTTTTTAAGCCAAAAAAATTAGGAATCATTTTTTTAAAAAAAATGAATAAAAACTAATGAAATTTACTGAAAATGGCATCGGTAGGTAACTATTACCATAGGGAAATTTATTTACTAATTCACGGTAGGCGTTTACTTACGTACCTAGGAAGGAATGTAAACTTTTCTGGCCTGTAAATTCTTGTAACTCCAGTAACCAGAAAATATTCTACTTAGGTACAAGTCAGGTTACCTGCTGTGCAAACGCCAACTTACAATTCAAGTGGTTGACTTTCTTTTTAGTAATAATTAAGCAAAAGTATAAGAATTTTCACCCGTATGTAAATTTTTCAATTATTTCTTAATGACACTAGACATGGTTGATTTGTTATAAAATATATTGGAATTATTTTATATTTGTATTTCCTTTGTGATGAAGTAAATGCGCTTCTTAAAATTACTTTTTCGATCGACACGGATCATGTAACTTGGACCAATTTTTCACAAATATTACCACTACTTACTACAAACTTACCACAACTAAATCAATCGATCGTCACGTACACATTTATATCAAACTAGGTACTAATTTTCAATTTACTTTTTTTGATCCACATACCCTCACAAATTTCCACCTTATAATGTAATTATAATTAGTTGAAATGGTCTATAAATAAGTCGACCAAGATGAGAGACCTATAAAAAGATGTTTCCCAAATAAAACTACCACCGATGGCGATAAGCTCTTAGATTTTTATATTTAGACACGATTATTATATTTAGATTTTCTTAAATTTTTTTTGACAGGGTTCCGTTACAATTATATTTACAGAAAATTTTATCTTTATGCAGTTTCATATTTTCATTATTTCACTTACACTCTCAAACCGCTTTCATTCCTTAACTTTAAGTGTCCTTGACTTTTGCTTTTTGAATTAAAAAACAATATTTTATTGTTTCAGAACAATATTTTTTTGAAATGAAGAAATATTTCCTTGACTTTTGTTCAGTAGTTAAAGAAATAATTCTTTAAAAAAAATAAATATGCTTTTGATTCGAAGGAAAAAAAGTCAAAGAAATTTTTAATCTTTGAACAATGAAATAGTTTTGAGAGTGTATTCAACAAACTACTCGTATATAAACAATTCTGAAAGTTTATCAAACTTTTAATAACAAAAATGAATTTTCCAAGAATAAATGAACAATAAACGTATTTTTAAAATATTAAATTTCCTCGGAGTTATTTTCATGATATTCGTTCGAAAGATTTAAAGAAGCTATTCACAATGTAATTTTCTGAAACAATTTCATAATATTATTATATTAGTGATTACATGTTGTAAAAATATAACAGTTATTAATACAATACGTATATAATATATATATTAATGTAAGTGTATATAAATGTAATCCACTGAACTATGACATAATTTCAATGGCATAATGTCGTGTAATATTATGTAAATGTGCCATTGAACTAATAATTATATGTAATTACTTGTTTCCAGACAGTTAAATTAACCGTCATCAAGTTTAATGATAAGAAAATTATTGCAATTATATATTTAATGAAAATTTTCAAACTTAGTTCTCTCAAAAACAAGATAAGTTGAAAAATTCTTTTTAACTTAATTTTTATTCATATTTTGATCGTTTGATCGCATTTAATAAGGCTGGGTCAGGGGAAAAGAAAAATGTAACCCTAATAATAAGACCATTTTAATATCATAAGTGTAGGTTTCGCAACAACACTAGATAATAAGAAAGAACTAGGTAACAGAAATTAGTGATTTGTAATCGAGAAATTAAATATTTTAACAGGGATATATATTTAATATATTTTTAGGTGAGTGGGTGAAGAAAATTCGTGATGCTTAAATCTGTATGTGATATGTGATTTCGGCCCAGCGGCTGTTTCGGCTATTCTTTTTCATGAACGTTGCTTATGGTGAGTAATGTTTGAAAATATCGGTATTAGACCTCTACACCCTATATTGTCAGAGATATGGGGGTAAAAACCGTTAAATTTAATTTTTTTTTCCAAAACTATTGAAAATAATTAGATGAAATTAATAGAGGATGTTGAGATATAGTAGCTTTATGTTATAAGTATAATATTTTTACATTCGTATGGCGTCATTTACTATATTAAAAAAATAATCGAATTTTTGAGGGTGCGTGTTTTAGACCAACCCCTTGAGTGACACTTACCAAAGAAATATTTGTTATTTGGCTCTAACGTAGTTATCGTGTGTAGAAATTTCAGCAAAGTTAGATTGGTAGAAGGTGTCTTAAAAAGATACAAATTCAGTTTAAGTAAAAATAAGACACCCCTATGAAAAAATCAAAGCTCGTAATTTGGATGACTGATTATGGTATTTCTATGCATTTTTCGACACTGAGTTCGAATTTGGGGTAACCAATTTCTTATACGCCTTAAATTTTTGTACAGCCCCACAAATATCCCTTAACCCTAGAATTATACGTACACGGAGAGAAAATTCATATAAACATTACTGTACTCAGCACTACAATCGACGTGTAAAAGGCGAACATAATCAATTTTGTACGGTAAAAATATAAAAATTATAATTAAGCATAGAAAATCTAAAGGATAGAATATTGTTTCCGTAATATTAGTTCCGTAAAATTTGTAAAACAGCACAGTAAAAAGTTTCACTGCCGACAAAAAAATATTTTTTAATTGTTTTTCTCACAAAAATTACCATGCTGTATTATACTATTTGAAATGCTATCTGCTAATAGTAAAAAGAAAGAAATTGAAAGTAGGTTGTGTTTGTTGTGAACGCTGTTGAAATGTACCTCACTCATAGTAAATCACATAGCCAACCATAGGTTTGGACGACCAACTTGGTCGGACGGGTCGGACGAAGCACCTTGATCCATTAGACTGTGTTACAAGCAGCAAGCAGTATTTATTACACTGTGTTAGAGGACGGGGATGTCACCGTTTAATTCATCATTTTGTTACTTTGCTATCTTCAGTATTAGAATTATTGTTGGCAATCGTTTTTGTATGCATTATAAAGTTCTTACAGGTTCGAAGTTTTTACAGGTACCGCCCAAACAACATAAGGTTGCGGGTCAGATACGCAAATGAAAGAGTACAACAACAAGAATTAAACTATAACATATATGCATAAGAGTGTGATAAAAGTTGTGTTAGCACATTAAATTTTACCTATGCTAGCACATATTTTTTATTTTAGTCGTCGATCGCGCACGCATTATAAGAGAGCATGGTAATTTTTCTGAAATTTTATCTACAAAAATTATATGATTTTTCTCTCCGTGTAGGTACTCGTCAAATTGACGAACGAACTTCTCTACCTGCTCCAATACTACAACTTGTCGTTGCCTGCTTGCTGTGAAACTTCTGTTATCTAATTTATTTGTTATTATAGCACAGAAAACGTATTAATTTTGTATATAATTGCTGTCGTTTTGTTTTTATTGAAATAGAGTGCGTCAAAAGAACGACGGTGTATGATTAACGTGTTTTTTTTTTTTTTTTGAAGATTTTGTACTTCACATGTAAAAGTTTTCCTAATTGTTCTAAAATTTATTAAAGATATGGATGTAATAATTAATTTATTCAATGACAATGATAATATAAAAGATGATTACAGCTGTTTGACTTATAGAGACGACATAATAATGAAATTTTAATATATTGAATCGAAAACTAAGAATGCGTTTCGAATGACTTAATAAAAGATTAACAATTTATTTTGTAGAAAATATTTTAATTTTATTATTTTTTGAGATCTTATTGGAAAAATTACTAACAAATTTTAGAAAATTCGGTATCAGCTACTCGAAACTGGCTCATTACAGAAAAACCTAGAATAGTGTTAAGTGGCAAAATAAGGTTATCCTAATAACAAAAGAAATATTCTGATATTCCCTAATTTGTGTTTTAAATAAAATCAAGTTTAAACGGCCACTGAAAATTGGACAATAGTTGCCCATAAGTATTTTAGAATCATTTAAAATTTTTCACGAGAACGTGAATGTTTTCAAAACATCAATACCAATACTAGCAACTAACATAACGAAAAATTTTCCTTCAACTTTCGTTGTCAACCAGTCAGACACCCTGTAGAAAAGATTGTTACTACTATCAAATCAAACATTGTTAAAACACAAAACTACAGATGCATACTGAAATATAAATAATGACTGTTGTATTAAAAAATTTATAACAAACTGTCAAAATCAATAGTCAAAATATATCTATGTATTTATATATTATAAAGCACATTGACATAAACGACAAGCAAACAAACGAACATGTGACTTTTGTTAGTTGCAGACCAGAGCCACCGCATACGGACATTTGCTTGATCCATGTGTAAACAAAATTAACGGCGCACAGATAAAAGCGCATTATAGAAAAAATAAAATGCCAGAATTAAATGTGACACAATGGATTTGAATTTATTTTTCGTTACCATTACATTCTTCTGTTCTCCCACGAACATAAAGCACTCTGCACATTCTCGCCGAGGTTCGACTTCGTTGTGCCTCGCGGTTGGTGTTTTAATGCTATTCATATGCCTCAGCCAACCTCAACGAGGAACTCGACGAGGAACTTCGTCCAACCTCGGCGAGAATGTGGAGGGTCCTTAATATGTGTTTGTCTGTCAATCTGTCACTGTTATTAATTTGTTATTTAAAAACAAAAAAACAACTTATGGTTCAGTAGATTTAGTTCAATTTTTATTTTATCGTGTTATATCCGCTGTGTATCCGCTAGTATTTTGTTTATGATACTGTATGCGTCAATATGTACAGACAGTGTGTATCAGTTTTAATAGTAAAACTTTAAAAACAAAAAAATTTCAATAAAGTAACCACAGTGACTAACTCTCGAAAAGAGCTTTATATAGGGTAGATAAGATTTTAATTAGTATTAATAGGGTTAATAGATACTGAGTCATAGACTACCGGAAAACTACGGGATTTCTGACAATTTAATAGTTATTAAACAAAAAAAAAAAATATTTTAAGTATCAAGGGAGTTTTAGTACAATGCCAATGCATTGATTATTTGTACAGGATTCGAATTGTGCGAACACCACTTTTAAAGAATATATGCCGTTTTTTGAAGAATATATGCCATATTGTCATATTTTCGGATGCTCATTTAAAAACAAATTATGTTTAGAAATTGACTTTAAAAGAAAAATAATTAAAAACCTTAAGAAATTTCAAACTTCAAAACTTCTTTCGCTTTTACTAAATTTCGATTTACCATTTACCATTTATAATTTTTAACAAATTTACTTCACATTATTTTTGAAATTTTGTTTTAAGTTACTTACGGCCGGTTTTACATTCATAATTTTAAAGGTTCTTTAACTAAAGTTACTTTTAATTTAAAGTCGACTTTATTTTTAGCATTGTTTTACAATAATCAGGTCTGCTTACTTTTATTTAAAGGACTTTTAAGTGTTGCATGGATAAAACTTACATTTAAAACGTAGTAGCCAATCTTATATTTAAAAAGAATAACTATACAAACGAAAATATCAACATGATTGAATTTCAAAAAATACGCATTTCACTCATTTCGCTACTGCCAGTGAGATTGGAATACAAAACTACATTATTTCTTTTTAAAATAAATTTATCATAAATAGGTACAATGAATAATAAAAGAAATCGCGCATAACTCAGAAATCGTCCAGCCAGTTTAAGTTTAACCCAAAAGGAATGTTTCATATTAATCCAAGACGTAAAAATAATCAAAAATATTATTGAAAATAAGCAAACAAATAAAATTTTTATTTTATTTATTTAAGGTGCGAATATTTTATAGAAAATTATGCTTATAAATAAAATTCAATGATAATAATCAGCAATAACAAATATGTTCAAGCCAACTTTAAGCAGTAAAAGTCGAGATAATTCTTACTTAATTTAAAGTCGACTTTTACACTAACGAGGCTTTAAATTTGATTGTAAAACAGTACCAAAAATAAAATCAGTTTTAAAGTTGGCTTTAGTGTTAAAGTCAGCTTTAAATGTGAACTTAAAACTGGCCGTTAGATTACTAAAAAAATATTATATATAAAATCATCAAACAACAGCAAATTATAAAATAAAATCTCAGCACAAAAATAATAATTAAACAAATTTCGTAGCTTATTATTGAAAATATTCTCGTTCCTGTTCCTCTGGCAAAATTAAGCTCAAATGAATTAGACTGTTTTTGCGAGGGGGGACGCTCGCAAGCAAATGTAGAAAACAAATTAATTTCATTTAATAATAAAAACTGGTATAAATTAGTGTACTGCACAAACCAATGAACACTATTATATTATACTAATTATACTACTAGACAAAGCGCCAAGCCAGTTTCTAGGTATTTTTCTTGAAGCAGGTAACAAGGGTGAGACGGGTGAAATTTAATGAAATAATATAATGTCAATTTTTGAGCAAATTCGACTACAGTTATTGCAGGACATAATTTGTATACGTACGTATTTTGAAAATAAAGCGAATACCACTTTTCTTCTTTCAAAATTTTGCAGTTTCTTCTTCAAAAAGTAAAATTTTATTATCAATATTATATTTTGACAATAATTATTTGAAAGTGTATAACTACGGATACGAATCAATTACTATATAACTGAATACTATTGAAGTCGGCACTTAGTCGTAACTGATTGCTTCAATTATACATTTATATCATATGTCTCTATAATGTAAAATATAATATGTTCACTGGTCTGTGGGGTACTGTCATTCTTTACTAGTCATTAACTTTTAATTGTTTTTGCAATAATTTGAAAAAAAGCATGCTTTTCTACTTTTTTTTGATAACAGAATAAATAAAATTTTGAGTTGTCCTAGTGTTTTTAATATAAAAGCTAAAATCGTCTAGACAGATAAAAACGTCTTTATTATATTCCATAATTTTTTTTCTAATATAGCAGCTGTTACTATTTACTGTTATTAGCAGCAGTTTGTACCGACACTGATTAAGGATTAAACAGCTCGTTCCGGACAACCATCACATGACCATAATGTGACTGGATTGTGGTGCGTGACACAGAGCAATCAGAGTGGACATTGGTAAAAAATTAATAGGCATACATTTTGAATGTCATTTGCGTATGAGTAGAATGGCTAGGCCGATTCTGTGACACAGTAAAACCTCAATTATCCGGACTACTTTTTGACGGTGTTAAGAACCGTGTAGTTTGGGGTCCTACTGTACCTAGTGTATGAATTGACCTTTGACCCGGCACGTACAGAGTACATGTATTTAAAATTTGTTGTTGACATTTGACCCCACACGCGCTCATACTGTTAGCCTTGAAATTCGTAAGAGACGAGTCATTACCCGCAACCAAATTAATTTATGTTAACCCATTATGCGTCATCACAATTTACTTATCACAAGTTGGTTTTGTGTTAACCCATTATGCGCCGGCACTGACGTAGTTTTTGAATGCAAACCTAACGCATGCGCAGATTGCATTTAACTACACGACGCATGCGCAGACTGAATTTTAGGTTACAATTTGATAGATGGGGTACACTACCGCATCAAAAATATGGGGAATACCCTAACTCGGGGGTGGCCCCAAACTTTTGACGCCGTACTGTACTTAAATTTTTGGTACACTGCCGTGTCAAAAGTGTGGACCCCCCTGGCCAAAAAGGTATCCTATCACTTTTTGAAGCGTACTGTACGTGCAAACCTTGGGCCCAACACGCGCTTGCCTTAATTACGTCATCTTAAACGAACTATCACGTCAAAAAATGTGGGGAATACCCTAACCCAGGAGTGGCCCCAAACTTTTGACACCGTACTGTACTTAAATTTTTGGTACACTGCCGTGTCAAAAGTGCGGGCCCCCCTGAGCAAAAAGGTGTCCGATCACTTTTTGAAGCGTACTGTACGTGCAAACCTTGAACCCAACACGCGCTTACCTTAATTGCATCATTTTAAACGAACTACCAAGTCAAAAATGTGGGGAATACCCTAACCCAAGGGGTGGCCGCTAAATTTTGCGGGGCACTGTACCAAGCGCTAGCCGCAATCATGACTTCAGACTCCAGATTTCAGACTCCGGGGTCCAGACTCCAAATTTCAGACCGCTACTGTACTGTAAATCGAGTGTCTACTGTACTTTTCAACAAGTTTAAGCCTGTTTTCAGCAAAGTCAGCACTTTTTTAATTTGTTTATTTATATAAGTTTTAATTTAAAAAAAATGTTTATTTAAGATTTTGATGACTCAGCAATTTTTTTGTTTGGATTTCAAATACGAAATAGTCTTCTTGGAATTTTTAATTTATGGCCTGATTGTTGAATTATAATTATAGTATGATTCATACAAGCGGGGATTTTTGTTATATTTGGTTTTTTATATAATAATTTTGGATCATGTAATAATTTTAAAATTGTTTATTTAAGATTGGGAGGCCGCTAAATTTTGTGGGGGCACTGTACCAAGCGCTACCGCAAAACTAACTTCAGACTCCAGGGTCCAGATGTCTGACCGCTACTGTACTGCCGGAAATTTGGGTGTCAACTGTAACTCAGGGGTTTTTGTGTATATTTAACCTTGGAAAATTCCAGGAATTTTTATCAGTTTTAACATAAACAAACAACTAATAATTAAATGTTTGTTTTAGCTGAATTATGATCGTAACACTCATATAAGGAGTTTTTTTGGTATAAGAAAGATGACGTCATGGAATATTAATGAGTTAAAAAATTGTTTAGTAAAAAATATCAACCATTGTAGGCCTCAAGCAAGAAATTATTTTTATCAGTTTTAATACTTTAACATTTAACCTACAGTGACCAATTTTTTAGTTAACTAACAGAAGTTCTTGAAATTTTAACAAGTTACAAAAAATATTACTTCTTATGGTGCACAACATTTTTGAATTTGACTGTAGCACAAAACTGTTTCTATATCAAACGAAAATTATCTGAAATAATTCAGTATGTACATATGTATAGACTCTGTATATTAAAAATATTTTATGTATACACTCTGTATATTGAGAATAAGAAAGAAAATTTGTATATAATTTTAATTTTTATGAATACTAGTAAACGAATTGTATAGCCATTTATGAATAAGTATTAAATCTAATTATAAAATAATTTATAAATATTGCAAAAAATTTGTTTAATCAGCAAAATCAATGTATATCATTTTAATACTGATACATATTTATATTAGGGTATAATAGTATTGTATTGTATTTAACATTTTTAAACAGAATAAAAGTTCAATTTTTGGTTTTAAATTACTGTAAGTTAAACACGTCGCTTAATATAAAAATGATAACAGCATTGAGTTTTACTAAATTTTTAAGTCTGTAAAATCAAAATTTTTTATAGACACATAGAATATTTTGAATTTGCTACTTTATCATTAACATACAAATAATATCATGTATATATAACGGGTGTATATTTAGTATTTTTAATAAATATTTTAGTATACAGGGTGTATCATGAAATATGCTTTTCAATTAGAATAATAAATTTCATAAGATTTTTGTTAATACTCTTATAGGTTAACGAAAGAAACTTTTTGCTGTAAAAAAATAGGGGAATGCAGGGTAATAATTAAATAAAACGCACATATCTTTTTTTTTTTTTTAAATTTTATTTATAGAATATGCATACAAAAAATTAAATTGCTTAAATCTATATATTACTTAAAATCTATTTATTTTCCATATAAAAATTTTTTAAAAGAATACAATTTTCTAATGAACAAATTTTATCTGAATGAAGCATACAGCGTCTTGAATAATATTCATCTCGCAGAATGGAAATCTTCGGTACATCAAATATTTCTTCCAAATTCAAAATCCACGGCTGGTTTTCGGTACCATCAAACAAACTTGATATCCATTTCTTCTTTTCACCACCCTTGACGTATATAACATCATACTTCTTTAATATAGGTTTCAATATGGTATGAAGTTTTTTGTATGGAATAAATCCATACGACCAAGGTATCCCATGCCAATTTCGGTAAAGCCAACTGGCTACTCGTTGATATTTCTTCGGCAACTCGTTGAAATCAAACGGTGCGTCGAATATAAGATGTAATATATCATCCGAATTTTCTGCAGCAATACCAACTTCTTTAAAATAAAATTCGTTGTTAGCTCCTTGATAGCCTTGTATGTCAAGAAACGCCATTTTTTACCGCCACCGTAGAACTGAATTTATTCACACAATCCACAACTTTATATAGAATAATTAAAAGTGGTGGGGGTAGTTAGTTAATTTGTGGAACGTATTCGAAAATGGCTATTAATAGCTATTGCTAGTTTACCATCAAATTACAAATTGTTAATAATATTTAGCACATTTGTGAGTACCAGGTTCTTTTCACTTTAAGACCTAGTGATTTAAGGAATGCTAAATTTTCAGGTGAAATGTGTTGTTGCTCAAAAGTTTTACGTTTAATGATCTTAGGTTTCGAAAGTCCTTTGCTAGGTTCTCTAGCGGTGGACTGCGCTGAATTGTAAATTAACATGGTTCCAAAATGTAATTGTTTTACCACGAAAGTATAATTTTCAACGAAAGAGATGTTATCTCTTTGACAACCACCGGTAAATAGATAATATTTTATGTAAGTTCAACTATTTTATACCCTTCAACCATGATAAGGTGTATAAGCTTGAGTATAACTCAGCAAATTATATAGCGGTGGTGACGTAACACACAAATGCGGTGGTTGTGTTGCGTTTGTGGCGGTGGCGGTGTATGTGTGGCGGTTGTGTGGTGGTGGCGGTGGTGTTTGTGTGGCGGTGGCGGTGGTGTTTGTGTGGTGGCGGCGGTGGTGTTTGTGTGGCGGTGGTATTTGTATGGTGGTTTCGGTGGTTGTGTGGTGGTTGTGGGGGTGGCGGGGTAGCAGCGGTGTTTGCGGCTGACGTGCACAACTTTATCATTAATTCAATCGAAGCAGCAATTTACTGTAGACAATAAATCGGTGGTGACATCTCGCGGTGTTTGTTGAACGCAATATCTAAATTAATCATCATCATAATCGCTAGTATCTTCTTTATCAGTTTCATCCAGATAATCACCTAGTGGCTCAATAACATCAGCCTTTTGAAGTTCACGAAGTATAGAGAATATTTCTTGACCGACAGTAGTTTCTCTTAAAGCATCTAACTCTTCGATTAAAGCTTCACTATCGTCAACGTTAAACAATATGTTTTTATTTTCCTCTATACTCCGAATAATATTGAGTATTTTTTCACCAGTCTCTGAAGTCTCGTATAAACGTCGTAATTCATCTATTACAGTATTAGGATTATGCCAGTATTTTATTTTTTTCGATTGCCCATTAGCATTTTCCGAGTCGTTGTATTTGATACGCTTAGCAAGTAGCTCTTGGTCCGTTGAATTGACTGGACGTTTTATTGCTATTCGTTCATTAGAATCCTCACCTTTATTTTGAGTTTCTTTGATTAATAAAATATCCAAAAGGGTTTGCAAAGCTGTAGTTAACTTGGGAATGATAACAGTTCCACTATCAGAAGTGGTTAAAACCCTGTTATTAGACTCATCGCTGGGTGTGTAAACATTATTTTGATTTCGTAAATTATTAAATTTAGTTTGAATTGCTTTTGATGCAGCTTTAATTCTTTGTTCAAGTGGATTGACCCTTTCTTCAACTTTATTGTTTAGAAATTCATCATCAATATCATTCCTCCCGGTATCATAACTAGATAAGTCATCAGCCGTGTCTAATGTTTGTCTTTTTAGCGGATCAAGAGAGTAACTATTTTCAAACCTTTTTGGTGAAAATTCCCGCATATGTGTATTTCTTATATGACGTAAAAGAGAATCTTTCCGCGAGAAGCTTTTATAGCACCGCGTACACTCGAACATTATAATAGATGTGTAAAGCTCAACTAGTCTTACAAGATTAATTCAGAATTGTGTTAGCGATTACTTATATACGCCACCGCCACCACCACCACCACCACCGCCGCCGCCGCCACCGCCACCACCGCCGCCGCCACCACCACCGCCGCCGCCGCCGCAAACAGCACATTTGAGTTGCTCATTTTACTCCATGAAGTAGCTGTTGACATCCGGCTTACACATTTTGCCCCCATTACGCTCTTTCGGTTTGGAAATTAGTTCAGAAAAATGAATGAAGAGCCATATGCAAGTGTCAGGTGACTCAACAACAACATTAAAATACTTGCTCCTGAATATAGGCAATTACATTGCGTTGCCAACTGCGTCCATACCTACTGAGAGTCTTATCATAATTCAAGATATAATTTGGGAGGTTCTAGTGTGTTGTAAAATAAGAACAATATAAAAATTTATACGTAAAATAATTTATTTTTTAATGAAATATACGTTTACAGCATTAAAATTAAAAAGTAAATCAATTCATTTTCATATCTGACAGTTACCTTAATCTTACATCTAACATCATACATGTGATAGCTATTTACTAAATTCCACAATATGTAAAAAACCACTAGAATCAGTTCCTTTATATGTAATAAAATATTGTCCTGTACGTAAACATTGAATGGTCTGCTCATCCAAATCCGCGAATCGTTTTGGAAGGAACACTTGAGCATCTGCAAGTTCCACCGCAACCGCTGGCCCATATCGAGTTTCCATGCGTCGTACATCAAGAATTTTCCACGTTTCATACGGTTTGAGTGTAGATAGCGATTTGAATGGTTTACCAGCACCAAGTTTATTCAACTTCTCCAAAACCGGATCCATTGTTGTATCAGTGGCAGTAAAAGTGGTCCACAGATCACTTATACTTAACTCAACACCGTGTTGTTCAGACATTTTGCCAATACACTACCAATTTCTGTTACAGCACGTCGCTTAAATAAATTATGAGTTGCCACCACAAAAACCACCACCACCACCACCACCGCCACCGCCACCACCACCACCACCACCACCACCACCCCAACACAACTACAAAATTTGAGTTGCTCATTTTACTCCACCGATATGTTTATTCCCACACAGCTACAAATTAAGTTACTCTAAAGCAACCACACCTTCATATGATCAGTGTTTATACACCACAACCAATGGAAAATATCAAATAAACATTAACATTTATTTAGTAATGAGGTATAATGCATATTTTGAGTATTCAACAAAAACTTTAATACTGATTAATAGGTATTGGTCAATTCCACTGTTACTCAAAATATACGTTATACCTCATTACTAAATAAATGCTAATGTTTGTTTTAACAACCGTGGAATTGGTCAATACTTATGATGTGGCAATCAGGTGATTGATTTTACTAAATTATTCGCAATTGCAGCGGCTTTTACATGTGGGACAGTTTACATAATTGCAAACACAGTTTGGAAATGGCATCATACATCGTTTACAACACATGCAAATTCGTTTTTCGTTTCGACACCTATCACAATACTCGGGGAAGGAACACTTACACTGTGGTGGTTGAAATTTACAAATACCACAAATCGGCATGTTGTTTTTGTTTACTTTCTGGAACTTAACCAACAAATGACATCTGGTTAATAATTCAGTTGTATTTATAGTATTTTGACTGAAACCAAATAATCCAATATTTTATAAAAAATCGATATTTAATCTATATTAACCAATTCCACTGTTACACAAAATATCCATTATGCCTCATTACATCGCTGGTCATTGCCTTATAAATAAATGTTTACGTTGGTTTGAGCAACCGTGGAATTGGTTAATATGTATTATGTGGCAATCAGATGATTGATTTTACTAAATTATTTGCAATTGCAGCGGCTTTTACATGTGGTACAGTTTATATAATTGCAAACACAGTTTGGAAATGGCATCATACATCGTTTACAACACATGCAAATTCGTTTTTCATTTCGACACCTATCACAGTACTCGTAGAAGGCACACTTACACTGTGACGGTTGAAATTTACAAATACTACAAATCGGCATGTTGCTGTTGTTGTTTACCTTCTGGAACTTAACCAACAAATGACATGTGGTTAATAATTCAGTTGTATTTATAGTATTTTGTAACCGAAATTTTCCAATATTTTGTCTAAAATCGACATTTCATAATCTTCCAGTATAAGAGCAGGGAACAGGAACGCCACCAGATTGATTAATTTAGATATTGCGTTCAACAAACACCGCGAGATGTCACCACCGATTTATTGTCTACAGTAAATTGCTGCTTCGATTGAATTAATGATAAAGTTGTGCACGTCAGCCGCAAACACCGCTGCTACCCCGCCACCCCCACAACCACCACACAACCACCGAAACCACCATACAAATACCACCGCCACACAAACACCACCGCCGCCACCACACAGACACCACCGCCACCGCCACACAAACACCACCGCCACCACCACACAACCGCCACACATACACCGCCACCGCCACAAACGCAACACAACCACCGCATTTGTGTGTTACGTCACCACCGCTATATAATTTGCTGAGTTATACTCAAGCTTATACACCTTATCATGGTTGAAGGGTATAAAATAGTTGAACTTACATAAAATATTATCTATTTACCGGTGGTTGTCAAAGAGATAACATCTCTTTCGTTGAAAATTATACTTTCGTGGTAAAACAATTACATTTTGGAACCATGTTAATTTACAATTCAGCGCAGTCCACCGCTAGAGAACCTAGCAAAGGACTTTCGAAACCTAAGATCATTAAACGTAAAACTTTTGAGCAACAACACATTTCACCTGAAAATTTAGCATTCCTTAAATCACTAGGTCTTAAAGTGAAAAGAACCTGGTACTCACAAATGTGCTAAATATTATTAACAGTTTGTAATTTGATGGTAAACTAGCAATAGCTATTAATAGCCATTTTCGAATACGTTCCACAAATTAACTAACTACCCCCACCACTTTTAATTATTCTATATAAAGTTGTGGATTGTGTGAATAAATTCAGTTCTACGGTGGCGGTAAAAAATGGCGTTTCTTGACATACAAGGCTATCAAGGAGCTAACAACGAATTTTATTTTAAAGAAGTTGGTATTGCTGCAGAAAATTCGGATGATATATTACATCTTATATTCGACGCACCGTTTGATTTCAACGAGTTGCCGAAGAAATATCAACGAGTAGCCAGTTGGCTTTACCGAAATTGGCATGGGATACCTTGGTCGTATGGATTTATTCCATACAAAAAACTTCATACCATATTGAAACCTATATTAAAGAAGTATGATGTTATATACGTCAAGGGTGGTGAAAAGAAGAAATGGATATCAAGTTTGTTTGATGGTACCGAAAACCAGCCGTGGATTTTGAATTTGGAAGAAATATTTGATGTACCGAAGATTTCCATTCTGCGAGATGAATATTTTTTTTTTTTTTTTTTTTTTATTAGAATTGGGGTACTGCTGCCGGTGGATGGCGCGGTCAGCAGCACCCGGCGGCATCGCCTACTAAGGGCATGCGCCGCCAAACACGAGAGAAATAAAAACACGTAAAGACAGGAACACATAAATGCAATAGACAACGGACAACCATACACAAATAAAAAATCCAGCGATGAGCCCTGCCATCCCGGGGCTTAAAAAAAGAGTGGACAGCCCTTGGTGACGGTACGATAAGTACTAGACGAAGCGTCCGGTCACCAAGGACTGAAAACCAACGATGAAACTCCCCCCGAGGTTTAGAGGACCTCGGGGTGGAGGAAACCAACTAGAAAATAAAAGACTCAAGGCTGCTATCAAAAATTATCACTGGTAATATCACGATGAATTCTTATTACGTCACTGGGGAGCCACAGGCCGACCAGTGACGTAATAAGTGGTTAAAAAACATAACAAAGAATAAAAAGGACGACACAAGACGGAGACTGGATTAAAAACGAGAAAAATGTTTTGACAACTTGTTTAAAAAAGCACAACAACAAATATCACAGATCCTATGAAAATTTGCTCCGCGGCACAGTCCCGGTCCACATGACTCCAACAATTTCGAAACGGGCACGTCGACGCCTACGAACTCGCCGTGTAAGGAACAAATGACGTCTGCCTACTGAGTGAGCTACTTACAACCGTTCAGTCAGACGTCGGGGTTCGACCTACACGGGAGAACCGATACATCGACCGGGCCATGTTCGTCCGAGTCGAGGCCATGGAAAGCGGTAAAGTGCCGCAGAGTATCACAGGAAGACTTGCTTTCTTGCTCTTGCTGCTCTAACGGGACGGAAGCGGTCGCATAGACCCCCACGAACGCGTCCATACGAGGAACAACCGACGTTACTGCTTACTTGGTGAGCTCGCTCGAACCGTTCAGACAGGCGTCGCTCGTACAGGAGAACGAGTTGGTCAAGTACCACATTCCCACCCGTCGAAACCGCAAGAACAAGATCCATGTGGCAAAACAACAAGAAAAGACAAAAAAGAAACAATAAGTTAAAACAATACCACTGGAATATACCAAACTCCAGTGGCATAACAAAATAGATCACTAGAGCTATCACAGTTAGAGAAAATAACAAAATCACAGTGATTATCACCTTTCCGACTCGTCTGACGCGATTCACAAACTCAGAAGCCATACCCACACAAGCTACTACATTCACATGTACTATTCGATGAATATTTACAAGTCGTCTCTTGACTCATTTTAAACACAACCTGAGATTCAACAGAAATAGACGGTGAAGGTTCGCTTATACTGAGATGTTACCTTGTCTATCCTACGACATTCATACTCGTCGAAACATTTACCAGAGCCTCGTCAGCCTGCTAGCCGAAGCTAACAGTTGCCCGCCGGGCACGAACGGGGACGTGAAGGTTGGATTTTAGCCCAGCGAGATGAATATTATTCAAGACGCTGTATGCTTCATTCAGATAAAATTTGTTCATTAGAAAATTGTATTCTTTTAAAAAATTTTTATATGGAAAATAAATAGATTTTAAGTAATATATAGATTTAAGCAATTTAATTTTTTGTATGCATATTCTATAAATAAAATTTAAAAAAAAAAAAAGATATGTGCGTTTTATTTAATTATTACCCTGCATTCCCCTATTTTTTTACAGCAAAAAGTTTCTTTCGTTAACCTATAAGAGTATTAACAAAAATCTTATGAAATTTATTATTCTAATTGAAAAGCATATTTCATGATACACCCTGTATACTAAAATATTTATTAAAAATACTAAATATACACCCGTTATATATACATGATATTATTTGTATGTTAATGATAAGTAGCAAATTCAAAATATTCTATGTGTCTATAAAAAATTTTGATTTTACAGACTTAAAAATTTAGTAAAACTCAATGCTGTTATCATTTTTATATTAAGCGACGTGTTTAACTTATAGTAATTTAAAACCAAAAATTGAACTTTTATTCTGTTTAAAAATGTTAAATACAATACAATACTATTATACCCTAATATAAATATGTATCAGTATTAAAATGATATACATTGATTTTGCTGATTAAACAAATTTTTTGCAATATTTATAAATTATTTTATAATTAGATTTAATACTTATTCATAAATGGCTATACAATTCGTTTACTAGTATTCATAAAAATTAAAATTATATACAAATTTTCTTTCTTATTCTCAATATACAGAGTGTATACATAAAATATTTTTAATATACAGAGTCTATACATATGTACATACTGAATTATTTCAGATAATTTTCGTTTGATATAGAAACAGTTTTGTGCTACAGTCAAATTCAAAAATGTTGTGCACCATAAGAAGTAATATTTTTTGTAACTTGTTAAAATTTCAAGAACTTCTGTTAGTTAACTAAAAAATTGGTCACTGTAGGTTAAATGTTAAAGTATTAAAACTGATAAAAATAATTTCTTGCTTGAGGCCTACAATGGTTGATATTTTTTACTAAACAATTTTTTAACTCATTAATATTCCATGACGTCATCTTTCTTATACCAAAAAAACTCCTTATATGAGTGTTACGATCATAATTCAGCTAAAACAAACATTTAATTATTAGTTGTTTGTTTATGTTAAAACTGATAAAAATTCCTGGAATTTTCCAAGGTTAAATATACACAAAAACCCCTGAGTTACAGTTGACACCCAAATTTCCGGCAGTACAGTAGCGGTCAGACATCTGGACCCTGGAGTCTGAAGTTAGTTTTGCGGTAGCGCTTGGTACAGTGCCCCCACAAAATTTAGCGGCCTCCCAATCTTAAATAAACAATTTTAAAATTATTACATGATCCAAAATTATTATATAAAAAACCAAATATAACAAAAATCCCCGCTTGTATGAATCATACTATAATTATAATTCAACAATCAGGCCATAAATTAAAAATTCCAAGAAGACTATTTCGTATTTGAAATCCAAACAAAAAAATTGCTGAGTCATCAAAATCTTAAATAAACATTTTTTTTAAATTAAAACTTATATAAATAAACAAATTAAAAAAGTGCTGACTTTGCTGAAAACAGGCTTAAACTTGTTGAAAAGTACAGTAGACACTCGATTTACAGTACAGTAGCGGTCTGAAATTTGGAGTCTGGACCCCGGAGTCTGAAATCTGGAGTCTGAAGTCATGATTGCGGCTAGCGCTTGGTACAGTGCCCCGCAAAATTTAGCGGCCACCCCTTGGGTTAGGGTATTCCCCACATTTTTGACTTGGTAGTTCGTTTAAAATGATGCAATTAAGGTAAGCGCGTGTTGGGTTCAAGGTTTGCACGTACAGTACGCTTCAAAAAGTGATCGGACACCTTTTTGCTCAGGGGGGCCCGCACTTTTGACACGGCAGTGTACCAAAAATTTAAGTACAGTACGGTGTCAAAAGTTTGGGGCCACTCCTGGGTTAGGGTATTCCCCACATTTTTTTACGTGATAGTTCGTTTAAGATGACGTAATTAAGGCAAGCGCGTGTTGGGCCCAAGGTTTGCACGTACAGTACGCTTCAAAAAGTGATAGGATACCTTTTTGGCCAGGGGGGTCCACACTTTTGACACGGCAGTGTACCAAAAATTTAAGTACAGTACGGCGTCAAAAGTTTGGGGCCACCCCCGAGTTAGGGTATTCCCCATATTTTTGATGCGGTAGTGTACCCCATCTATCAAATTGTAACCTAAAATTCAGTCTGCGCATGCGTCGTGTAGTTAAATGCAATCTGCGCATGCGTTAGGTTTGCATTCAAAAACTACGTCAGTGCCGGCGCATAATGGGTTAACACAAAACCAACTTGTGATAAGTAAATTGTGATGACGCATAATGGGTTAACATAAATTAATTTGGTTGCGGGTAATGACTCGTCTCTTACGAATTTCAAGGCTAACAGTATGAGCGCGTGTGGGGTCAAATGTCAACAACAAATTTTAAATACATGTACTCTGTACGTGCCGGGTCAAAGGTCAATTCATACACTAGGTACAGTAGGACCCCAAACTACACGGTTCTTAACACCGTCAAAAAGTAGTCCGGATAATTGAGGTTTTACTGTGTCACAGAATCGGCCTAGCCATTCTACTCGTATGATTAGAGATAGGATTTATAAAATATTTTAATAATTTGTTTAAAGAAAATCGTATTTAGTTTTTAAATTAAATTATTAAAATTAAAATATTATTTTATTTTGAGATTCTTATCACTGCAATATCAGAAAAAAAGCTTTTGGTTTTGATAAATACCTAACTGAATAATTAAATTTCTGGCGGAACAATTACTAATCTAAATGGAGCGATATAAAAAACGAAAAAAAAAATTTGCGGCGTAAACTTCCTTCCGGTCTTTGCAAAGGATTGGTAGAGTTACCAAAATAATAGAAAACGTCTCTTTTTGTTCTTCCAGAAATGTCATCGTAAATAGTCAAAATACTTACTATAATTTCAAAATGTAATATTTAGTTTTAGCATAATACTCTCTTTAGATAAAAATACCTTTTCAGATTTAATGGTTAAATAAAATAAAAGTATTTTATATTTTTTTGTAATTTTAATAACAATAATGTGACTAAAAATCATATAAAAGATTATTATATGTTGCCATTTCGTATAGCATAGAAATTTACATTAAGTTGATGGTCCTTTTATGATAATTCCTAATGAAGTTTCCTGTACATGTTGATATTATGAATTTTTTTTCAAAATATATGATCCGTACCACATACTTTTGTCAAATAGCAGACAGTATGCGGTGTTTCTTGTATTAAATTAAATTTTACGTAAACGATATAGACATAACCGAAATACGAGATTTGATAATTTAATATTTGAGTTTGTCTTATATTAAAGATAATTCTTATTGGCTTGTTTTGGTGTACTGTGATGGGATTTTGTATATTCTGAAAGAGAAATGAGAAGGGAAATAAGATTAATAAGGACAAAATTTTTGTGGTAGTTATAAAACAAAATTTGTTGTTTTTGCTAAAATTGAAAATAAATAAAAATTAAAAAAAAAAAAAAAAAAAAAAAAAAACTATGAAATTTTAACTTAATTGCATTTACTGTACCTATGTAGATTAGAAAAAATGAAATACGTTTTTGAGATATTTCGGAACCTAGTGTTAAAAATTCGGAGTAGTCTGACTACTCTGGTGTATCATTGGAATCCGTTAATTGTTCCCTGTGGGAACCGGTTTTTTACAAGGTTTTCGATCAAATTTTTCTTATTTTGATTTTTTTTATCGTATTTTGACTTTTATCTCAAATTTCACTGTGTTTACATTACAATTTATGTTATGATTTTTAATTTAACACTTATCAAAGTTTTATTTTTTGACAATGATTGTCCAATGTCTCTGAATTTCTCTTAATAATGATCATGAATTGATCGAAACACGTCGAGCCACTTTTCGTAAAGTTCGATTTTAATTTCTTGAAGGCTGTTACTTTTTTCACGTTGAAATTACAATCTAAAATTGACATTAATTATTTTTTACCGAAAAATCCTAAGTTGTTGAGATAAATTCCATTGAATCTATTTAATTAAGGTCTTAATACTGAAAAATTTAAATCTTTTAGGGGTACCTATTAATTTTTTGTTTTATTTTCAGATCAGTGATTTGTCAGCGATTAAGACTAACCTGTAAGTATAACTTTTAATTAACTTTTTTATTTTTCTACCTTTCAAATAAGACTACACTATGTAGCAGATTAAAAAGTAGTTTCAGTAATCACTAATAATACTAATTTCTTTTCCTATTTTTTGTCTTCTTGTATTACTAGTTTTGAGTGTTAGTATATTATTAGTATATTAGTATTACGTAACATATGCAATCGACATTCCAGACTAAGATACGCTGCCAATGGTGGTTAGCACATAGCTTCTTTGTAGCCGGAACAGACTTTTATTCAATTTTTAAAAGGATATTGTAAAATAAACTTTGGGGTTATTCCAACTGCAGGTAATATTTAGAAATAATCAAAAAGAAGCGACTTCCTGCAAAACACATCAAAATGTAGGTCGAAGAACAACAGCAGAATCTACATGTCAGAAATAAAAAGAATCAAACAGTCAAAAATATTTGTCAATCTAATATGTTTCGGCCTTTAGGCCATCTTCCTGAGATTATGGCAAAGTATTAAAGGATATTGTATATAAACTGGATTTTATCTTTAATTTTGTGTCTTACCGTCAAACAAGAATAACTTTAAAACAAGGATAGGATGAACTGCTTTCTAGGATTTTTTAATCGGATATATAACTATGAAAACATTAGATATATGTAACAAGAAAAGCAAGAAAATCATTCCATGCACCCAACGCTAAAAATTTTACGATTTCGCATACACAGTAACTATCAATACTCTGCGGTTATATTGAATTTATAAGGGATCATATATGATGGACTAACGATTAAATACCTACTCTCAAAACTTCGACGAAGTGGGACTAGTAGCAAGGTTGATATTTAATGGTATATCACGGTAGTGCTGTAACCACCGTAGATTAGAGGGCTATCTAAGCGCATCTAGTCGCCTAATTTTTGAAAATTTCATCAAGATCGATCAAATCGTTCCAAAGTTATGCCACACAATTGTCATTCGGCGGCACACAGACGGGCAGACAGATGGATTGACTGCTGGATACGAAATCAACATTGCTCAGGAAACTCTAAAACGTAAAATGGGCGTAAAAAATTTCATTTTAGTAGGAAAATATTTTCAAATTTCAAATCTGCGACTGCTGGGACTTAGTTAAGATGTGTAAACATCCAAGTTAGTCGGCGATTCTTCTTCTTCCTCTTACGGTAAGAGTAACTGAGGACAGTACCTTGTTGACTGATTTCTCCGTCTATCCTGTTTTTCGTTTCCTTCCAAGTTTGATCGAAGCGCACTTCAGCCAGTGTAACCGTTAAGTTATCAAATCCAAGTTCACGCTAGCCCCAAGTGTCCCATATAGATAGATATAATTACACATCAACTAGTCTTAAAAATTGGCAATGCGATTCATTACGATGGTAGCTAGCACTAGTACTTACCAAATAACGTTTCTTTAAATTTCGGTGGATTTCAACATTCTTAGTAACCATCCTTGTATTTATCGCTGCCTTATTATAAACGGTTAATAATGCTTAAACATTTTCATACGTTATCTAGAAAATTAATATGTTAATTTATGAAATAAGTAATATTAAATGTTCATAACTTATTGTGGTATTAGCCACATTTAAATAGCTTTCACCTACAACTATCACAATATATTCCACCACTCGTATATATGAATAGAGTATATGAAGGAGGTATAGAAGGGAATATTCCGTCGTCGTTGCTTCTTTCCTTAAAGTTTTAATATGTAGGTACCCAGTTAAATACCAACCAAAACTAAAATCTAATATAACTATTATATGTATTATGCGAAGGTATGAAATATATACGTTTAATAAAGTCTGACTTTAAATTTTGTGTAATATAATGTCAAGTATTACGTCATTGCTTCCCGCACCGCCGCGCCGTTAAATATATCCACGTATACTTTTATACATGCGAGGTTCTTAACGTTTCAATCCTCCTGGTATTTTCACCTTATATTCAGAGACTACGTACACAATAGCACACATAACTAAAACCTCGGTGTGCACAGACCTAGTTGTGAATATAATTACTAAACAGTGTAAATAAGTAAATTGTATTATGATGAGTACGGTATGGTTACTGAAAGATTAACCTAATATGACCATAGCAGAAAAAGGGTAACTTCAAAAATGTAAACTTTACCGCATCGATGCAGCATCATGACTCTCTGATGCTGATGCTCTCTTGAAATTTGATGCACATTAGATGTTTTTAAACGGGATATTGGCATCATTTAGCCTCTGATTTGGCTATAGATAAGACAGATAATGTAGCATGATAGACTGTAGATGATATAGCAATAAAGTCCTTGCATAGGTATATTATCTTTGAATTTCAACTTGAACTTACTTAAAATTGAAAATATGAAACTTATTTGAATAAAAAATATTACATATCTATTTTGAGTGCAAGATGTATTCAAATAGTTTAAACAATTTTAATGAAAGGTAAATACATTCATCTTTTTCAACAATTTGTTTTTCGGAGTTATTCCTGTTGGTGTTAATACCTACATAATATGGTAAGTAGTTATAATTCTACATTATATACTTTACAGCATTACATGCATCTTTGACACTCATCACCAAATTTCTTGATGCATTGTTTTGACGCATCAAATGCAAAAGTGAACTTTTGATTTTTCGTTGTGATGCGTCTGATGCGTTTTTGAACTTTTGACTCTGCCTCATGCAAGCAATGATGCATTTTTGAAGTTAACCAAATATACAAGCTACACGGTATACAGTCAACAATTCTTTTGCAATGGGTCTAGAAGGAACTAAGTTAATAAAAAAAAAATGAGCAATTTTTTCTAGACCAGGCCCTATTGGGATCTGTCGATGAGTGTAAGACATCTGGTGTTTAAAAATCAGACTATTCTTGAAGTGAATTTCTTGAAATGTCGTTAATGATTTGAACTTTATAGATTTATATTTATTTAAAAGTGATTTGTTTTTTCCATTCGTTGACAGTTCTACAGTTACTTCATGACGTTTACCATTCAAATTCATGCATTTTTTCATATTTTTACCACTTTTTAACTGGTTTTCAGGTACAAAACTTTCTCCCCATCAATAAAATTTCTTTGTTTCGTACTTGTGTCAACTCACGTTCAAATAGTTTTAATATTTATCATTTTTATCTTCATATCGCACTAATTGTTGCATATAAAACTATGTCAATGCACTTTTTCGTCAGCCATTTTTAAGTCACACCTATTTGACAGATTCCAGTACTGACTTTTAGTGTTGTTAAAAACTTCAAGTTATTGAAAATAAAAATTTCCTTAATGGCTAAGTATGAATTCCTTGACATGGGAGACCATAATTAAGTTATGAAAACTCCCATTATTACGAATGCCTGTACGTTCAGTAATTTCAAAGAATTTTATAGGTGCACAATAAATTTTATATTATCAAAAGATTTGGACAATTCATAGTACAATTTAATTTTATGTATGTAACGTAAAAGCCCCTATATCGGAACGCGATCATATGTCCGAACAGTTTTGACATTTATAATATATTAATGTAGTTATTTCTGAAATAAACTTCTGATAACAAAAATTATTATTATAGAATGATTATTTTTCAAATTAAATTCACCTCGCCTTTAATGTTTCCTTACTTAATTAAAGAAATACATATATATATATACATATATATATATATATATATATATATATATATATATATATATATATATATATATATATATATATATATATATATATGTATATATGTATATATATATATATATATATATATATATATATATATATATATATATATATATATATATATATATATATATATATATATATATGTTAAACAACTTTGTTGAATACAGTATTTTAATCCTTTATTTACGTCTGATACTTAAACCATTCTATGTTTCCTACTTTGACGTCTAGATGTCATTCTATTTGTCATATTACTTATATTACACGTCTGTTTGTAAATCGGTTTGCTTCTAGTGTCATTAATAATTCTTTGTTTGGATATAGATGTCGACATTTTGTAAAAGAAAAAAATTTATAAATAAAAATTTTTGGGTTGTATTTTTTTAAAAACATATTTATTGGATTAAAAAAAAACTTTATTTCATACTTACCTACTAAGAAAAAAAGAAATGGGTGTTTAATTTATTTGTCCATTTTTATAAGCCAGTTTAATTACACACCTAAAAATAGTGTTCTGGTATAGGGGTTTTTACGTTATAGATAATAAAACAATAACATTAGTGCCGGGCATAAATCCAACCCCTCGTCCTCGTCGTGCTCGGCGGTAACTGCTAGCTGGCTAGCAGGCTAACGGGGCTCTGGTTTGGTAATAAATTAAGACGACACAAATTCATTTTAACACATTTGTGATTGTTATTGTTTTTTCGTCCCTTTTGTCTTTTGTTTTTCTGCCACTGGAGGTCCATGGGGCCTCCAACGGTGTTGTTGTAATCCCCACTGTACCACTGGGCGGTTCTAGGCCCCCGGGGATACAGTGGGTACGCTGTGATATATTTACTGTGATTTTTCAGTCTGTGATATTTTATTGTTATTTTTCTATTTTGTTGCATTTTGTTTAGTCCTCTTCTAATGGAGATTCTTGGAATCTCCATTAGCGTTGTTATAATCCCCATCGCACCACTGCGTGGCTCCGGGCCCCCCACTGGTGCGATGGGTTACTGTGATAATTCTTGTTTCTCTGTATTTTGTGATTCCTTATTTGTGATATTTTGTTGTGCCGCTGTGGGCCTGTTGTTGTGGCTCTACAGCGGTATTTTCTTTTAACTCCTTCTTGCTTCACTGGTCGGCCTGTGGCTTCCCAGTGACGCAACAAGTTTTATCTGTGATACCGTGATACTTACTTGTGATATTTATTTATACCCGTGTTTTTCTAGTCAGTTTCCTCCACTCCGAGGCCCTTTACACCTCGGAGATTCATCGTTGGATTTCAGACCTTGGTGACCGGACGCTCTGGCTAGCCCTTTGCGTACCGCCAACAAGGACTGTCCGTACTTTTTAGGCCCTGGGATGGCAGGGCTCATCGTTGAATTTTAATATGTGTATGTTGTCCATTGTCTATTGCATTTATGTGTTCCTGTCTTTATGTGTTGTTTTTATTTTTACTGAGTTTTGGCGGCGCATGCCCTTAGTAGGCGATGCCGCCGGGTGCTGCTGACCGCGCCATCCACCGGCAGCAGTACTCCAATTTTAATCAAAAAAAAAAAAAAAAAATAACATTAGTATTTTAATAACTCCTGAGAACTTCTCTGATAATCCGTTCGGCGATTCTGGAATAATTTGCAAATATAACTAAACGCTTTTAAATTTTTAAAAATTTCTGCCTCAGAAAACTTTCGAATCGATCCCGACCTAAGACTCAATTTTGTATTAAGTAATAAAAAAAAAATTGTTAATGTACTTAAAAGCACATGATCGAAGTGAAAATTTCTATGACAATCTCGTAATCGCTTCCCAGTAACATAAATATATAAATGTATTTTGCAGTTAGAATTTTATTGAACGAGTCTATTGCGAGTCATGAAGAAATAGAAAACAAATAATAATAAATTATTTTCAAACCAACGTTACCTCCAGTTTAAATGTCATTATGTTAAAACCAGAAACGATAACTAGAGATGTCTATTTATCATAAAATAATTTATGCCAGAAGGTTGGCTTTGAAATAATACAAAAAGTTTAAATAATACAAACCATCGGATCACTTTGGATATACATAACTATACAAATACTATCATTTACCCGCGGCTTCGCCCGCGTGGCTTTGAAATTATAACATCCAGTTAAAATGTATAAAGTATACTTTCATCGCGTCGCTATTGTAAATTATTAGTTTCTCCGGGTAAAAAATATAGACTAAAGCATTCTTTTAACCATATAAAAAGTTCGAATGAAGTCGATAATTCTTTTTTTATATCGTTTTAAATATATTTTCGCAGGGAATAAAACTTGCTATGCACAGGATCTAGATATTTTCCCAGGGTAGAAAGGTTCGTCGTATTATCAATCAGTCCATCGTGACAAATCTAATAATTTGCAAAGTTTAAAATCAATCATCCTTTTTTTTAACAGGCCATTGACGTTATTTTATTGTTTCGTTGTAAATACATTTTCCCTCGGGAATAAAATATTTTCTCAGGATAACATATAACCATAGTTTTATCGCAGTATATATCGTTCTTTCTGCTAATAATATGCTAAGTTCGAATAAACTCAAAAAATCTTTTTTTATTTCATTTAAAACACATTTTTCCACAGGAATCAGATTTCCCACGGGATTGAGATATTTTCCTGAGGTAAAAAGTAGTTTGTGACCTTTTTCCGTTTCGAAATCAATTGTCCAATGTTGAGAATGAAATATTTTCCCGAAATAAAAGTAGCCTATAACCGTCTCTGTACTGCAAGCTACGTCTGTACAAAGTTTCAAGTCGATTTGTTATGCTGTTGAGGCGTAGAAGCCAGTCGAATAAACAAACAAGCAAACTCACTTTTGTATTTATAATATTAGTTGGGATTGATCACTTAGCAGGGAACAACTAGCATTAATTTGTTCCACCTCATAACCGCTACAAAGTTTCATTGCAACCAAATCATTACACTCTCGCATGTCAGGTTTTTACATACACTCACACGCAGAATTACTCTCGTTGTGAAAGTTTTCACGTCAAAAACACTCTATATATTATATTATTCTAGCTGTAGTTCCGTAAGTATTTCATATAAAACTAAAATAGCAACGATTCAGAATCCTACGAATCTTCTTATACAATGTTCTTGTATCACCTAACCATACACTCTCAAATGAGGAGATTAGGTTTGTCCACAACTGTTCATTGTTATGTAAATTATATACTTACGTATATTCATTCGTACGTTATACTTTCTGAATTAATTGTTCATTTAAGAACATTTGTTGCTTATTATTAAAGTGCACCACGAAAATTTATTATTATCTTACCTGCTTGGCCGTCTGCAGGTTATAAGTGGGTATAGCCATGCACGTTCAACCAAAAGTAAAAGACACCGGAGTAAGATAGGTATCTGTGTTTTAGCTAGGTAATGCTTCAGTCCTAACAAATAGACAATGAAATATTGCGGGAAAGGATACGGGTTTACTATTATTTTGTATACGTGACAGTTTTAAAATTAATTTTAGAAATTAACAATTTTAATATTATGCTAGTTGCACCACATAGGTAGGTACTCTACTTACAGTGGGTTTTCTTTTAACAAGGGACGATGCATGACCTCTAGATCCGAATTTATCCTATTTCAATACACTCCTTTGTATTAAGTCTGTATTATGATTTCTTGGGTCGAAAAATTGACTGTTTACAACGTATCTTCTTGGACAATATTATATTTCAATAACATTGTGGAGAAAGCATTTAGAGATAATTTCAACGCCATGTACTGTGTATAACCAGTACATCACGAGTATATACTTTGCGAAAAAACTTTGAATTTCTCATCAACATTCTTCTACTGGGAAGGATAGGATAACTTAAGGTAGTTAACGATAAAACGATTTTTCAAAGGATTTTAACGAAACTTCTTTGGATATTTATTTATAATTTTCAATACCAATAATACGAGCCTATTCCAATTAAGATTGACTACCCCAATTTTGAGAAAAACGATTTCAAAGTTTTGTAATTTTAACACGGGCTCTTATAGGAACACTGTATATTTGTTTTTTGTTTTTTTTTGAATAAAACGAAATCGTGTCAAAGCAATTTGATAAAAATATAATGTTATTAAATAAAAAGTTACAAACCATATTTAATAAGAAATAAAAATTATTCATTACACGGTTTTTGAAATATAATTTATAAACATCATTTTTCAAAGTTTTTACAACGCTTTTACAACAATGCTTCTATATTATTGCAACATAGGCCCGTGGAAATTAAAAAAAGAAGTAGTATCTATACAAATATAATAACTGAAGAATATTGATATATTATTTAATTTTTGATAAAAGAAAATTTTTTCGCTGAGATATATTTTTGTACCTGACTACATATCTCCGAGCAATTACATTAAAAACAATTTAACCGATTGGTCATACTTTTCAATTTAGTCATACCTTTTGATGTTTTTTATTATTTTGAATTCGTTTTTTCTTAAAAACTTTTCATTTTTTCATTATAATACTGGAACAGGTAATACCTAGAATAAACCTCTTTTCAATGAAGTAATTTTTTGACTATATTGCATGCTTTTATGAAGTTTAGGTAACATTATTGAGGTTATATTGTAAACTAAGTAAGGAAAATTAATTATCTTTTCATAATATGTCACTTTTGACAGTACATTTTATAATTTTTATATTTTGTTGATTTAAATTCGAAACTTGATAAATATTATTTTATTTATATAAAATTTAACAATTTTTTGTTATCTTTATACGCAGTGGTTGTAACATTTCAAAAACGAATTAAAATTGACAAAAATGAAACAATTTTTTTTTTTTTTTATATTTATGAATATGATATTTTGCTCTATACATCCTATATGTTAGTTATTATTTACGTCTGATAAATTAGTAGTTTATAAATATACTATAGACGCGCAAAGACATATATATATATATATATATATATATATATATATATATATATATATATATATATATATATATATATATATATATATATAGATAAATCCTTTAGCATTAATTATTTGTAATAATTGAAACAGGAATATTGTTTAAATAATAGCATGGAATATATGGTTTATTTACACTGCATAATATTTTATAACATTTGTAAATATGCACGTATAATACAACCTGTCTCAGAGAAGTTAAAACATACAAATTTTAACACGGGCAAAAGTGTTTTGAATCAGAATGTGCTTTTTGATTTTTATAAAATGATATATTTAAATTTAAAAATACCCCTGTCGCAGCATCCTGCATAACATAGCGAATTTCCATTTACAAAAGTACGTTTTTCTCGGAAACTAGTTGATATAGAGTAATTGTAAATAAAAAAAAAACTTTCTTTATGTGATTTTCCCGCCTCATTCCGCCAAATTTTTTCAAAAAAAATGTCCAAAAAACCGTAGACGTTTTCACGAAATTTCTTAAAAATAAGATGTTTCGTTCTTGAGTTATCGTGCGGACACTTAGTAAACTTATATATATATATATATATATATATATATATATATATATATATATATATATATATATATATATATATATATATATATATATATATATAAGTGTGTGTGTCCGCACGGTAACTCAAAAACGTAACATCTTATTTTTAAAAAATATCGTGAAAACGTTTCGTGAAAAATATTTGGCGGAATGAGGCGGAAAAATCACATAAAGTTTTTTTTATTTACAATTACTCTATATCAACTAGTTTCCAAGAAAAACGTACTTTTGTAAATGGAAATTCGCTATGTTATGCAGGATGCTGCGACAGGGGTATTTTAATAACAGATGCGTTTATGTACAGGGCCGGTGAGAGAAATGACCGGTGAAATATCTATTATACAAATTATGTGTATTTTTATCACCAATTAAACATATACGTATTTTTACTTGACACTAGTTCTAATTTTACCACCAGAGGCGCAACTGAGAATCTTTGCCTTACCAATACTGAATTTAATATTTTGAGCTAAATTTTTTAACGGTTACGAAAAAAAATTTAGAACGGAATTTATTTTCCAAACGTAACAAAACATTTCGACGGTACACCGAAAGAGTGGCAACTCAAAAATTTACATTTTCGAGTTTATTGTGTAAATGTATAGCAAAATTTGCATATTTTTATGTCCCAGAACGACATATTGCTACTTCCAAAATTAACCGCTAGAAGGCGGTTTTGTCGTTTTTTCCTTACTTCAAAGTAGCGAATTTTTTTTATCAAAATCTTTAATGTTATCAAAATTAACTTGTTATTTTTATTGTTGGAATACAAGGTGAGTACCAACGGGTTATCTCCAAAAAAATTTTGAAAATTTTTTGAAATCCGAAACTATGATAACTTTTGAAGTAAATAATAAAACTTTTGAATAGAGATATTGAAGTAGCTGTTTTTTTTTTTTTTTTTTTTTTTGAACTGTGTCACTCTTTCTGTGTACCGACGATTTTACCTTTATAAATTCTCTTGCTGAAGAAAATAACCATTCGACACGGAAACAAAACTAAAGTTGGACCTTTATTCAAGGGCTTATCCGGCATGTACTTAGTTGATGTTTTCCTTCTTAATCCAAGTTTTTAGTTTACTGTGTGTTCTCTTTTTCTTCTTATTATATCTTTAAATTCACCATCCATGTTTTAAATAGGAATTTATAATACATAAAAGTATTGCTGTTGATATTAACCTTTTAACATGTACATTCAAATTATTAGAAAAAATTCAATCACAAAATCCACAGTTTTTAATAGATATGTATTTACCTTATTATGTTGACAAATTCTATTAATAATTGCCTGTTTAGAATTTATATTTTCTTTTTTATTTTAGCTATATTCTTCTCGTATATAAATAACATTTGCTTCACGGTTTCATGTAATTTTTAATGTGGTTTTAAATTTTTTACCTATATAAAACAAAACAAAAAACAAATAATAGGACAAATATTATTTACTATTTGATTTTAAAAATGTAATATATAAATTAACATGAATTATTACCTATTTTTCTCAAATATCAGTCAAATATCAGCACCGAATCAATATGTCAACATTTCAACACAAAGACGAGTTGATTTGAAATTCTGATTGTTGAAATATTAGTTTAAATTCAAGCTAATTTGGCAGTATTGTACATACCTGTGGTGCTATCTGGTTAAAAACGCTGACACAATAGAATTTTTAAAATAAAAAATTATTAAATATAAGGTACCTAAGGCAATTAAGGCCCACTTAAGCAAAATATGCTTATTATTTATATATCTTATAAAATATCAAAAATATAGTATTTAATTATAAAAATTTACTTATTTTTTTATAAAAATTCCTAAAAAAATTAATGAATTTGTAATTATACAAGTCAAAAATTTGATTGTAAAAAGTGTCTGCAATTGGGCCTTATTTCCGACTGGTGTAGAAAATAAGGCCCACCTATTACAACAGCCTGAAATAGTACATTTATTATTTTTTTTTTTTAATTAATTGGGGGATTTTAATTACTTTAAGAATAACTTGAACTTGAAAATACTTTAAGAATAACTTGAACTTATATATCAAAATATTTTGTTATTTTTACACGTTCAAAAAAGTTTCGAAAATCCTTGAATCCCGCTTGACTGCGTGACTGCTATTGAAAGCAACAATAAAAAAAATTACCTAAGTCATTATTTTTAATTTTTAATTTTTTTATCATATTTTTCGAATAAGTCAAGTACTAGGTGTTTGAATATATTAAGTCGAAATAAATAAACATTAAATCTAAGAGTTCTTCTTAGAATTCCGAATCTCCTTGCAACCTCTCTTTGATTGCCATGTCGAGTGACATAGCTTAAGGCTGATGCCAGTGCTTCCTCAGACCACAACGGTCTCTTCTTTTTATCAGACATACTTCCAAACACTAAGGAATAAAAATAAAAATTCGACCAAACCAACTAAAACTGATCTGGGATCATTAAACAAATTGAACAAATAAATCAAAATTAAATGTACTTAGTTTTTTGTCCATTTTCCTTTTTGTTATTTTTATATTAGAGTAACTATAGTAATTTAAGGTTGTGCGTCTAATTTTGCTTCATTTGTTAATGACTTCAGACCTGTTTTAATTGATTTGACTTTGTAGTGTTTGATTTTAATTGTGTTGGTAATAAAGCCCAAACAAAATTTGCATGGGCCTTATTATCAACATGTCAATATTTATGCTTATATACATTTTATATAAATACTTTAGAAATAAACTAAATTAATTGATGTAAAACTTAAAGAATATTAATTTTTTTCAATTTTGATAACAATTTGAAAGAAACATACCTTTAAAAAATCATTAATATAACACTCACAATGTGCACAATTTTTATATCAACGAACGAAAATGTAACCTCTGAATTTGTTTGTTAAAATATGACATGAGTTTCTTACTCTGAGTAGCTCAACTTATGTATCTGGTTTTGAAATGATTGAAAGTTCATTTTAAGCCTGTTGATAAGTTAGAGAACTTTTCTTGGTAAGAAATATAGCTAATGGGCCTTATTACCCGCTGGGCCTTAAATGCCTTAGGTACCTTATTTAAAGAATTTTTTTAAATAATTAAATTATTAAAAATATTAATAATTTTAAAAATATTATTATAATTTTTTAACGTAATGTGTTAAATAAAGAGATTAAGATAATGTGCAGTATTTAGAAAAAAAAATCAATTTTACTACAATTTGAATTTGAAAGCAAAAATAAATTTTCGAAAACAAAATAGCAAATCTAATCTACTTATACTAAAGATATTATGTTTACAAATGCATAAGGCTATTTGTGCACTACCAAAAATATAATTTTAAAATTTTATTTAATCAAAGAAATATTATAGTTTAATTAATTAAATTTAATAATATTACATATATATAACCGTAGAAATTTATTAAGGCATTATTCTGAATATCCAAAGAAATTTGAAATATGATAGGTAGTAGAAGTACTAACAAGTAAAGGTCCCGAGGCCGGACCTATCGATTTCGATGAAACTTAAATATATTGTAGAACACTAAAAACTAAGGGACACGTATTTTTTTTTATCTGCGGAAAAACGGTTTGAAGGGGTGAAATCGCCCTTCAAAAATTGGGGTAAAAATTTAATTTTTCAAATATCTCGAAAACAGTAAGAGATAGAGCAAAAGTTTAAATTGGCGATATTGCTCTTTTTTAAAGAGCTATCTATTGATATGTAATTTGTTCATATTACATCAACAGGGATGGTTGGGGGTTAAAATTTGGGAGTTAATTTTGCAAAAAGGGGGTGAAAAATAAACAATATAAAAATTTTGTTTACAGATTTGAAATCTACGTCAAAAAATCTAATTGACCTATTTTTGCTCAATGTCCTAATATTAAGTCTAGGGGTAGTTAACTAGAGGGTGACTATGTCGAATAGTCGTACAATTTGGGTATTTCAAGAAGTTCTTCTTCGTGGAAAATAGCTTAAGACAATTAGAATAACGTAGAAATGAAATTCTAGAATTCAAAATTGAGTTTGAGCAACATTGGAGAGGGGGTGAGTCACCCTCTTAAATTACATACTAGTTTATATAAACTAATTTTTGCTATTAACACACTGATAGTGGGTAAAATAATGTCACAATAAGTGGTTCTGAAGTTGGACTAAAATGAAATTCTCGAATTCAAAATTGATTTTAAGCAACATTGGAGAGGGGGTGAGTCACCCTCTTGAATTACATACTAGTTTACATACACTAATTTTTGCAATTAACACACTGACAGGGGGTAATAATGTCACAATAGATGGTTCTGAAGTTAGACTATCGTATGTAAGGTTTTTATTAGGTTTCGTTATTTTAGGTTAGGTTATGTAATTTTCGGTATCGATAATTTTCGATAGGGAAAACTATAATATCCATTAAAAAACAAACCTAATAAAGACCTTACATATGATAGTCCAATTTCAGAACCACTTATTGTGACATTATTTTACCCACTATCAGTGTGTTAAATTAAAAAAATTAGTGTATATAAACTAGTATGTAATTTAAGAGGGTGACTCACCCCCTCTCCAGTGTTACTCAAACTCAATTTTGAATTCGAGAATTTCATTTCTACGTTATTTTAATTGTCCTAAGCTATTTTCCATGAAGAAGAACTTCTTGAAATACCCAAATAGTACGATTATTCGATATAGTCACCCTCTAGTTAACTACCCCTAGACTTAATATTAGGATATTGAGCAAAAACAGGTCAATTAGATTTTTTGACGTAGATTTCAAATCTGTAAACAAAATTTTTATATTGTTTATTTTTCACCCCCTTTTTGTAAAATTAACCCCCAAATTTTAACCCCCAACCACCCCTGCTGATGTAATTTGAACAAATTGCATATCAATAGATAGCTCTTTAAAAAAGAGTAATATCGCCAATTTAAACTTTTGCTCTACCTCTTACTGTTTTCGAGATATTTGAAAAATTAAATTTTTACCCCAATTTTTGGAGGGCGATTTCACCCCTTCAAACCGTTTTTCCGCAGATAAAAAAAAATACGTGTCCCTTAGTTTTTAGTGTTCTACAACATATTTAAGTTTCATCAAAATCGATAGGTCCGGCCTCGGGACCTTTACTTGTAAGTGTAGTAATACCCTTAAAATACGTGTATAATCAAAATAAATAAAAAAAGGATTTTTCCAATACAACAGAAAGAGATAATACGATAAAAAGAGACTCTATATAAAAATTATTTTTGATTTTTCTTGAAAACCAGTTTATACAGAGGAAAAGTTTAAAAAGCTCGCTAATATAACTTCTTACAATTTTTTTGATAGTATAACAAAATTTTTGAAAAAGTTATAAATTCTGATCAAAAAACACAAAAAAAGACTTTAAAGCCCAAAATATCCGGTCTGTGGCATCGGATGTGTCTGGCTAACGAACTTAGGCGAGCGAAATCGAATTCAAACCTACACACCAAATTTCATAAGCATTAAACGTTTTGTTCGAGAGTTATCGTGTACACACATAAATACATATATATATATATATTTATATATATATAAATTTTAGTGAAGTAGATTTTCGGGTTCTAGAGGCTCCAAAACATATTTCTGCCATAGTCCCGGGCTTAGGTCTTACCATAAGAGCTGCTGTAATAGCTGAATTTTCATTCTGAAAATTCGCTAAAAATGATAATAATAAACACATGGATTGCCTAGTGTTACTAATTTACATAAGAAAAAGGGTCAAGTTATTTGAAATGAACTCTACTAAAACGTATTATTTATTAATGGCCATTTTACTTAAATTTAACCATAATTCATCACTTATAAATTTAAATAACTTCCGTTTTCTTGGCTTTACCTCTTATTGCACTTACGTATGTAAATTTTAAATTTGCAGTTTATTTTTAGGAAAGAATAGAAGATTGATTTGTTTCGAATTAAAGAATTATTTAATTTTTTAACGATGACCCATGCTCAGTTGTATTTGAAACGGGGTACATCTAAATAGTTCAATAGTAGTTTGATAATTTCAAGTAATTAATTTGAATGCCCCCCAAAAATATAGCTACCACTCTATTTACAGCTAACTTGAAAAACAGCTTGTTTCCATATAAATAATAATATGGTTGTACGATTTTTTAACGGTCTTAAAGAATTATGACGAAATCACCAACTGATCTATTATTTTGATAGCTAATACACATTATATGGATTTGTTGACGTCGTACGACATTGTGTGTGGGTGTTCCAGGTTTCACTTGATATCTTATGACATCAATGATCGTCAAGATACTAACATCAGTTATAGTATAGGTATAGTACAGAAATTTAAAAAAAAAGTCTTACTTTACATTTAATTTCTGATTATCTTTTAAATATAATATTGTAGTGTAGAAAAAATTTTGAATTTCGGTCTTAAAATGTAAAGCCTTTAAACTAAGCTCTGACCACTTTTGGCTAACTGTAAGATAGAGCCTTTTGAATACAGGGAAAAATTGTTTAATAATTCCAATGTTTTTCGGACTTTTTTACAGTAACGGCAAAAAGTGTAAACAATCACGTAAGCTACGTTTTGAACCATAACCCTATCTATAGAGCCTATTTTCGATAAAAAGTAATTTTTATAACAAGAAATTCGCTATGCCACACAGGATGCTGTGACAGGTGCATTTTCTTATATATACTATGTTATCAAGTCGTTTATTTACCTAAGTACATTTTTGAAATAATTGTAAGTACCTACATATATAACTTTGTAAATTCGTATGAAAGCTATTAGATGTTTTCGAAAATATCAAAACAAGAAGATGTAACGTGCCTGTCGGCTAACGTGCACTATTAGTTTATCGATATGTACGTACATAACCTCACTATCTATACAGTACAGATAGCAGCAATGTTACTAACAACTATGTAATAGTAAGCTTCTAATGTTGAGGTCACCGGCAAAATTTATAACGAACTTCGCGTATAGAGGTAAAGAGAAATATGTTACTTATTATATAGATGAGTTGTTTGGTAGGTATCATTGCCATTAAAACATGATTTAGGTTATTATTTGACATCAACATCGTTCAACTTTATACTGACAAAGCTTTCGTCAATACAGACGAAATGTTTAGCTTTTAGTTATTCAAGATTTTACCGAACTTTCAATTCCAGTGATCTTATGAAACTGACTTATGTTGTATTCCTTTTGACATAATATCAATTTTCTATTGAAAACGATATACAAAATACGAAAAGTAATATTATTTTTTATTTTAATGAAAATAATAGAATATAATGGGAAACGTTTTCTGAGAAATATATTTTTGAAACTATCAGTAAAACAATTAAGTAAAAGTGGTACCCAAATATTTATTTGATATTAGATCGAAAAATTGTAAATTTTAATGTTTTTGGATTCCTACTAGCCAAAAAAGGGAAACAAAAGTATTATTTTTCGAAAATAATAATGGAAGCCTTAAAATAATTTTATAATTTTCAGCTCAGTTTTTGGAATTTTTCACGAAATATTTGTATCTATTTATTTGAAACCATACAAGTATAGTTAGGGCTGATTTCAAGCATGGATCGAATGATCAAGCTATTCTGGATAACGCGTAGCAAGGAAAGTTTCACCTTACCATGAGCTATACTTTAACAAATTTCTCTAATTTTTAGTGTCAGTCACAGACTAGCTCAAATCGACCGACCATTTTTAATTTTTTTCAGAGCACTTGCAGGAGCTACTCAGATAGTGTTTAAAAACATTTCTTTAACATAGATGTTTTTGAACTGGAGTGCAGTTAATAAAATTAGCAGCTGCAAAATTTGTATCAAAAAATGTTACAGTTTATATCTAATCGAATACAAATTGCCGGGTACTCAGAAATTGAATTATATAAAAGTCTAGTAACGTTGCTAGACAGTGAATTACTAATTTAAAATAATCAACAAGTTCAGGCAACTGACATAATATACTTTTGTAGCCTGTGGCCAGGTATTAACATGTTACTGCACTCTTACTATATATTATAGTTATACAGAATTGAAACTAATGTAAATTTAAAAATAAAGATAAAATATTAATCAGTTGGCCATAACCAACTAATTATTATCCACCAAGTTCGAGAAGAAAGTTGACTGGCCATAAAATTTTAAAAATTATGATTGGCTGTTAGTAATAAAGGACAACGAATATAGCAAATCAGATAAATTCATCTTTGTCTAGCTGACCTAATTTCCAAAGTAGGATTTACATACAAAAAAAAAAAAAAAAAATCGTACAGAAATGAAATACATTCAAAAACTGATTTTTAAAGTTTTTATAAACTGATGTTTAAAGTTTTTAAAACAAATTTTTGGAGAATAATAAGAAATGATTCATAAAATAAATATGTACACATACATACAATTAGTACAATACATTTGACACTTATGTGGCATAAATTAAAATTTTTAAATTAAAATTTAACCATAAATATAAAAATAAACACAAAACAGGAACAAAAATTGATTTATTGGAATTAAATATACATTTTTTTCTGTATTTGGTTAAATATTTACATTTGAATTAAAAAATGTAGCTTAAAGGTAAGTAGAATTATGACAGAATAAGTCGCACATTTAAGTCGAAATATATTTTAATATAAACTGAAAAATCAAAATACAAAATCGTAGCAAACAATTACCGTAGTGACTGTAATTTTAGAGCAGTTAAGAACAATGTAATGCCTGACAACACATACCCCATTTTGTTTTTGCTAATCGATCACATTATTATATCGAAAACGACAATATAAAAAAAAAAAAAAAACATCCAACATCCATTCATACCAACAACTCAATTTTATTATTAGGTTTATTATTTATAACAATTATCTGCATATTACAATTATTTCACCTATACTGAAATTTGATATAAGTTTCGTATTCGAGTTTACGCATTCAGTTATATGAAAAAAAATATGGGAAAGTACAAAATTATGATTTTGTACCTACTTTTTTATCTTACTTACATGTACTCACGTAGGAACTTTAAAAACGATGTTTAACTATATTCACTAAATATTTTGTTCCAGTGTAAAAATGACTTGTAAAATTTTATTGCCCTTATTGTCAACTCAGATTTACTATATTATACTACTGTTAGTTTTACCTTACAACCACTAAAAAATTTCATTATAGTCATAGTACTACAGATTTCATTACTCACATTACGGGTTACAGTATTGGGAGCGAGAGACCCTCGATATAGAAGTTTTCACTAAAAAGTTTAGAATCTGGATTAATTATTTCAAGTACGATAAAAATTCATTTTAACAGCCTCAAGACTCGTATTGTCTAATGGACTAAATCGTGACAGTATCGAAACTGGAGTAAAATATAGAAAATTTTCAGTCAAATTGATCAAAATAATATTGTTGTGTTTAAGTTGTGTCAATAAGATTTAATATGATATTTCAAGAACAGACAAAATATTTTCTACAAAAATTTTAGCCATAAAAACGTTACCTAATTTAATAATTTTTTTTTTTTTTTGAAATATTAAATTTTTTTAATTTAAAACTTTCTATATTAATAATTAAAAATTAAAACTTATTTGCATATACTGGAAAAATTTTCATAATTTAAAAACTTTTCTATTTTTAATTAATATTAATAATATAATATAATCATATATTTGGTAGGTACTCATGTTATGTTACGGTACCCGCGTGTTAGTTACACGACAACATAATCATAACTTAAAGATGAAAACTGTATGAAAACTCTTATAATATTTTCTCACCAAAATATATTTACATTGAATATAACACGGATTGTCACCAAACTGGATACAAAGAAACGGAATTATTAGGTCGTGCAATATAAAATGCCCAATTTGTTATCAATCACCAATTGGTCCCTCAAATTAACGCTCATTTTAACAGAACTTTACCCTTCTTCACCATGGAATTAACTTTTAACCACTTTTTAACTTTAATTCACTTTTAACCATTCTCAAAATACAAGAAATCTAAAACACGAAACAAATTATTTATCTAAGTGTTGATATCAAACCTCAAGAATACAAGCTTGTTTTACTTGTATTTTCTTTTTTGTATGCACATAAAAAATTGGACCATTCATAACAGTTATTAGGGAATTTCAGGCACAGCTAAGAGAAAGTAGCTTACAAAGCAACCTGACGCGATGTAACAGATTTACTTGTTATAAATATTTATGTATATTTTAGTGTTTGTACATGCTCACAAGGGAATCGCACGAATTCCAGAAATTCAAAAACAATCTGGATTTCACCAATACATTGGGGGGGTGATTACCTAATAACATTTTATAGGATGAAACACCCCCACAAAAATGAAACTAAGAAAAAAAAAATTGATGAAATTTTGCTTACATATGTTACTGTGAATGTCCAATTTAGTGAATACTAAGTTGCGTCAGTGTATTATATCGACAATTTTTTGTAATGGAATTCAATATGGAATTCCATAGTTGATATTAATTTTCTATGTACCGTTTTTAAAAATATGCCTTGTACTTAGAAGTTAAAATATGATACCAGTTTTAAACTTGTAACTAAAGTTTATAAGGTTTTAATATAATATTATTATCTTTACGGTAAAAACTATAATCATTTACTATATCTAATAATATAATGCTATAAATAGTGTCAGGCCCGGATCTAAGGGGGAGGCAATCCGGGGCCCCTGCCTCGGGCGTCAGTTTCAGGGGGCGCTAAAATAATACTAGGTCGGTCTATATCAAATGGTCTAAAAACAAAGTTGGTTGCTCGACCATTTTAGAAAAAATTAATATTCTTCCAGTTGTTTCTATATTATATTTGAAGCCGTTTTTGTTTTCCTATTTGCGCTGATTTTTGTGTTTGCCGCCATTTATGCTAATGCACATATTTCATCCTAAACGCGTTCAGCCTAAAAGGTTGAAATAAAAATCATTTTAAAGGTAATTAATGTTTCTTTATTTTAAGTGATGTCCATATTAAACCTATTTTCGACCATTCCATAAGAAAACTTTACCTAAAGTTGGATGTCAAAATTTAGCAAAATTCACTTTTTGAACATTTTTTTTCTTATAGAAGGAACGTTTTAAACCTCTTAGTATTTTTTATGAGAATAGCTGTATACGGGTACAACTACCCATTATGAAACAAATACACACTATTTTAATTGTGAAACTTGTATCTTTTAATTTCTACAAACTTCCGAAAACTAACTTTTTTCCAAATTTTTGAAGTTTGCTCCGCTGTATCTCTGATGAGGCTGGTGACAAAAATTTGAAATTTGAACAACTTGTAGTGCTTTCGGAGTAGATTTATTAAAATAAAAAATCAACTTGTACTTATATTGATCCTTTACAAAACCCTCAATTTTTATCAATGCCGCAACGGGAAAAATAGGAGTTTTGTAAAGGACTTATATTCTTGTGAGTTTTATTGACAATTTATGTCAAACGTTGGAGAGGGGGGGGGGAGGCGCCATTTTCAAGTTTCCGCCCTGGTTCTAAAAAATCGTAGATTCGGGGGTGAATAGTGTCATACAGTTTTAATGCGTAATTATAGTTAAATATCATTTTTGGAAATTTAGAAATTTTCTTCTACACAAGAAGAGTATATACATAGTTCGGATGAAAAGGAATGGGAGGAACATGGGACCGTCACTATTTTCAAATTTATAAATAACTCGTTGCAGTCTTCGACGTTGTAAACGAGAAAAGCATGGCCCGATATGAGAATTGCCTAAGTGGTCAGTATGCTTTCCCTAATTTAGTTTAGGATTCTCCCAAACTACACCAAAAAATGTTGCGGCATCAAGATTACCGTTTATTATTTACCGGGTCTGCGTTTTTACGAAATAAAAACCTCTATAAAACACTCTTTTATATTCAGATTAACAAAACAAACCTTATTCTAAAGGAATAGATGAATATGTATAGGTAAATACACCAAATTCACTTGAATTTACTTTGTCTAATAATTAAATTTGGTAAATTTGTATGTGGTTCTGACATAGATTTCCATTACAAATACTTTTCCAAAGTAACTCTATAATGTAATAGATTAAAACTAGTTTAAATTATCTAAGTATTTCCTTTGTATTTAACAAATCCAATAAATACCAATACCAACCGTGTATTATTATTAGTAATACATTGGGTTGTAAAATCTATGTATTAACTCGTTATGTATATATGTTGTAGAACTGCAGATAATAGATATGTAATCCAGTCGTGAACATGTAAAGTATAAACAAATTAGCAAATTTATAGCGCTATACGAAAGTGTCAACAGTTTTGTCTTTTGGTTTCGAGACTATTAAAGTAGCGGAAGCATTGTGGTCACTTTTGAAATTCCATTATTTTTGATGAAATTATGTGACTTGGTGATGATCACCTAAATGATCTACAAATTTCATTGTATAACGGTAGCTATTAGTATGGTGTCGAGCGAAGGAGCAGTTAGTCGATTAATCGACTAAGGTTGTTTCTCACACGAAATTAGTCATCGAAATTATCGAGTACAGAATAGTCGACTAATCAGCGAAATTTTTAGTCGAATTCATGAATTGACTAACTTATCTAATTTTTCAAAAACGAGGTTTTCTTTTGAATTTAATCGATCTTGAATATTGTTTTTTAAGAAAAAGAAAGATGTGTCACATCACAATGTGTTAATTAGATAAAAGTGAAAAATTATATAAATAGATAATTCTTTAGTCTTCATTTTTTGAAAGCCAATGAAAATATAGAAGAAAATATTAAATTAGTCATTTTAGTCATTTAGTAGAGGTTAAGACACTCAACAATGTAAACAAAATTAGTCGACTAAACCGATTAATCGATTAATCATCCGATATCACTGGTAAAACTTTTCAACTATCAAGTGGCATAATTTTTGAACTTTTTTTAAACTGAAAACTTTTATAGCGAGAGTAACTCCACATGTGAATGTAATGGTATCTGTAATGTGAGAGTATAAAATAAAATATATAGTGGTAGGAGTCGTAAATTTGCCAAAAAAAGGTCACAAACCCAGTTCGACAATTACGGCGAGTGAAAATAACACTGATTTTGCACGTGTCGCATACAATATTTTTTGCTATTTTGAATTAAAATGAAATAAGGTAACGAAAAATGGTGAAATAATCTCAAATTATTAGAAATTTAACAGCTAAATTAAAAGAATTACTTTAATATTTGTTTTGAGTTATTCATGGATGACTATGGTTTGTATTGTATCGGTACACATACTATAGAAATGAATTTGTTTATCTACTTTTTTTCACGCATGATGAAGCTATTTTTGACAGTACCACAGGCAACTATAACCTTTTAAATTCAGAATTACATTTAGTCACCAATTTAATATTCATCTCAAAATGGTAACAACAAGGGATTTATGATCATCTAACAAATGTTAGAAAATATTTTAATTTTAACAAAATCTTCGCTCTCAAAACTCAAAGCAAAGAAATATGGAACATGCACAGACAATTTCTTATTGTACAGATTTGTATAATTATTTATTATAAAGTGTATGAATTGTACGTAATACGTACACTCATATAAATGTACGGTTAGACGAGGTGCTAGGTGATATGGATTATGCAAGATAGAGGTATAGAATTTGACTTTTGATTATTGTTAGGGCGTCTTATGTGAGTATGAAAACCCATGTCGTCGACCTCTAGGGTGGTCGAGAAATTGGTGGGGGGGGGAAGTTGCAGAAAAAGCCGATCGGGAGATCGCTTATATCTTGCTTATTATTGATACTTAAATGAAAAACTTAACTGAAAAATAGTTAAATTTTAACGTTGCCATCTATTTTCATTTATTTACGCGAAAACCGTTAGGTGTATCAAAAATTTGCATATTACGTAAATTTTAGATCAGGTCATTGCAAACAAATTAAAAAAAAAAAAAAACTATCACACTACGATCAATAATAAGCAAAATATAAGCAATCTCCCGATCGGCTTTTTCTGCAACATTCCCCCCTCCCCACAATTTGTCGACCACCCTAGAGGTGGACGACATGGATTTTCATACTCACCTAAGACCCCCCAACAATAATCAATAGTCAAAATCCAAACCTCTTTTCTTAAGGTGGTAGTTCTATCAAGGAAATAGTTTTCTTAGGACAATTTTCAAATTTATTGTCTAGGTACTTATTAGTCGAATTTTCTCCGAAAAATTAGACTTATACAGTCTATACGATAAGAGCTGCGAGAGGCGCTATCCGTTTTCGGACCCGTAGAACACGAATATGTAGAAAAAAAAAATGTCTGATATATATATATATATATATATATATATATATATATATATATATATATTTTCCCGCCACCTTTTAATTTGTGTAGGGCCCCCCTATGGAAGTTAAGAGATGAAATTTGGTAAATGGGGCTCATTTTCGAGGCACCTCATACTATCAAAGTGGGGTCAAATTTTGGGCAAATTTTTTTTCTGACCCGACCTTTAAGGGGGTGGTGGGGGGCGGAAAAGCAATAAAACTTTTCCAAACCGGTTTTAAATAATGTTTCGGTCAATTATCTACAACATATCCAAAATTCAGCTTCCTAGGATGATATGGTGGGAGTAGAGGGGGGAAAAACGATTTTCGCTGGATCTAACAGGCCCCCAGCCCCCCAGAATTAACGTAGAGGGTTGAAATTTGGTGTGTTGATAAAGTTCATACCTAGGTTGTGCTTTTTGGAGGTTTTAATATTTTACCCCCACCCCCCTCATTTTTAAGCTACAATTTCATGCATTTTCGACGTTTTCGAAGTTTGTACCACTCGCACAGGTCACCCGAATAAACCTAGAGGGCTGAAATTTTGTATTCGGATTGAGTTAGAATCAAGGGGGTGCCTTTTGGGGGTCTCGACTTTTAACCCCTACCCCCACCATTTTTATACCCAAAAGAACATGATTTTTCTTGTTTTTTAACAGTTTCGTTCGGGTCAAAATCTCCCCAAATAAACCTAGAGGGCTGAAATTTGGTGTACAGGTTAAGCTAATAGCCAGACACTGTTTTTTGGAGGTTCCAACTTTTAACCCTTACCCCCACGATTTTTACGCCAATATTTCCTTAATTTTTTTGCTTGTTTTCTAACACGTCTAGAGACTCCATAAGGAAACCTAGAGGGCTGAAATTTTGTACGTGTATTCAGTTAGTATCCAGCTAGTACCTTGTAGGGAGTCCGCGTCACTTTTCCCCCCACTTCTCTCATTTTTACATCGGAATTGAATGCTATTGTTAAATGTGTTTTAAAAGCATTATGTTTATTCTAAATACAAGTAGGCGAATAGTAATTTTAAAAAATTTAAAAAAAAGTGAACTTACTTTTATGACAAATGAAATACATACATATTAAGTAATTTAAAAATGTTATTAAAGTCACTGTTTATTTATAAATTAGGAATTTTGGATTTTTAGTATTTATAAAATAGAAATTTTGGATTTTTTTGGAAAGAAAAAATATCTTTATAAAGGCCATCCAGTTTACTATTTAAGGTCCTTTTTTAATTTTTAAAACTAAAACATAAAGGCAATTAGCGGATAAACATGGGCAGGAATGTCCTCGTACGAATTGTGTTGGCTTTTTTTCTGCTACCTGTTTTCGGCACAAAATTGAAATTTACTGAGATACAGCCCTTAAATACTTAAAACCTTTTTTTAAAGCCTCGATCAGCCGAACACTCATCACCAGTTTTGAAACCAACAAAATGACAATTCGGTTGTAGACTTTCAATCACATTTCGCTTGTAGACATTCAATACCGAAGATGAAGGGGAAAATTCGACTACCGTGATGGGGCCCCGCTGCTCACGGCGTTTTTTTCTTTTACTTTATAAACATCAGAATAAAAGGCAATAATTTTTTTTGTATTATAACGAGTTACTAAAGTGGGTCCTAAAAACTTAGTAATATAAAATAATGGATTTGTTTCAATTAACAAAACTACAAATGTACAGTTGCACCACGGCGAAGCCATTTTGTGACACAAGACACAATTACTTTGAACTAGCGGAAAATTTTATTAAGTTAATGAAATTTGCGATTAGCGACTAATGACTAACGTACAACTAATGACAATTCCGATATTTTTATAATCGCGATTGATTTAATCGATTAAAAATTTAGTCGATTAATGTCAACACTGCTTCTAAATAATTCAGCAAAAAATTATATCATTTTAATCGACGATAAAATTTTCGATAACAAAATTAGTCGATTAGAACGATTAACTGATTAAATCAACGTCACTATTGAATACATTTTGGTATTACTAATACACTAATGTTGAGTACAAACTATATTAGAAGTTGTCAATGGTGTCGGTGTCGCACACTGGTGGATGTTGAAGAGCTCTAAGCGAGCTTTTTAGCACCAAGACAAATTTACGCAGCTTTGAACTTTAACTGTCACCCATTTAGTCAATACTCATAAGAATCCACTCGAATTATGTTTAGTTGAAAGGGGATTTAGCGTATTTAGCAATCAACCAACAGCTCAGATAACCGAGACTCTACTGTACCAACGGGCATGCATTTATGTATGTAAGAATATTTATTCACAGAAATAAACACAACAATGTTTTAATTAATTTGAATTAAACCGTTGAACGACGATAAAATAACAAAATACTGCGAAGATTATGTGATACTGCTCGACGCTACGCTATATTTACGGCTCTCACTGTACGTCCGAATGTATGTGCTGCGCTGCGCTCTGAATACAGTCAGTGTACAGACACAAGAACAATGATTTTAATAATATAAACACTGTAAATTATGACGTAACTTTACGTTCATTGCAAGGTTCACATTATTAAAATGGTATTATTTAACTGGATACGATGTAAGATTATATAATATTGTTGTATAGATGTGTCGTCTCACTGATTTGAATATATGCAAGACTAACGGGTAAGACAAGAATGTAATAACCACATGATATACTGAATACACTGGAAAAACTTAAAAGTTACTGTTATGCCGCTGCTACACGATGCTACGAACACCTTCCAACATTCGACGTTGGATGGTTCATAGCATCGTGTAGCCGTTGTTCGAACCTACGAGTGTCCAATGTCGAGCGTCAAACATTCGCATTTGGTCGTGTCCCGTTCGATGTCGGTATTCTTGCACCGAGTCAAAGGGATGCTTCGAACGTTTGAAGGTCAATGTTGGTTGCGTTCGTTGGTTGCGCACGACTCGTTCATGTGAAGAGAGACAACATCAGTGTATAACATTAGAGATAACATCAGACAGATAACAGCGTTGTCGACTGAGTACCAACACATCATCATTCGTATTGGATCAAACATTCGATTCACCGTGTAGCAGATACATTCGTCGCATCAACTATCGAACTTAATTGCCTCAAACGTTCGATCGAACGTTGGAAGGAACGTTCGTAGCATCGTGTAGAACCCGCTTTACTAGAGCAATTTTAGTTAACTTAATTTGTTACCCCAATAACCTTCACTATGACGATTACTGGAAAATGTCTGTATTTTATGTACCAGTCGCCCCCTAAAATAGTTTAAAAACTATTTTCTAACAAAAATTAATTTATAAAAAACCTCAAAAAACAAAAACATATAGTTAATTATTCGTTAAACCAAAATTACAGTAAAATTAAATTAGTGCTTACTTTAGCTAAAACTCTAGCTAAGAGGTACCAAAATTAGTGCAAATTTTACAAACACTAACTTTCAAATGAATCGTTATTATATCTAATGCTAACTGAATGCTATCATAAATGGAATAACGGTTGGGCATACTTTCCAGAAAGTGTAGCAGGAAACACAAAAAATATATATGCTTACATAATATCTTAATATTTATCGGTTTACTGAAACTTGACGGCTATTGGGTCAATGGCGGCTACTGATGCTCTTACCTTATCTTGAGTCAAAACCATTTTTAGAAATTTCGAACAAATGACAGATGCTTATAGGGTCGTTTAACCAGGTTACCGTCATATATTTTAGCGAACATAAAGTGACTTTATATAAAATTGCAACTGGTAGAAAACACTGAATGAAATGTACTCTTGTTTTAAATTTACTTTCATATAATCAGCCTATTTATTTTCCCCGTACAACCATACGAAAGGTCATTTTTTAAACAAATTAGTCTACTTTTCTTTTTTCAAGATCATTTAAACAAAATATTCCGTTCTGTTTGTGCAATAAACGAAAGGTTTATTTGTATCGAATGAAACAATCGTTGACCGTTCATTCGTCCGATATGAAAAGAACGAATAATAAAAATAAAAGAAAACACAAAATAAAAAACAACAATATCGAATAATGTTACGTTCTCTCCCTCTTTTTTTTCTCTGAGCTAGTAAATGTTCCGGAAAACCTTTTTTTACATCATTTATTTCAATAATGTTTTGTAAGGATCAAGAAACTATACAATATACACGATAGAGTAAGATAGAAAACATGCCGGTATGAAACTTTTAAAACTTATTTAATCTATATATATATATATATATATATATATATATATATATATATATATATATATATATATATATATATATATATATATATATATATATATATATATATATATATATATATATATAGCCTCGTCTTTTATTTTATTATTTTATTTAAACGAAATATTTTTAATATTAATATAGTTTTAGCGAATTTCCAGAATGGAATTCAGCTATTACAGCCACTGTCATGACGCGACTTGAACCCGGGACCATGGCAGAAATTTGTTTTGAGGTCCCTAGAAACCGAAAATAATATTCACCAAAATTTATATATATATATATATATATATATATATATATATATATATGTATATATGTATATATATATATATATATATATATATATATATATATATATATATGTGTCCGCACGATAACTCTCGAACGAAATGTCCTAGGTTTACGAAATTTGGTGAAAATGTTGGAACAGTTCGTTAGTCAAAACCCAAACCGTTGGACAAGTTCGTTAGCCAGACACGTCGGATGCCAGGAACATGGTGTTTGTTCTTGCAAAAAATTAGTTTTTTGCCAAAATTTCCACTTATTTAAAAATTTTTGCGAAATTTTTTTACATCATTTAAACGACGAAAAAAAATTACATAAAAAAGGTCTTTAAACTATTATTCTATGTCAACTAGTTTCCGAGAAAATTTAATTTTTATAAAAGGGCATTCGCTATGTTATGCAGGATGCTGCGACAGGGGTAAACCTATATGCATAATTATATGAAAGAATGTGTTTGTGGTACAGGAAGATAGACTGTATATAAGTCATATACGTCATACATATGTATACATATGTTTGTATGTTACTTATATGCCGTTTTTTAGGGTTCCGAAGAAAGTTCTATTTTTTAGAGCTCCGAAATAAATCTCCCGAGACTATAATAGAAATTTGTTTTGGGGTCCCTAGAAACCAAAAATAATATTCACTAAAATTTATGTATTAAATTTATATTTAGTCCCACACCGTTGGACAAATTCGTTAGCCAGCCATGTCGGATGCCTAGAACATGGTTTTTTTTGACCATTTTTCATGAAAAAAATTAGTTTTTTGCCAAAATTTTCTAAAGTTAAAAATTTTTTTGACATTTATTTACACCATTAGAAAGAGGAGGAAAAATCACTTAAAAGGGTGAAAAATCACAGAAAAACGGATTTTTATAAACGGAAATTCGCTATGTTATGCAGGATGCTGCGACAGGGGTATTTTTTTGTTTGTTTGTAATTTCTTTGTATGCATATGTATTGCTGTGACTAAACGTTCGCCGGCAAAATCATATTATGAAACTCATATTTCCGCCGTTTGGCGGATTTTCTATTTAAAGGGTACCGCCGGGTAAGCATATTGTAACGTCGCAAACGTGGGAAAAGATCTCACTACGGTGTTATTTTGCGATGCACAGAGGATGGTAAACTTTCCAGCGTGGGTTCGGTTTTTCTTCTCCAAGACGAATAGTTTTTTCACAAATAAAACACTTTTAATTGGTTTTTTAGTTGATTAGTTTATTGAATAAATGTAGAAAACTTGTATAAAAATAATTTTCTTATATAATTTTATAAATTATAAATTTTTTAAGTATAAAAAATAATGCGCAGTTGTTCCACTGGCGAGGATTCTGATGTTGTTCGTTTTAATATTACCTTACAACTAACTTGAAACAAGTTATATCCTTATTCTTAAAACAAGCGTTCCTTAATTTCATTTCCAAGAATCGAAAGAAAGTTCTATTGGTTTCTAAATAGAGATAGAAATATTTGTATACATTAACTAGAAAGAAATAATAAGTGTTGTTTTGAAGTATTCCTTTATGTCACCACCTGGTACGACAGAAATATTCAAGTGATGCTTAACCCTGATTGGTTGTTGCATCTCTGGTGTCCAAACGTGACCACAGCACCAACAGTTCTTTCTGTTAAAAACTTGACAAAAGTCATAGTCTGTTCGTTTAGGCAATCTACACTACAGATATGTATTATTATCTGCAGCGCTAATCATTATTTGAGTTTTTATGATAAAATTTTGTGTTATATAATAAAATTTATTTTTACTAGAAAGTTTTGATGAAAATTTGTTAATTTTTCACCTGCGCCTGTACCATGGTGGTTACATATCCCCCCCTCAAAAATTTCTATGGGAGAGTGAAACTCGAAATAGAAATTTTTGATCAAAACTCAAAAATTTCGAAATTTCTTGGAAAAATTTTTTTTTTTTTTTTTTTTTTTTTTTTTTTTTTTTTATAAAATTAAGTAAAATTGAAAAATTTTTAATAAAGTTTTTTCATTGAGTAACAAAAATATATAAGATAAATGTAGGGAGCAATGACCTTTAATAATATTATTATAGAAATGATAAAAATTTGATTTTAATTAGAAAATTTTAATGAAGTCATTTTGCTACCTTCATTTTCACAAAGATTTAACATTCTTTAAACAAAATAATAAATATAAATTCTTAATTAAAGTTCATAAAAGTTTGTTTTATTTTAATATGCACTTTGGTTTTAATCACTATCACAAGTATTTTAAATAAATATTTTTTAATTTTAAGGTATTATGTTAGTATTAGTTTGGTTGAGCGAATATTCTTACTAATACAAATAAAATATAATAATACATTAGTTTTTTAATTTTCTTTGAATCACATCTAAGTATCAAAATTAAATATAGGTGATTATAAAGTCATCATTCGTATATTTGTCATCTGTTTAACTAAAGAAATGTAAAAATTTTAATGAAAATTTAATAATATTTTGTAGATTTATTTTTTTTTTTTTATTCTTTAAAAGGTTTAAGATGTATCGCATTATACACACCTTTTATTATATTTGAATCTGGGTAATAAAGAATGTATGCATTTATATTTTTTATTCCACCTACTAAAAAGGGTCCACAATAGAGTAAATTAAATTTTTTAACAATTTTGTTCCTAGCTGAGGAACGTGTATGAGTTTTAAGCAAAACCTTATCACCTATATGATAAGTTTTTGTGTAATGTAAATTATGACGTAATTTTCTTTTATTACCTTTTTCAATAGTATTATTCAATGCTAACTGCCGAATTTGTTGCAAATTAGATTGATCATTTTGAGGAAAAGAAATAAGGCGTGTTATAGGGTTAGGAGGTTTATTTCCAAAAAGTAATTCATAAGGTATAAATTGAGTAGTATCATGAGGTGTGAAATTTAAACAATTTTCGATAAAAGTTAAATAATCTGTCCACGAACTATGTTTTTTATGACAATATGTTCTAAATAATCTATTTAATTCACGGTTTACACGTTCTTCCGGATTTGCTCGCGGATTGTAAACGCTAATTGTATAAACGTTAATTCCAGCATTTTTAAGAGTATCTTGCCAAATTGGAGATACAAATTGACTTGCATTATCGCTATAAATATTTTGCATTTTACCTATATTGGGTATAAAATGCTTAACAACTCTGTCAACACATTGTTGAGCAGTTGCACCCTTTAATGGATATAGTTTTACAAATTTTGAATAGTTATCCTTAATTATAAAAATCATGTTAAATCCAAATTTTCCTTTAGGTAAAGGACCATATAGATCCACAAAACAGTCCTTAAGAGGATATTCTGATATAATATTTTGTAAAGGACCTTGTGTAAAATAATTTGGAACCTTACATTTTTGGCATATATTACAACTTCGTAAATTTGACTCAACACGACGATAAATATTTTTAATGAAAAAATATTGTTTTAAATATTCAGTGATTTTACGAGACGAAAAATGACCTAAATATTTATGGAAAAATTGTATTATTTCATTTATTTTATTTTCAGGTAGATAAATTTGATAATTGTAAGGGAAGTTGGTATTTCTATGAAAAAGTATACCATTATGTACCATAAACCGGTTTTGATATTCTTGAATATTGTTAATTATGTTTTTACAAAAAGGGTCAACATGTTGGTACCTGCGAATGTTATTAGCAAATTTTTCAAGAAATTTATTTTGAAAATCAAGTTTTAAAATATTACATTTAACTGAAATGTTTGTAGAAAAATTATTATTTATAGATAAAGAATTTATCATTAAGTTCGTTTGATTTGATATATTATTTAAGGTATATGGATTTCGAGAGAAAAAATCTGCTATAAAATTTTGTTTTCCAGGAATATATTCAATAGTGAAATTGAATTCACTTAAAGCTAAGAACCAACGTAAAATTCTATTATTTGTTATTTTTGCTTCATGTAAAAATGATAATGATTTGTGATCACTACGAACTATTACTTTGTGACCTAAAATGTAATGTCGAAGTTTGTTGAAAGTAAAAACTAGACTTAATAATTCTCTTTCGGAAATAGTATAGTTCAATTCAGAAGTTGTTAAAGCGCGTGAAACAAACGAGATTGGATTATACGTATTATCATCATTGATTTGATATAGACAACCACTTAAAGCTTTGTCAGAAGCATCTACATCTAAATAGAAAATTTTGTTAAAATCTGGAAATTTAAGCATAACTGACTTTGCAAATAATGATTTTAAAGTATTAAACGTTTTTTGTTCTTCACTTCCCCAATTCCAAATTGAGTTTGCTTTTAATAAATGCGAAAATTTAGAAGTTAATTCACTAAAATTAGGAAAAAATCTACGATAAAAATTCATAATACCTAAAATTGATTGTAAAGATTTAATATTAGTGGGAGGTTGCAATTTTAAAATAGCTTGAACCTTATCCTCACATAAACTAATACCATTTTCAGAAATTTTATGACCCAAAAATTTAATTTCTGTTTTGAAAAAGTTACATTTAGAAAAATTGATGGTTACACCAGCATTAAAAAGTTTATTTAATACTATCTCAACATGTTTAAGGTGAGATTCAAAATCGTCAGAGCCAATGACTATGTCATCGACAAAGACATGACAAAAATCGTTTATGTCACTTCCCAAAATTTGATCAATACATTTTTGAAATATACCAACGGACAAATTTATCCCGAAGGCTAAACGGGTAAACTGATAACATTTGCCGTTAAATAAAAATCCTGTGTATTTTTTACTATCTGGGTGTAATTGGATTTGCCAATAACCCGAAATTAAGTCAATAGAAGTGAAAAATTGTTTTTTCTGAAATTTTCCTAGGATATATTCAATAGAAACTGGCGTTTCTCGGTCCGGTATTACTATTTGATTGATATTCCTACTATCTAAAACAATTCGGATTTGCCCATTTGGCTTAATTACTGTATGCAAAGGACTTATATAAGAAGTATATGACCTTTCTATAATTTTCCATGATAAAAGTTTATCTATTTCCTTTTGAACTGCGGGCAAACGCGAATAAGGTATAGGATAGCATTTTGACGAAAATTCTTTATGTTCTCGAATTTTGAATTTACAATAAAAGTTTTTTACTAACCCTGGTTTGGTAGAAAAAATGTTTTTAAATTTATTAAGCATCGATAAGATTTTATTTTGTTCGATTTTAGATAAATGAGTTAAATTAGAAATTGAATTTATAACGTCGTCAAAGGGTGTAATATATTCATTGTCGTCAAAGGGTTTAAATGAAAGATTATTAATTTTATAAAATTCTTCCGTATTAAGATTTTGTTCTTTGTAAACAATACTTTTAATGTTTGAAATTAACATATTACTGGATTTAATATCATTAGATGAGATTTGTGAAATGAATTTAATTTCATGTATTTTACTATCAATTTTAAGTAACAACGACTTATTGAAAATATTTATACTAGCGTAATATTTTTGTAAATATTCCATACCGAGAATCGCTTCGACAGCTAAATCTGGTACGATAAGAAAATTTAAGGGTATTATAATATTATTGTAACTAAATTCAATAAAAGTTTGTTTATCAATAGTTTTAGATTTTTTGTTTGTCGCAGTAACTACCTGACATTTTATTGTAGGTATTACGGGCAATGGTTTATTTGTATTTTTAATATGAATTTGATTTAATTTATCAAATGTTTTATCATTTAGAACCGTAATAACGCTTCCAGTGTCTATTAAAATATTGATAAAAGTGTCAAAAAAGTTTACTTTAATAATTGGCAAAATATCGTTAGAGATTTTTGTATTTGAAAAACGATTTTGATTATTCTCTTCCGTTAGATCACCAAAATGATCGTTTGAAAAAATACTACAAAGGAATGTACCCCTAATATTGTAACAATTCTCAGAATTGAAATTGTTAACATTACTATCTAATAAATTAATTTTATTATTAACAAAAAGATTGTCATTCTTAACATTTTTACTAATATTCTTTTCATTAATTTGAAAATTGTCATCTATTAAGGTTGATTTCCTTATAGATGTTCTATTTAGTTTTCCCAATCATAAGAAAATTCAGGGAATTTTGGATTTATTGGACCAATCGCACTGGTAGTACCAGTGGCGTGATCCCCGTTATTCGTGCTAACACTATGTGTAGACGAACACGGTTCCTCATTTGAAAAAGTTACTTTAGATTTTTTAAATTTATCAGTTTTCCAACTTTTATTTCTATCTAAATATTGATTATTACTAGTTACATTACCCCAACCATTATTTTCTGAAGTTGTAGGATTATTTTTAGAAATAGGACTATTTGGACGGTTATAATTTGAAGCATTTGGATTAATAGGAACGTTACGATAAGGAGTTTTACTGTAATGATTATCGAATTCCTTTAATTCATCATAAAGTTGTTTAATAGTTAAACAATTTTTTAAAATTCTACGCGTTTCAAAATCAAAATGTTCTATAAAAATTTCAATAAATGTTTTTTCAGGTATTTTGTCACTTAGATGTTTGATTCTTTTATACCAATAAAATAAGTGTTGTACATATTTTTGTTTAATAACAACAGATTTACCCTGATTAGAATAAAATTCTATCAGTATTTGATTTTGAATTTTACTATTCCAATATGTATCTAAAATCCAATTTTTTAATTGTTCAAATGTTAAAATAGAATCTTCAAATAATATTAAAGTATTTTTAATAGTATCAGTTAATTTAGATTTTGTATATAAAATTTTATCATTTTCAGAAAAATTTGTTTCTTTAAAATAATATTCTAATGAATTTATAAAATCAAGAGGATGCAAATAATTTATATTTCCATTAAATTCAGGAATATTAAAAAGATTATGAGTATTATTATTGAAAAAACTAATATTAGATAGATTATTATTTGGCAAAACAGTATTATTAATATCATTAATGTTAATAGATTCAAAAGTATTGATTTTCTTTTCTAAAATATCAATAGATTTTAATATAATATCATATTTCTCAAAAATATTTGTAATTTCAGTTTCGTTTTTTGTTAAATGTTCCTTAATACTGGAAATTTGTTGGTTAATAACTTTTGTTTGTTCATTATAAGCATCAAATTTTTGATTATTAATGATTTCGATATCATTAATTTGTTTAATAGTTTCAGAGTTTGTATTTTTACATTGCAAAGAACAATTGTTAATTTTTTCTTCTAAAGAAATTTTAATATTTGTTATTTCAGTTTTTAATTCATTTTTTAATTCGCTCAAACCGTTATGAACTTCTGTTTTAAGTTCGTGTTTGAAATTATTTAATTCGTTAGTAAATTTTAAGAAAAATGCATTAAACATACCGGTTATTTCACCTTGAAAGTTTTGTTGAGACGACGTTGCACCAGAAGGCCGCACGCTGATCATCTCCTCCATAGATTCACGAAGTTGATCTTCTGTTTTCGTAGAAGATGCTTCCGCTTCAAATATTGTTTCACTGAGGGCGTTTTCTTCGTTGTCCATTGTAATGTTGTAGTAAATGATTGTTGTTTCGAATGAAATTCCTTGAAGAAGTTGTCCACCAAAATTCGTATACTTCTTTTCTTCTCTTTTCACGTAGATTATTCGTCGGAAAATTTATTTCCACTGACAGGGATGTCAATAATTATGTAACGTCGCAAACGTGGGAAAAGATCTCACTACGGTGTTATTTTGCGATGCACAGAGGATGGTAAACTTTCCAGCGTGGGTTCGGTTTTTCTTCTCCAAGACGAATAGTTTTTTCACAAATAAAACACTTTTAATTGGTTTTTTAGTTGATTAGTTTATTGAATAAATGTAGAAAACTTGTATAAAAATAATTTTCTTATATAATTTTATAAATTATAAATTTTTTAAGTATAAAAAATAATGCGCAGTTGTTCCACTGGCGAGGATTCTGATGTTGTTCGTTTTAATATTACCTTACAACTAACTTGAAACAAGTTATATCCTTATTCTTAAAACAAGCGTTCCTTAATTTCATTTCCAAGAATCGAAAGAAAGTTCTATTGGTTTCTAAATAGAGATAGAAATATTTGTATACATTAACTAGAAAGAAATAATAAGTGTTGTTTTGAAGTATTCCTTTATGTCACCACCTGGTACGACAGAAATATTCAAGTGATGCTTAACCCTGATTGGTTGTTGCATCTCTGGTGTCCAAACGTGACCACAGCACCAACAGTTCTTTCTGTTAAAAACTTGACAAAAGTCATAGTCTGTTCGTTTAGGCAATCTACACTACAGATATGTATTATTATCTGCAGCGCTAATCATTATTTGAGTTTTTATGATAAAATTTTGTGTTATATAATAAAATTTATTTTTACTAGAAAGTTTTGATGAAAATTTGTTAATTTTTCACCTGCGCCTGTACCATGGTGGTTACAATATGTGACTTCCGCCCAGCGGCTTTTTGGACTATTCTTTTTCATGCATGTTGCTTATGGTGAGTAATGTTCGAAAAGATAAGTATTAGACCTCTACCCCCTATATTGTCACAGATACGCGGGTAACGACCCTTAAATTAAAAATTTTTTTTCTTCAAAACTATTGAAAATAATTAAATGAAATTAACAGAGAATGTTGACATAAAGTAGCTTTATATTAAACAATTTTTTTTACATTCATATGACGTCATTTACTACATTAAAATAATAACTGAATTTTTGAGGGTGCGTGTTTTAGACAAACCCCTTGAGTGACACCTACCAAAAAAATATATGTTATTTGGCTCTAACACAGTTATCGTGTGTAGAGCACCTAGATTTCAGCAAGGTCAGATTGGTGGAAGGTGTCTTAAAAAAATATTAATTTAGGTTAAGTAACAATAAGACACCCCCACGAAAAAAATCAAGGTCGTGATTTTGATGACTGACTATGGTATTTCTATGCATTTTTCAATTCTGAGTGCGAATCTGGGGTCAAGAAAATTCTTATACCCCTTAAATTTTTGTATAGAGCCACAAATATCCCTTAAATAGGTGTAAAGTTATGAATATTAATACCATTATAACGGAAAAGAATAACACGATAACTATATTAGAGCTAAATGAACTACTTTTGGTAGGTGTCACTCAAGGGGTTGGTCTAAAACACGCACCCTCAAAAATTAAATTATTATTTTAATGCAATAAATGACGTCATACGAATGTAAGAAAAATGTATAATATAAAGCTACTCTATGTCAACATTCTCTGTTGATTTCATATAATTATCTTCAATAGTTTTAAAAAAAAATTTAAAGTTAGGGGTTGTTACCTCCATATCTCTGACAATATAGGGAGTAGAGGTCTAATACCTATATTTTCGAACATTACTCACCATAAGCAACATTCATGAAAAAGAATAGCCGAAAAAGCCGCTGGGCCGAAATCACATATGCTTACCCGGCGAGACCCTTTACAAATATGCGCCGGTAATATGTTTGGTCTATACATGTGCTGCGGAATAATAATATTGAGAGCAGTATTGCCGCCGGATAGCGGATATGATACGTGGACGTTGCTAATTCCGCCGAAGGGTATCAGGTTAATTCATAAGTTGATGGCTCTGTGACGTTGTGCCATTAAACTATTTTAACACTAAAGCTGAGCATCCACTAGGTCGGAAACGCGGCGCGGCTCAGTTCCGCTCTCGGAGATACATACATCTGAATAAATGCAGGTTCGTCCATTAGGTCGACAGAGCGACGCGGTAACGCCCCGTGATCTTATTGACGTAAGAACCGCACCACACCGCTCCGCGCCAAATTATATGTAAACAAATTAAAAATGTTATGTAAACAAGTACATAAAATGATTCCACAGTACACTAAATGATTCAACATGTATGTGTTATGCAGGTCAAAAGATGAGTAACACACATATACATACAAGCATACAACTCACACATACATCTGTGGATAAAAATATTATTGTAAATAAAAGATGAAGCTTAAATATTTTGATAAATTATGATTATGATAAAACATATTATGTATATCTATATATTATGTACAAAAAATAAAAAGTGTTCGGTACGTAGTACATAAAAAATTATTTTTATTAGAATAATATAAAATCTTTTTTATAAATATTTTTAAGTGTTTTATTTATTTATTATTTTAAATATTGATCGCGGTCGGCCTCTGAGGATGTTTTGTTTGGTTTTGGATGCCGAAGCCATCGGACTAAAAGTGTTAAAATAGTTTGATGAATTTTCTTTTTTCGAACCAAAAAATTATTTTTTGATACAAAAAAGTATTTTCTAAAATTCTTTTTGCAGCAGTCAATGAAATATTTATATGCACCTAAAATATTATTATTTTGATTCAAAGAAAAAAAAATCAAAGAAATTTTTATTCTTTGAACAAAGAAATCGTTTTGAGAGTGTACAAAACCTATAATTAAAGCAATATTGAAATGAATAAAATACAATTACAAATATAATGATAATTAGGTTAACAATTAGACTGCCGCGTTTTGAAACATAAACAAAAGCGTGGTTTTTCAACGACATCTTGAAAGTGATTCGAATAACTTAAATGAAATACAAGTATCTGTCTAAAACTATATTATTACGTAATCAGTGTGGAGATTATTTTCAAATACTTGTTAGTAATTTGTAACTAGCAAATACTTCCAGATTTTTCATCTTTTCCATAATAAAAAAAAAAACAAAAAAACAAAATACTTGTAAAATTAAGAAAAGCACCAAATAAATGATAGTTTAAAATAAATAATACCCTTGGAATTTTTTTATAAACCGCTCATGTGCCTGACAGTGATTTACATTTGAAAAAGATTAGCTCCAGTTATTAGAACAATATCGTTATTAACATGGCTTCCTATAGGACTTACTGACTTGGTAAAAAAATCAATAAACACAATTGAACCCAGAAGAACTAATTAATTTAAGGGGGTATTCTAGTCTAGAAATTCGAAATATCGATTTTTTTTTATATTTTAAAATTTTAGACCTTTAAGAATAGCCCTTTATAAGGATTTACTGAAATTCGAATTATTTTCGGACTTATGGTGATTTTTTCTCAATGTGCTGTGTATCTTTTCAGTGTTAAATTCATATTTTTAATATAAATTACCCGAAACTACTTTTCTCGATACGGTTGACATGATATCTCAAGTTCTAATGCACCGATTTACTTTAAATTTGGTTGAGACCTTCTTAATACTATCAAAATTGGTCCGACGTAGGGGTTTATAAAATTTTTTATTTTTTTCTTTTTTTAAAAATTCCCAAATTTGAAAAAAGGAGGCAAAAAATGATTTTTTTTAAATGGACGCCATTGTCTGAAAAAATTTACTTTTTCTAATCGGCTACGTCCAACTAATTCTACATCCTTGTTTATTAAGAATTAACTAAAATTTTATGTTTCAGATTACTAGGAGGGTTGGAGAAACCTTTTTTTTGAGTCCCCATTTTGCCCGCCGATTTCAATTTTAAATCTTTTTTAAAATTTTTATACATTTTTATACTTTTCAAATATCAATAAAAAAACGTTAAAAATGCATACTAAAAATTATTAGTTTTTTTTTTTTATTACGCCCGTAATATTACCTCAAAATGGACGCAGTTTGGAAACCCCTATCTTGCGTGTTTCAACATCCAGTCCCGGGTGGAAGCACTGAGAAATTTTATATTGGTCGCGTTAATAATGAGCCTGTTTTACAGATAAACTCCAATTGCCAACTCTTTTACTTCAGCGCACAAACTAAATTAAGTTAATACAGCTTCATCATGAGTGGATGCAGCTCCTTAATCTTTTTTTATATAAGTCAAAAGTTCTCATTTCCAAATATTTTGAACAAACTTATTTTTGAATTTAACCTCCAAAACTCTAATATTAACCTATATATTATTTAAGGAAGGGTGTAGGAAGACATAAAATTAAAGATCACATTGTTAAGCATATCTCTATCTATCTATATACCGAAATCTGTGTGTGTATGTGTACGCTAGTCTATCATATTCTCAATGTAAGCCGCACAAACCGCAACAAACACTTAACCGCAACGTAACTTTGCTACGTTAAAATATTACATTTTAACTGACAATATATTTTATTTTAACTAACTCATGAATAACGTCTATGAGCTTGAGTATTCCTACATATACTTACTATGTGTCCCAGGGAACGATTCGGTTAAGGTTAAATTAATATTTTATTCACATATGTATATATACAATCAAAAATAAGGACCTACTTCAAGTTCAAATGGATTAAAATAATGTACTTAAGTGTGTATTTTCAAATAATTGAATTGTATGATCCTTAGTATACGCATCTATTTTATACATATCAAATTACATTCACGCAATATGTAAATGAACTATTTTAATATTCATTTAAAAAAAAATTAGGGAAATTCTCTGACCTGATGAAAGTCCCCCATAAACTTACAGCTTAATGCATATTTTGGGATTACTTTTTATAATCTAAAAGTTACATTTTATCAATGGAGGGAGGAGTTTGCCTTTATATTATATGATGTTACCAGGGAGCGTATTTCCGTTTGCGTGTTCAATAGGAGGCATTGTTTCCTCGAAAACCGCACGGTTTTGTAACTCCCGGGTCTTCTTCCAAACACGTACCTAATTCAAGTCCCCCATCCTTTAAACGCGTACGGGTTTGTAACGCACATTGTTCTTTTAAACACGTGTTCAGGGAAACGCTTTGATTAGAAGGTTAGTCATTAGCGCTAGCAGCCGACACTAATAGTCATAAAGGTCGCACATTTGAGCCTAGTACAAAAATTGCCAGAGAGTGTCTGGTGAATAAAAAAAAATGTTTAGATTTTTTTAAGTGAAGACTCACGTTAGAGAGAATATAATATTATAAGCTTGTACTCTTTAAGACTTTTCTTTCTTCTGCCTTATGAATTTTTTTAAATATACAAATTGAATTTATATGTCCAATGAATAAAATGGTGGCTTTTATAAATTTTTATAAAGAATCATGTTATCGACAACGAAATTCTATAAGCTCTAATAACTCTAAAAATTATTACTGAAACCTAATAATGTCAACTTTTTGATAAATTAGTTTTTACCTGAAGATGACGAGACCAGAGATAAAAAATCAGGCCAAGAAAAAGAAAAAAGGAAGGTGTTTTTAAGATGTGTCAGTAAATACTGAATTTTCTTGTTGGTCATTTCTTGTTCGAAAATCTTGTTGAAAAGTCATTTTATTTAATTGATTTGTTGACTATAATATTAGCATAAGTCTTTTTTTTTTTAACAATTGCTTTCATTTTTCGTAATTTTTCTACTGAGCAATAGAAAGTATTTTGTCAATATTTTGGATATGAATCGCTTGGGCGGTAAATCAGGCTTTTATTACCTTTGCGAAACTATCCTTCTAATCATCGTATTTCTTTGACCACGTGTTTGGAAGAACACTCTGCATTAAAACTCGTGTGCGTTTAGAGGACGGGAGACTTGAATTGTACACGTGTTTAGAGTGTTACAAAACCGTACGCACTTCGAGGCAACGTTACCTCTTAATGAACACGCAAATGGAAATACGCTACCAGGGAGGGGACAATTTTGAGTATCAAAATTTGCACAACGGCACTATTATACTACTGTTAATACTGCGTTACAAAAGAAATCAAATATTAAGTACCCACTTTAATTTTGCCTGTTTATTCATTCATACACACCCCACAATAAGAATATTTGCGTACTTTTTTTCTATCACGTACTGTTTTTTAGGTACGATAATTAACATATATAACTATAAACTATAATTCGAGTAAAACCAACAAAAAAACTTATCATTAAAATATTTGCACACATTAAAATATAAAATATATAGTGAATAATATTTAACTTTTTCTTCTCGCTTTAAACGCCAACAGTAATCTCCTAACATAGCTGCATCCCAACGACCTTGAAACCGTTCTTCAAGTCTTTTCATATCCTGGTGAAATCGCTCCCCCAGTTCACCACTTACAGCTCTAAGATTTGAAGTAAGAAAAGAGAAATAGAAAAAATGAATTTTCAATGACATCCGGCAACCTATCTTGTTGTATGCATTTAACAAATTGTTCACAAAGACTGCCTGTATACGATCAGTAATACTGTCAGTATTTAGAAATACTGACATTATTACTGATCGTGTATTGATAATACTGAAGTATTCGTATATATAATTTATACAATAAAAATAATGATTCACTATTTTTGTCAGTAAATACTGACAGTATTATTGATCGTGTAACAGGCAGCCTAACTCTAGCTAACAGGAAACTATAAGAGCAATCAGTTTTCCGGGTACCGAAATCGTGTCACGCAGTGTAATTGGTTAAGATTCACAATGTAGAAGTTTAAAATAAATATAAATCAATTTTATTTATTGTACTTCTTATTAAGGGCACAAATACTTTTAGACAAGTAAAAATAAAAACAATTTCTGGGATTTTTTTCAACAGGGAAAAAATTTATCTATATTTTTGAAGTTCGGCATTTTATTTACTATGACGTTAACACTTTTATTGCCAAGCTAAAAATATGGACATTGTAAGATGGCCAAATATTTTATGTTAAATTTTAGTAAGTTCTTATATTTTTCACGCGATATCGCGTAATTGGTCATCCCGTAAAGTAGCCATATCACGCGATATCGCGCGATCGACAATGAACGTGTTAAAGTCTTACATTATATTTTTTTTTTTATTTCAAAATATTAAAAAATGGCGGCTGCAAAAGTCTTTTATTGGAGCGTGTCACTCTGCAAGTTCCCAAATGCTGTAATATAATGGGCTTAAATTTCCCATGTTTGTTGCATTTGCTATGATAAGTGCCTATGTAAATATAAGCGAATCTTTAAGTGAATGAATGACAAATAAAAACAAGGAGTTAAACCAGTAAACTAGAAAAAGTGGCAGATTTGTGGAAATAAACCAACTATAATGCTATGTAATTGTAATAAGTATCTTACCCATATTTTGATCATAGTTTCGAAAATCGGAACTATGACCAAAATTCCAGAAATCCAGAAATTCCAGAAACCTGGAAACCATATCTGCAACACATGGTACTTATAATAAAATATAGTTGCATTTAAATTAAAATAATAATGAGTGATGTATGGTTTCTTCATTATACATATGTATCTATACAAAATGTACATATAATTATGTTATTTAAACATACATAAAACAGTAGCTAAAAATATATAACGTATTGTCGTTAACGAACTTGTTACTTAGTTGAATACGATTAAATATATTGTAATTATCACATGGAATTGTAAAACTTTATACAATGGATAAGATTTAAATTAATACTTACTACGAGTTTAACTTAGTACTTACTTATAATAATTTTATGACATTGAATGGCTTTAGTAGTTCAACATTATAAGTTGGCATTTTGAACTATTTTATTTATACAGTAATGAAACATTAAAATATAAATTTCATTTGTTTGACACTTTTACAGTCAACTCTCCTCTAACGCGATTAATTTGTACGTCGTTGTATAAAAAGAATCTTTTAACCCTGGACAACTAAACCTATTTTATGGTCACGTTGTTACTAAACCTTCGTAAATTTGACGACGACACATGTTTTTTGTTTTTTGTTTTTTTAAATGGAGTGGGCTGTGTACCCTCACTCGCCTGAAGCCGGTTCTACACGATGCTACGAACGTTTCTTGCAACGCAACGTTCGATTGAACGTTTGATGCAAGTAAGTTCGACAGTTGGTGCTGCGAATGTTCCTGCTACACGGTGAACCGAATGTTTGATCCAATACATATGATGATGTGATGGTACAAACGTTTATTCAGTAGGCGAGGATGTAGCTGTTGAGTCGAACCAACAAACATTGTCCTTCAAACGTTGGAAGCATCCCTTTGACTCGGTGCAAGAACATGGCCAAATGCGAACGTTCGACGCCCGACATTGGACGCTCGTGGATTCGAACAACGGCCACATGATGCGATAAACCATCGAACGTCCAATGTTAGAAGGTGTTCGTAGCATCGTGTAGAACCGGCTTGACGACTCGTGGTAAGTGCACGAGATTTCGTTGTGTATGTATCAGTCCCTTAGACACGTGATCAATTTGAGCCTACTCGAATACAACACTTTACACATACATATCGAAAATAACTATTGTAATTATAATTTCATTATTTGATTTTATTTGGCGATAAAGCTCAATATTAAGACCAGAAAAAACGCAAAAAAGAATTTTTACCCAATCTGCAGCATGTCGACCGGTTTCGTTGTCTCAAAACACCATTTTCAAGACAAGAATATAAAAATTAATGAAAATAAAATAAACGAAAAGAAAGAAATAAACCTTTTAGTTTGGATGGAAACCAGTCAGATCATAACAATGTCAATTATAGCAACTCGTTTGCTGCAAAAAAAGGAATTCGTACATCATCATATAACTACAATTGATATACGAAAACGAAAATACGAAATAACAAACATCTGAAAACCAAATTTGCACTAGAGAAAAAAAAGAAAAATTTTTTAAAAAGATAAACATCTGTAAAACTACCAATCGCCTTTAAGAACCACATATTCAAATTAGTTCCATTGAATTTCGTCCAAATCCATTATAAGAAAAACATTTTAATAAATCCATTTTGAAAAATTTTTTAAAAAAAACTTTTTCAAAAGAAAATTTTTCAAAATGGATATATTAAAATGTTTTTCTTACAATGGATTTGGACGAAACTCAATGGAACTTTTTATTGGAAGGTTATTTCGATTGATGTTATTTACTGATAACATTTATTTAAAACAAGCTTTTTGTTCGTCAGACCATTTCCAACGCCCTATAACTTTCTTAGTCACAAATGTGTTCTATTTTATGTGGCTAAAATTTAATCAAAATTGTTAGCGCTCACACCAGCGTGTATTGACCTCTCCAGGTTGTGTACTTTTGTAAACTTCATCCCTATACCAAATTTAATCAAAATTCCTTAAGTTGTTTCATAGTTAGAGATCAAAATAGCTCTCCTAACAGACAGACCGATATATATTTTTTGTAGATGACTAATTTGGTCTCAGGGGACTCTATTTTTACCAGAAACCCAACATCGAATTTTTTCACGATCACATAACTTGGTCTATAGACATGAAATGCATAAGGACCTGGTCATACCCTTTTTCGACGCCCTTTATCTCAGCTTTTAGATTTTTTTCAGACATACGGATTGTTTTTTTAGGTGAAAAATGTGGCCGATTTGTCCATTTTCGAGGCATTTTCAAAATTCAAGGGCGGCGAGGTCCCTTCCGCAGCAACTATTGGATCTATTGAATTCACCAGATTGTGTATGCTAGTAAACTTCATCCCGATACCAAATTTCATCAAAATCACTTAAGTGATATCATAATTAGAAATCAAAATAGCTCTCCTAAAAGACAGACCGACAAACAGACAGACAATTTTTTATAAATGGCTAATTTGGACTCAGGGGACCTCAAAACATGTATTTCCGCTAAAAACCCGACATCGAAATTTTTCATGATCATATAAATTGGTCTATATACATATAATGTATAGGACCAAGTAAAAAGCAGAAGAACCAGTATGCAGGAAATGTGGGGTGGAAGATGAAACAGTCCACCAGCAATAGGCACTCAACACTGGGATTGGGTACAGAGCTTAAGATTATTCATTGGGATCCCGTAAGGGTCCTAACTGACTTCTTCAAATTACTGCACAATATTCCACTAGGAATCAGTGCATGGTCTGACAGGACCCCCCTCCCCACGCGTAGGAAGAAAAAGAAGGGAAAAAAAAGAGAAAATAAGAGAAACTCTGCATTTTGTTCAAAAAGTTTATTTGAACAAGAATTTTGTATAAACAAACATATACCGAACTTTCTCACCGTCCTATAAGGATCTACTATTTGTTCGGGATTGCCAAATCCAACAAAAAAAGTAGCAAAATGTAATAATTTGTTACGTATGCAATCTCACAAAATATGTTTCAAGATCCCTCAAGTCAACTTTAACACCGGGCCTGGTTTTTGGTCTAGCCTGCCTTGATTATCAGGAACTATTTATTAAAAATATTAAAAATTATTTTATATTTTTAAAATGAAATTAGAATTGATAATATTTATACATAGATAAAAGGGCCAAGATTTAATAAAATACAAAATACTATAAAAATAGTAATAAATAAAATAATATATATTACTGTGTACTTGTGTAGATTAAATCATGTTATTTTGTAATTTACTTCAGGGATCATTAAAATGTAGTAATGGGTTTTTTGCATGCATTTTGAAGATTACTTAAAACTGAATGAATTATGTAAGATGGTGATTGTTTAGTTGCGGTTACATTTCTTTAAATACAGTATTAAAGCTGATGTAAAATAATTCTATTATTAAAACAATTTATTTACTCTTATTTTTTCTAATTGTAAAAAAAAAAATTACTTTTTCAAGCATACTGGTGTAAGTAATTTTAAAAACTAAAATTGTAACTGAAGTTTTCATTGGTAAAAAATATAAATAATTAAAAAGAAACTGTAAATCTAAAATTATATTATATATAGGCGTTGTATATGGTATCTATAGATTTAAAATTTGTGTCCAGCCCCGGATCTACGATTTTTTAAAACCGGGGCAGAAACTTGAAAATGGCGCCCCCCCCTTCTGCAACGTTTGACATAAATTGACAAAAAAACTCATAAGTATGTAAGTCCTTTACAAAACTCCTATTTTTCCCGTTGCGGCAATGATAAAAATTGAGGGTTTTGTAAAGGATCAGTATAGGTACAAGTTGGTTTTTTATTTTAATTAATCTATTCCGTAAGCACTACAAGTTGTGCAAATTTCAAATTTTTATCACCAGTCCCATCAGAGATACAGGGGCGCAAAATTCCAAAATTTGGGAAAAAGTCAGTTTTCGGAAGCTTGTAAAAATTAAAGGATACAAGTTACACAATTGAAACAGTGCGTATTTGTTTCATAATGGGTAGTTGTACCCGTATACAGCTATTCTCCTAAAAATACTAAGAGGTTTAAAACATTCCTTCTATAAGAAAAAAAATGTTCAAAAAGTGAATTTTGCAAAATTTTGATATCCAAATTTAGGTAAAGTTTTCTTATGGAAGGGACAGAAATCGGTTAAATATGAACATCACTCAAAATAAAGAGACATTTATTTCCTTTAAGATGGTTTTTATTTCAACCTTTTAGGATGAACGGTTTATGAAATATGTGTGTTGGCATAAATGGGTGCAAACACAAAAATCAGCACAAATTGGAAAACAAACATGGCTACCACGCTTAAACGGTTCAAGATAATTTTTTTAAGAATTGTTTTTCAATACTTCAAATATAACATAGAAATTGGAAGAATATTAATATTTTTTAAAATGGTCGAATAACCAACTTTTCTTTTAGACCAGTTGATATAGACCGACCTAGTATGATTTTGGCACCCCCTAAAGCTGACGTCCGGGGTAGGGGCCCCGGTTTGCCCCCTCCTTAGATCCGGGCCTGTTTGTGTCTGAGGCAACTTTTGCTGGTTATGCGTAAAAACTATAATAATGAATCTCTGTTGTCAACCATTTTTCGATATGTCAGTCACAAGTCTCTTATTAGGGATATCCCAACACACCAAGTATTTGATATACTTGAAATTAATGATGTAATTAACAAATGAAGCAAAATTAGACGCACAATTTTAAGTTAATCGAAAGTTACAAACATCTCGTGTATTAATAAGTAACAAAATAATTTAATTGCCATTAAAATATTTTTTTCGCTGTTAAAATTTTCATTTTAGTTGATAAATTTTGCCGTTCAATAAAATAAACTGCCGCTCAAATAATTCCTTTTTGCGAAAATATGCTTATTTTTCTTTTTGATAATATAAGCATCTTATTTTGTTACAAGTTAAAAATAAAAAAAATTGTTTATTTTTTTACTAAGTATCTTATTTTTCCTTCAAAGGAAAATTACGTCGCACGTCAACAATATGTGTGAAAGAAAAATATTAAAGAAAAAATTCTCAATAAAATCTTACACTTGTTATAAAATGCTTATACATTTTTTTTTAGTGTTCTTTCATAGAACATTTTTTGCAAAGATTTTCTGTCTTTTACAGATTTCATCAAACCACACGCATGTCTTGAAAACGTTGAAAATATTTTGATATTTTTCCAGTGGCGTGTTGTGACCTAAAATTGGACAGGGGCAAACTACATAAGATTTTTTCTTCAGAAAAAATGAACTAAAGAGCAATAACTGATTGTTGATCTGCTTGTAAGTTTACAAAATTGTAAACACTGTTTTTACTATAAAAACGTTTCTATTAGGTTTTTGGAATTTTGCTTTATTTCTGCTAACTTCAACTTTTACTCGATTAAAATAAAACGAATCACTGTCGGTATGAGGAAATATCACATTATATTTGATAACAGTGTCACTACTGATGGGTATAATTTTTAATTGGTTGACACAATTAATTGAGTTAATACGGTTGCTCATTTAAAATTTGGCCTGTTAATGGCGAATTTGCTCCCAATGGCCACACTGTTATCAAATAAACCATTATAAAGTCACTGTAGTCACCTTTGATTTGATTTTGATATTTATGTTATTCAAGTCAGTTCATTTTTCCTTTAGTGAAACTCCGGAAGCCCCAAAGGCCGAAACGTCACTGGTAATAAAATACTAATATCCTTAAGTTATATAATAAGAAAAATAAAAATAAAAAAAAATAAAAATAAAAAATCTATCTCGTTTCATGTGTCTTTGTATTTTATGAGGCGTTATAAATCAAAGTAAATTTGGTCTGGGTACTCGAGTACCCAACCGTTGAGCGACATTGAAGACTAGTGATAAAGCGGAATATAATATGTATTTTACAATTTCCAAACGGAGGTTATTTTCAAAAATTTTGTATAATTTACGCACGGTTTTGCCTGCGTAATGTTTATAAAAAAGAGAAATAGAAATCCCACAGAAATAAAGAAACTTTCTCGGGCTAAAGAATAACTTACAACGTTCTCTGTTCAAAGCTATCTCTGTGCAAAGCTGAAATTCGATTGGTTAAACGGTTGAGACATGAAAACAAATCAAACAGACAAACAAACTCATTTTCACATTTATAATATTAGTTAGGATATTATTAAAATAAATCTCGGATAATTAGTACTGAGAAATTGTTCCTCCCTAATATTTCTAAGATTTTGCCATCAACATTGATGTCGGTTTAAATTCTTATAATTTCGTCGTTTTTACCTAAATTGTCTCACCATATTTATAACTTTTGTGTTTGGATATAGGTCAGTAATTCATTAAAAATTTTACAGTTTATTTATGATATGAGCATTTTAACCATCAGAATGTACACTTTTATAAATATCACCCATTTATTCTTTCTAGTATTAATCACTAACTACAAGTCAGAGACATTATTATCTTGAAAAATATTGCAATACAATATGCAAGGCACAACAGCAGTTACGAAAGATGATAAAATTAAAAAGTATTCACCTGGTAATATTATTAAATAAATTAGTAATAAAACTTTCATATATTATGTAAAAATACATGTAGATATGTTATCGCTTTGCGATAATCACATTTAAAAGGCAAAGTATAATTTTACGTCAGTTGTAAAAAGTAACTTCTCAATTTTATTCTTTCGACAGTAAAATTAAATATTATAATACGTGTGGTTAGAAAATAGTATTTTATTTTATACAAAAAAAATTATAGTTTTAGTGTCCAGGATGTTATTTGATGAAATCAGCTAAGGTAGTAAAACTACTTTTCGGTCTTGTTAAATATAATGGTACCTATTTTACTAAAATTTTATGACGTCATTGAGCAGGACCGGACCTTTAGTTATTACGAGGGGGGGGGGGCAAACCTTGCTATTGGCGCCCTCCCCGAGAAAAATGCCAAATTAAAAATTTTGGCGCACCAATTATTTTTCAAATTTTTCTCTGCAAAAAGTAAGTAATGAGCAAAAAAAAAAGCGTCAAGTGCGTTTTTGGCGTCCCTAACACTACTAAAAGTAGGTGATGAGCAAAGAAAAACAAAATTCACCGTTTTGGCGCCCCCGAAAGCTTCCAGGAGGAGGCACGTGCCTCCGCAACCCCCCTATATCCGGCCCTGTCATTGAGCTTCGTTTGAAACGAATTGCGCCATTTTTTTCCTAGCTGATAAAAAAGGTTTTATTTCCAACATTTTCCCCAAATTATTTTCAGTTTTCCGTCACGTAAATTAATTTTAAAATTTTTATATTTTGTAGTAAATAAATTATTGATTGGTGTGTTTTCCATAAATTTTTATGGAAACCACAACTGAGGTAATCAAGTATCCAAAATATTTATCAATTTTTTTTTTTAAATTACTAAGATTTAATTTCCATTTTAATTATATTTTCTAATCTTATAGTCGATTGCGTTTGGTTTTGTTAATAAAAAAAAGTGAAAATTTATTGAAATAAGAAAAAAACGATTTTCCTAAATAAATTGAAATTCTACCCCACTGGTTACTGGTTATAATAACCATTTAAAATTACACAGCCAATGGTTCGATAGTTTCAATTATTGTTATACTAAAGACTAAACATTAAATTTATATGTTACTTAACTAGAACGGATATTGAAACCATTTGAGATTACACAGTTATATGGAGCCCATCAGTTTCCAGTTTAAATGCATCAGTTCAGTTATATATTTATAGTTTATGTGTTTTAAGTTGACCAGGCAATATTCGACGTTCGTGAATGCTTGATACACACTGTTAAGATTTTCTATTTTTTACAATGACTTTGTGATCTGTGACTTTTATAATCTTACTGTTAGTACTGTTAGTTAAATATCACAACTTTGTATAAACGCACTTGAAGTGCTTAATCTCTGACGAAAAAACAAAAAATTAATTATGATTTACATGAGTTTGTATTGCTCCTTTAGTCGCATGATGATATAATATGAACTTAGTCGTTATTGTTTAACAATTGTAGCCAACTTAAGATAAATGAACTGCAAATTGTCTATATATTTCATAATACGTTAATTATTTGTACACTTGGTACTTATTGTTGGTCGGTAAGTAATGTTTATACGCAATATTGAACTTAAGTGATAATTTACATCTGAATGCGTTTTCCTTGTTACATAATAAATACGTATGTTTCTACACTACAAATTCAAGTGTGTTGTAATATTTTGTGTATTTCAACATTATCATTTTGAATTCACATTCATTTATATTTTTTTTAACTTTGTTCTTATCCAAACTGCTGCCTTCCTTCTCTGACTAGTGACTACTCTTACTCTTTTATGCTATTAGTTCTGATACTGTACATCAGGAGTAGGCAACAAGCGGGCCGCATGCAATAAGGCAATAACGAATTACCTTCAATTAGGACCTGGAAAACACAAACGTGCATTGAATCCGCATAAGAGTTTTATAAAATGTCTCAAAACAATATTTTGATAACTAATATCAAAGCGGTTACAAATATAAGAAAAAATGTATTTTACAATCATTTGTTAGTGTAACCATATGAAAACAAAAACTTTAAAGGATTAAGTATATTTTTTTTAAATATTAATTTTTTATATTGATAAATTTATAATTAGCAAAAAGACAAGCTTTTCTTTTTTTTGGCCTATTAAGTCTGTCTAAAGATATGTCTTCTGAAAGTGTCGCACTGCTCTAAAAAGTTTTTAAACTAAAAATTGTGCGTAAATGACAGGGGTACTGACATAACGATGAATGATTTTTGAATATATTTTGAGTTACATTTTGTATATAGTTCTAAGGTAATTCTGACGAATAAATGATGTCCTACTTCAAAAAGCTGTAACTCTCAAGAGATATTTAAAAAACAAAACCAACAATTTCTAAAGTTAGTATTTTAATAATAATTTAATTTTAAAGACTGAAAGATGTATCGAAATTTGTTGAAGAATAACATGTTGAAGATATTTATGGAGCCTTATTTCAAAATTCAGATGTAATCGCATTGTTGGCGTACTGTTAGATTCTGTCAATACTAGGAACTTGAAGTTTCGCTTTAAAGAAATCTTTGACTAAAATATATCCGTGTCATTTTTAGTCGAATTTTCTCCGAAAAATTAGACTTATACAGTCTATACGATAAGAGCTGCGAGAGGCGAGAGTAGGGGCGCTATCCGTTTTCGGACCCGTAGAACACGAATATGTAGAAAAAAAATGTCTGATATATATATATATACATATATATATATATATATATATATATATATATATATATATATATATATATATATATATATATATATATATATTCCCGCCACCTTTTAATTTGTGTAGGGCCCCCCTATGGAAGTCAAGAGTTGAAATTTGGTAAATGGGGCTCATTTTCGAGGCACCTCATACTATCAAAGTGGGGTCAAATTTTGGGCAAATTTTTTTTCTGACCCGACCTTTAAGGGGGTGGTGGGGGCGGAAAAGCAATAAAACTTTTCCAAACCGGTTTTAAATAATGTTTCGGTCAATTATCTACAACATATCCAAAATTCAGCTTCCTAGGATGATATGGTGGGAGTAGAGGGGGGAAAAACGATTTTCGCTGGATCTAACAGGCCCCCAGCCCCCCAGAATTAACGTAGAGGGTTGAAATTTGGTGTGTTGATAAAGTTCGTACCTAGGTTGTGCTTTTTGGAGGTTTTAATATTTTACCTCCACCCACCTCATTTTTAAGCTACAATTTCATGCATTTTCGACGTTTTCGAAGTTTGTACCACTCGCACAGGTCACCCGAATAAACCTAGATGGCTGAAATTTTGTATTCGGATTGAGTTAGTATCAAGGGGGTGCCTTTTGGGGGTCTCGACTTTTAACCCCTACCCCCACCATTTTTATACCCAAAAGAACATGATTTTTCTTGTTTTTTAACAGTTTCGTTCGGGTTAAAATCTCCCCAAATAAACCTAGAGGGCTGAAATTTGGTGAACAGGTTAAGCTAATAGCCAGACACTGTTTTTTGGAGGTTTCAACTTTTAACCCTTACCCCCACGATTTTTACGCCAATATTTCCTTAATTTTTTTGCTTGTTTTCTAACACGTCTAGAGACTCCATAAGGAAACCTAGAGGGCTGAAATTTTGTACGTGTATTCAGTTAGTATCCAGCTAGTACCTTGTAGGGAGTCCGCATCACTTTTCCCCCCACTTCTTCCATTTTTACATCGGAATTGAATGCTATTGTTAAATGTGTTTTAAAAGCATTATGTTTATTCTAAATACAAGTACGCGAATAGTAATTTTAAAAAATTTAAAAAAAAGTGAACTTACTTTTATGACAAATGAAATACATACATACATATTAAGTAATTTAAAAATGTTATTAAAGTCACTGTTTATTTATAAATTAGGAATTTTGGATTTTTAGTATTTATAAAATAGAAATTTTAGATTTTTTTGGAAAGAAAAAATATCTTTATAAAGGCCTTTCAGTTTACTATTTAAGGTCCTTTTTTAATTTTTAAAACTAAAACATAAAGGCAATTAGCGGATAAACATGGGCAGGAATGTCCTCGTACGAATTGTGTTGGCTTTTTTTCTGCTACCTGTTTTCGGCACAAAATTGAAATTTACTGAGATACAGCCCTTAAATACTTAAAACCTTTTTTTAAAGCCTCGATCAGCCGAACACTCATCACCAGTTTTGAAACCAACAAAATGACAATTCGGTTGTAGACTTTCAATCACATTTCGCTTGTAGACATTCAATACCGAAGATGAAGAGGAAAATTCGACTACCGTGATGGGGCCCCGCTGCTCACGGCGTTTTTACGTATTTAACCTAATTTTAATCCGCACCACATAATTTTTTCCCCCATTTAAATATATGCAACACACTTGAATTTGTAGTGTACCTACATATAGGTACATATAAATATCTGTACAACATAACAGAGCTTATGGATACAAAGGAAATGATAATAAATGGATATTGAAACATAATTTTACAATATTAATTTAATAATAATGATACCAACCACCCGTCATAACACCCAACCGGTTTGTGCTTACTTCATAATATTATATATGAATATGATTAATTAATGTTTATAATAAAAGTTGCAAATAGAAATTTAACACTAGAATAATAATTAGAGAATTCATGTTATATCTCATCACGTAGTGTGTAGACAGGTGGAGTGTATTAAATTAATGAAGTACTGGACATTTTACTGTTAAGCATATATATGATCATATTATTATTACAATCTGTATCTTGTTTAATGATGAACAAGATGAACAAGTAAAATTGTCATGCCACAGAAACAATGCAAGATACAGTTGACGCTATCAAACTGTTACAACCAGCATTGTAAAACACTGCATGTAAGTACATCCACAATGTTAGTTTTCTTATTGTCGAAGTATAGGTATCTGACAGTGAACTAGTCATTGGCGTCTAAATTAGTTTTCACTATTTTAAATCAATAAAAATAAAATAAATAACTTAAAACAAAAATAATTAAAGCCGCATGACTACGTGTAGCCAATACAATCAAAAATAAAAAAAATATTAATTTTGTTTATTTCTTATTTAAGGTAGTTGGTCGATAATATGATTTTTTCAAAGGATTTTAACGAAACTTCTCTAGATATTTATTTATTCCAATACCAATAATACGAGTCCTTACCAAAAAAAAATTGACCACCTCAATTTTGACAAAAACGATTTCAAAGTTTTATAATTTTAACACTGGCTCTTATGGGAAAACTATTTTTTTTTTTAATAAAATGAAAACGTGTCAAAGGAATTTGATAAAAATTTAAGGTTATAAAGTACAAAGTTGGAAACCATATTTAATAAGAAATAAAAATTATTCACCACGCCCTTTTTGAAATATAGTTTATAAACATCATTTTACAACGCTTTTTCAACAATGTTTTTATATTGCTACAACATAAGCGCGCGGAACAAATGGTATACAAATATAATCACTGAAGAATATTAATGCATTACTTAATTTTTTATAAAATAAATTTTTTTGAGATTTGCTTTTGTACCTGTCTATCTCAGAGCAACTACGTTAATTTTCAATATATTTATTTCTTTAATGAAAATTTTTTTTTAGAAACTTTACTTTTTAGTTTGTTAATAAACTTCTTAACGTATAATACTTTGGCGTCTATCGCACTATGAAACTGTAATTTATTCCCGAGGTATAACACTTTCATAAGGTCAACTGTACATAACTAAAAGTATTTTAGAAAAAGAGAAGATTAGAAACGTGTAGAAGATTTTTTGATAACTATCAAAACTTGGCAGCTTATAAATGTAAATTTTGGGTCCACATGGATATATTATTTTGTTAATATCAATAAAACATTTGACCGTCACCGAAAAGAGTATTTGTGTTGAATAAAGAAATTTCAACATATCGTCGGCATAAGAAGAAAAGTTCCTAACGCCTATCGTCGGCATGAGAAGAAAAGTGCCTAAAATAAATGAAATTAGTCTTTATATATATTATATTTAGAGGCTAATTCCATTTAAAAACAAAAAACAAAAAAAAAAACCGCTAAGAAGTCTTACTTTTAACGGCATTGTGATATTCCGTACAAGCATCACAACCTTAGCGTCCAAATCTAAATGATCGCATTAGGGCTACTCAGGGTCATTGACCCTGAGTAGCCCTAAAAAATAGAGTTAGGCACTTTTCTTCTTAAGCCGACGATATACAATTTTTAAAATAAGTTTGACATCAAAACTTCTTGAATTCTATAAAGGTATAATTGTAACTTTATTGAAAATTAAATGTAATGCAAATAATATGCAAATGTCATAAGGTTTGTAGTAAATGGTTTTAATTTACAAAAATGAATTAAAAGGAATATTTTGTTATTGTCCTGGGTTTAACTTTTACTATGACAGTGGCAGTAATAGTTGAACGTTTTTTTATGCGGTCCTTTCTTGTGCGGTTTTTAAAAAAATGGCCACTATTTATAATACATTAATTATAATAATTTACGTTGATAAAATTACTTATTGATGGTTTTAAGCAATTAGTCAGTACAATGTATAAGAATATATAAGTTTTTGCCTCATTAAGTTTATTTACAGATGAATTTATTACAATTTTCATAATATTATAAAAATGAAATATCCTCATGTGGAAATTAAAGTTTTATATTCTGTTTAAAAAAAGCAACTTCTAAGCAAATCGTGAGATTTTAAGCGTTTCGAATTACGTATTTTCTATTACACTTTAAGGTCCTCATCCACCGCATAAAAAATGATTTTTTTATAATCTGGAGCGAACTATATTTTTCTTTAAAAGCTAATTATGAAATTTTTATATATTTTTTTGTATGATTGTTTTTATGCGGTCCCTATAAAAAAGGTTCAACTGTAGGGTAGATCGGGGCAAATTTGGTACATGGGTAAGTTTACACAATCCTTATAGCTCACAAACCGTTGATCGGAGCGCAGCACTTGTCAGGCCAAACAAGTTACTGAGACTGTCATTTGCAAGTACGTCAATTTCCAACCAGTACTATTAGTAACAAACAACGTAGAGCAGAATTTGTGATTTTTTTGAAATGAGTAAATTTTTACACTACTATGTTAGTGTGAATAGTAATTATACTATTAGATCTTTACAATTCATAATAGATTATCTTGTTAGGCCGTTCTTTTACGGTTATTTTATGATAGTTTGTTAAATGTTAATCTCATTAAAAAAATTTATAGGTTATGTTTTGTTGAAAATATGCCGAAGGGGCAAGTTTATACAAGACACATGGGGTATGTTTACACATTCTTTAAATCGTGTTTTATTTGTTGATTTATCAACGCGTTCTTCCGAATGTGCTCTGTCTACTTCCGCAGCACTTTCGAGTTTCTTTGCATACTGACCAATCGGTTTCTAGTTTTACACGTGTGTTATATCTAGCTTTCTGGGTAACCCATCGCTGAAACATCTGGTACTAGGTTTTTTCTGTTTCAAGAAAAAGAATTGGTAAAAGCAGGAAGAAACGATAAAAAAAGATATTTTGAAGAATAAGGAAACACGGAACTAAAAAATTGTTCTGAATAGATAAAAACACAAAAAATTAAAAATTGCAAAACCAAAAGATGACGGTTCATGTCATCGATTCATGACTAAACGATTCAGAAATTCTAATCCTGGTGCATACTAGATACAATGCATAGAGTGTAAGAGATAGACACATGATAACTGTAGGTTTATTGAAACTGAGTCAATTTTTCTTGTATGCGTGAACTGTGAAAGAAATTTTGAATGTGCTATTCTAGCCAATGTGTAGACCCTGCTCATTATTTCATACTAATTTGTATATTGATTGTCAGTTTTTCGTTATTTTATGCTTTTTAGTATTTGAAGTTTTTTATTTTATTATTATTATTATTATTATTTTTTTAATAAAACCGATTCACATATTTATTTGTGTTTTTTACAGTTATTACCCTTAAATTTTTTTCATTTTAGAAATTTGTAAACTTACCCCAGGTACTGAGAAAACATGCCCTCTTTAGGGGGCATATTTACACAGGTGATATCACTCAAGAATAAGCTGAATATCTAAAAAAGTATAATAGTAGGAAGCTCTTCATGGGCGTCAAAATGAAGCGTAACGATCAAGTTATAATTGAGTATAAAAAATATATAACTAGCTGTAATACAAAATATTAGAATAACCAAAAACTAAAAACTGTATCAACATGCCCCGGTCTACCCTACCTGTAAGTAGAATTTAATATTAAAATAATTTTTATAAATCATTCATTTTACACACCTTTTGAACTTTACATATTTTTTATTTTTATTTCATTAAATAATATTTAATACAAAATAATAATCATAATTTTACATTTTTTACACATTTCATTACTGCTGGGGCGTATCAAATAAATTTTTATATAATATTTATACGATAAACAGTTTGTACGGGTGTAGGTATACATCGTTTCAGATAAAAAAATAATTGTAACTGCCGTTAAAAAAATATCATTACCGTTTTTTTTTTTTTTTTTTTTTTTTTTTTTTGTTGGTGACATTTATTGGCTGTTTTTAATATTTACGTCAATTATTTTATCAAAAAAATTTGTTTTCAAATTTTTAAAACATAAAAATATCAATACACTCATAGATACACAACAGTAAATATTGTAAATTTTATTGGGTTAGGTATAGTGTAATGTTGTGTATTCGATGTTTCCAATAAATAATTTGTGTTGGTTAAAAAATAGGAAACGGCTTTGAATGTTTTTCTCGTATTAATTTTCAATATATTATTATGTTGAGATGTGTGTATCTGCGTGTCCAGACGCGCCAGAAACTGAGGGGCGCCAAAATTTGGAGATGTAAAAATAATAAATTTTGCAAGTATGTGAGTGTAAAACTGAGTTTTTATGTATGCTATATAAGTGCGTATGCTGTAAACCGGTTGGTATCTTGAATTACACCAGTATCAGCAGAAGTCGAAAATAATTACTCGATTATGTTCATAATCGTGAGCCTGGCAAAAATTTATAAAAACTCTTTTTGTAAATAAAATGATTAGCTGCGTTTGGCAGAAAAAATTCTTTAAAGCGGTTTAAAGGGGGAAACCACATTATAGGAGGCTCATTTTCACTGATTTTTTAGGTTTTTTTTTAGGCCAGAAGAATTAATTAGAATGCAACCAAATTTTGATATCATTTTACTCATATTTCGAATAACTTTTGTGAATTTTTTTGAATAATTTCAGCCAAAAATAACAAAATTACGCATATATGTCCACTGACAGTCGTAAGTTCTCCGATTGCCATTCTAATTTTCATTTGAAATCAAACAGATCTTCATTTTATAGTAATAATTTTTTTTCTAAGAATATGAACCTCAATGTACGTGAAAATAATGAAGATTAAAAATTTTGCAAGCGTTGGAAAAATTTGCTTCAATTTTGACCATCTTTTTCTACTAATTATGCAAGAAAAGTAAATAAATAAATAAATAAATAAAATAAAATAAAATACAAAAAACATTCTTAAAATCATGATATCATCTCAAAAATTGTTACGTATGTTTTGTAATTTCATAAGGATTAATATTGTTGATTTTTATATTGATCGGTTTATTACTTTTTGAGTTAGACATCCCGCAAAAATGAAAAAAATCATTTTGAAAAGAAAATTCTGGAAAACTAGAAATTTAAGGAAGTTAACAATAATGTAAAGTGTTCAGTGATTAATCTGCGATTCCAGAACCATAATTATATTAGTCCTGCTTCTTTCTCATAGACTTCGTAAGTAAAGCGATTACCTGAGGTAGTGCTGCGCCCTACTTGCTGTACGCTCGAGTCTGTACCGGATGAGCTACTGGCTCTATGCTCATATAGTCTATAAACAAATGCGAATTTCATTTTGAAATAGTTTTGACAGTGAATTCTTGGATAGTTAAGCTAACGATTTATGCAGTAAAAAAATCGATTTTTTGATCCTCCTAATGTGGTTTCCCCACATTATTCATAAGATAGGAGTTATTCATAAGATAATTTGTTATTTATTTTATATTTTACACAATATAGATAACGATAACATTATAGGTCATATTATTGAAGAATCATCAGCGTAAACAACAATAAGACAGAACTGCGTGTCACTTTATTTCTGTCTTGGCAGAGAATTATTCAGCAATATGAAGCGGCTAGAAGTGCTATAAACGATTTTTTCTTTCGAACGCAGCCATTCAACTTTTATCTGCAACATTTGTGATGTAAAATTGCGAAGGGGAGACAGGGGAAACTACTAAATTAAAATCAATCAAGATTTATCTCACGTCGTTCATGTGCAATATTAACTGAACAAGACTTTTAGTGCAATCTATCGACTTCAATGAACAAGCTCTTAATTTTGCTTTTGTTCTACTATTTTTTATTTATTAATTCTTTCTTTCGTGATTCTAGTGGTCAATTTTTAATTTTAAATTAAACTTTGAAGGATAAACATTAACCCCCTAAATCTCCGAGTCTAGAGATAAATGTCCAAATAACAAATGAACAAATTAAAACATGCCTGACCACATACATAGGTACATGGTGATTTAGTAGAATTACAAAATTTATAACATTACATTGTTATACAATATTTTTTATTACAAAATTGAATTATTACATATTTATTACAATAAAATTATTTTATTTTACAATTTTCAAATAACAATTTCATTGCAGCTAAATAATTTAACCTTTATTTACATAAAGTATTATATAGTGAAATAATTTTCCGCTGTAATATCGTTTGCAATTCTCGTAAACTTTATGATATATATCAGCAAAAATACAGTATTTTATATGGCTAAAACGATAATTACTTATTACATAATATTTTATACCATTTTTGTTTTACTGTGCTATGAAAATTGTTTTTATTGTATTTTTCTTGCAATACAGTAATAAATTAGTTGTACTGTATGATTGACTGGTTTGAATGTTACTTTGAGATAATTTAAAATTGAAATAAAACACGGTTTTTCATCGGAAAATATGTAATCATAAATTGTTTTAAATAATTATGTCAACATATTTTTAGCTATGTATTTATAACACTAATTTACAAATTTCAACTAGCATATTTTTTATACTAATATACAAAAAAATTTGGGTAGGTATAATATTAGCCGTCTTCTCCATTGTTCTTTCTCTTTTGCGTGTGTACATGTACCTACATATTATGTGTGTATGCATAAGGTATACTGTAGAACTTTGATTAATTGTCACTCTATTATTCGTCAGTTTTTTTATTGACACTAATTATACGGCCTTGGCCAAAAGTATTAGGCACTCCCATAAAATACGTGTAACTCTTAAATTAATTTAAAAATGACTTAGCTGTTTAATACTACAATGAAAGGCAGTACTAAAAGTTAATTTTAAACAATAGATAAATAATTTTAAGGTATCATAAAACACCTGGTCCAAAAAACGTGACGTATGAAGTTCTTTGAAAAATAATGTAATTTATTTGTTAGCCTTGTATTAACTTTTGCGATGACAAAAAGCTGCTGAGTGTTGTTTATTCATATAGTAGAGACAATTTGTAATACGAAATGCCGAAACAATGAGAATTTAACACAGAAATATGGATAAAAATCCAGATGTTATAATTATGAAGAAGGGAAGACTCAAATAGAGATTGCTAAATTAATAAAAGTTTGATGATGTGCAGTGCGATCTACCATTAAAAGGTTTGCGGAGACTGACTCTCGCACAAACAAAATGAGAACGGGTAGAAAACGCATTACTACTGACTGCCAGGTTAGAAAACTGATCCTTGACTCACTTAAAAATCGCAAAAAAACTTCTTCTGAGCTCGTTGCAGCTTCATCGGAGGACATTGGGAAACCAATTAGTTCTCGAATTGTAAGAAGAAGACTCACAGAAGCAGGCTTGAAAAGTCGGAAAGCCAGGAAGAAGCATTGGCTCTTCGACAACAACAAGAAAAATCGTTTAGAATGGGCTCTAAGACACAAGCAGTCTTCTGAAGCAGATTGGTCTAATGCGGTATGGTCCGGCGAATCTAATCGCCTTGTTTAATGCGATGGTATAAAATTTAACTTATCTCCAAATTAGATTCCTCGAATCATATCACATTGGACCAATCTTCTTCAAAAAATGCTAGTGTCTTAGAGCCCATTCCACACGATTTTTCTTGTTGTTGTCGGAGAGTTAAGGCTTTTTCGTCGCTTTGCGGCTTTTTAAGCCTGCTTGTGGGATTCTTTTTCTTACAGCTCGAGAACTAATTGGTTTCGCAATGTTCTCCGATGAAGCTGCAGCGAGCTCAGAAGAAGTTTTTTGCGGTCCTTATGTGAGTCACGGATAAGTTTTCTAACCTGGCGGTTAGTAGTAATGCGTTTTCTGCCCATTCTCATTTTGTTTGTGTGATACTCAGTCTCCGCGAACCTTTTAATGGCAGATTGCACTGCACATCGTCAAACTTTTACTGACTTAGCAATCTTTATTTGAGTTTTCCCTTCTTCATATAACATCTGGATTTTTATTCGTGTTTCTGTGTTAAGTTCTCGTTGTTTCGGCATTTCGTATTACGAACTGTCTCTACTACACAAACAAACAACACTCAGCAGCTTCTTGTCATCGTGAAAAATAATAAAAGACTAGCAAATAAATTGCATTATTTTTCAAAAAAACTTCATATTTCACGTTTTGTGGACCAGGTGTTTTATGATACCTTAAAATTTTTTATCTATTGTTTAAAAGTAACTTTTAGTATTGCCTTTCATTCTGTTATTAAACAGATAAGTCATTTTTAAAGTAATTTATGAGTTACACGTGTTCTATAGGGGTGCCTAATACTTTTGGCCAAGGCTGTACAAACCTAGTTTCCAAGCGCATAGGTATATAATCCCATAAAGAAATAAATATTTTCTTAAAATAAAGAATATGATTGCAAAGAATCTTAAATTATGATATATTGGTGAATTAGTAAATATATCTAGTGGTTGTATCCTTTTTGGAATAAGTAAACCACGACTTGGAAAATTCCAAAAAAATTATGACTGGTTGTTTAAGTCGGCTTTTGTTCAACAATGATAATATGGTATATTGCCCATCGTATACATAATAATTTAAAATACCCTTTTTTCATAATTGCAACATTAAATTTTTTTTAGGAGATCTTCCAACAACGTATTTGTTTGTTTACGTATTTTAACAAGGATGACAGAATAACATCTTTGCCACCATTACTAATAACCACTATAATCAAAGCTTTCGTCCCAAAGCTAGTAGTAAAATCAACTTATTAAGAAATTTCTGTTAACCGTCTAATTAGATTAACCGTCACAGTCACGGTCCCGACGGTAATGGTAAATCGGAGTTCTACTGTAATAAAATACTTTTAAGGGTATTTTATTGATATTATTATTAAATGATTTTATAATTTTAATGTTTGAAAAAGAAAAAAATATTGAAATTCATTTAAAAATATTCCCTTCTTCAACTACTTTTGTTTTCTTGAGGCATACTTCCAATAGTTTTAAACGACAGGTTTCACGTTATTTCCGACGGATGTCGTTTTCGATGATTCTTAGATAGAGAAAATTGGCCCGTAAATAAATAATTCAACTGACAACAATGTAAGTGACGTTGGAACTACGAAAAAAAAAGTTTGATCAATTGAAAAGTTAGTGTTTTTTTTTTTTTTTTTTTTTTTTTTAAAGAAACTAAATTATCCTAACTTTAGTCTAAGGTAGCATAACTCGAGTAATGGCATCCAGGAGGGCAGTAGCCTCACATCAGGATACTTATCACCTGTCGACAATCTAAGATATCGTACAGCCCAAATACGATTTGCTAAACTTTCTAATTTATTAAAACATTGCAAACATTCAATATAAAATACATCAACAACCGTAACTCCCTCTCTTTCTAGGCACAATAGATACCATAGGTTCTAGATGTGCTAGCACAGTATATAATGCAAGATGTGCTAGCACAGTATATAATGCGTTGTAGAGTACACATAGTACCTGCGCGGGAACTTATTGTGTCTACAGAAAGAGCGAACTATGGTTGTTGATATAATTATCTTATATTGAATGTTTCATATATTTAGTGTATTTTATCAAGCTAAATGCGCAACGTTACCAAATTTACAATCAACTGAGATATTTTTTGACATAAAATCATCAGAAACTACACCCATTTAGCACTCCGTTGGGAACTACATGTCTAATCTAACACGCCTTACCTTTGAAGGATACGTATATGGATCAGAACGTAAAATTTATCTCAATCAAAAAAAAAATCAGTAGGAAATTGCAAATCTTTTTAATAATAAATCCACCCATTCATTAGAACATTTCACAGACAGCCAATTAACTCAAGTTCAACAGCTTCTTTTTTCTCCAGGAAAATATAAATAAAGGAACTTGAATATAAACAAACATACAGCAGCAATTAATAACCTTCCTTTTCATTTAAAACACCTCAAAACTAAATTAATTAAAAAAGGGTCGACGTTTTTCGTTTGACTTGCAGAACGCCGAGTTGTAGGCACCTGAAATGACGAGATGTACATTAATTAAAAATTTACATACATATAGGATGTGTTAATTTTGTTGAGACGACGTAAGAGTCAAAACGTAACCACAAATCTCAAGTTCAGTGTACAAAATTTAAACAAAATTCAAAGGCAATCAAAATTTGCCTAATAAAAGGAAAAAGAATGGACAATTTGATTTTTGTTAACCAAGCAAAAGTGTTCTCGGTAACTTAAATTTTTTAAATCGAAAGTCTTTGGCTCATTTTAACAAATATATTATTAAAATCCAATAGTTACATCCAAAAATTGCCTTAGTTTTTTCCCCACGGTGTGATATTGTCAAAAAGCAACAATAAAATTTAATTTAAGAAAGTTTTTGAGTTTAGTTATTTCAAATTGTTAGTTTAATTCACATATTTTACTAACTTTAATAGCTATTGTCGTGGCTGTTTGACCCTTGAATGAGTTCGTCAGCCAGATACGTCTGACTGATTTTTAGAAGACAAAATTTTGGCCATTTTTCATTATTTTTAATGGTTTTTAACTAAATTTGACCAAAATTCAAAAATTTTTTTAATTCATTTTTATACTATCGAAAATAGCTTAAAAAATTACATAAGATAAATCCTTTATTGTTCTAAGTGAACTAGCTTCTGAGAAAAATTAAAAAATTTGCTGAATTTCTAAAGGCTGCATAGTTTTTGCCGTTACAATAACAATCTGTTATATCTGTTTTATTTTTCAAAATTAAAAAGTCACTTTTCTAGAACCCGTCATCACCGACTGAAAATTTGTTCACTGTTAGAGAGCTAAACTATTTTGGATGGATATATGCTATACTACATGAGATGCGCCAGGGTTCAGAAGTCCCAAAACCGTCAAAAATAAACTACCCAACCTATTTTGAAAATTTGTTCACTATTAGAAAGCTAAACTATTTTGGATGGATATATGCTATATAGCTATACTATATGAGATGCGCCAGGGTTCAGAAGTCCCAAAAGCGTTAAAAATAAACTACCCAACCTATTTTGAAAATTTTTTCACTGTTAGAGAGATAAACTATTTTAGAGGGATACAGGTTTTGAGTGAGATTCGCCAATGCCCAATATTTGAAACAGACGCTGCGACAGGGATATGGAATAAAAAATATTTTACCGCTTTTAAGTTGTCTAGTTAGATAAGAATTAGCGAAAAGAATCAGATGACGTACCTAACTCGATGTTGTGACAAAACACACTTTGAATATTCACTCCAAATAATATATGTATGACTCCTTGCTTGCAAAAATGCCTACAAAACTGTAGAGCATACTGTATAATAATTATGTTGCTGGGTAAGTCTAACACTACCAATTGACACATACCACCTTCACCTAGATGTAAATAAGTCCGTCGGTGTAAACTATAGGCAAAGGACGTGGGTACACATGTACTAGCAGTTAATTCTAGATTTGTGAGCTTTTTGAATTTCCAAATGAATAAATTTTTAATATTGCTTATTTACACCATCATCACTTACTTGCTGTTCTATTTACACCAACTACTTTAAACTTTTATACGATATACATAATAATAATATAATATTATACAATAGTAGGTACAGAGGTAATCCGAAACTACGAATCTGTACTAGTTTAAATGAAAGACTCTATAATTTTAAAAGTTTCCGATTCCCTAAAATATATGAGGAATTCTGGACAGTATTTCTAACCTCTTTGTTTTTTGGTAATTGGAGAAGAATAAAATCAAGAGTGAATAGAAAATTTTCTAAAAAACCGTAGAGACCTTGAGAAACTACAAATATTGAATTAAATCATATATGCCTGAAATGGAAGGAAATTATTTGTGTTTAAATAAACAATAGTTATTTGTGTATTAAGAGCACAAAATGACAAATTTCCGTTCGATTGAGAATGTAGACGCCCGACGCCGCCAGGTGGAGCGCGTCATTCTCATGAGACATTTGTTAACATTTATTTTAATGCTATAATTTTTCCAGCTTCAGAAATATCTGGAGGTGTACTTGAAAAATCGCTGTCACTATTGCATTTTTCCATCATATATGTATATATAGTATTTATTAAATTATTTATTAACTTATTTTTTGTTCTTATTTATAATTATTTATAATTTTTAATTAATATTATTGTAGGTAGTTATTTTGAAATTTAATAAAGTTTACATTTCACTTGTTCACAGATAAAAATAATATGAACTTTAGAATCTGTTTATTTGTTGCTATAGAAAATACCCCTGTCGCAGCATCTGCATAACATAGCGAATTTCCAAATCTTGGGCACTGGCGGATCTCATCTAAGACCTGTACCTATTTAAAATAGTTTAGCTTTCTAAGAGTAAAAGAATTTTTAAAATCGGTTGGGTAATTAGTTTTGGTATTTTTGGGGACCCAAGAACCCGAACGAATTTTGTGCAGCATAGTTGTATCCATCTAAAATAATTTAGTTCTCTAGCAGTGAGAAATTTTTTAGCATCGGTTCGATAGCTTATTACTGGCGTTTTCGGATCTGCAAGATCCCGGTGGACCTCATTAAAAAATCAGCTCGACCGTATATTCTAGGCGGACTTTATGTAATATATATATATATATATATATATATATATATATATATATATATATATATATATATATATATATATATATATATATATATATATTCAAAACCCGTTGTGTAGCATTCTACGCCGCATTTGCATCCGCAGGACAGTTGTGGATCTCAGATAACACAACCTGTACCTATCTAAAATAGTTTACCTTGGTAATAGTAAAAAGGTTTCAAAATCGGTCAGTTATTTTATTTTTGACACTTTTAGGTCCTACTGACACTTCAGACCTTACATAACGTAATCTATATGTATCTAAAATAGCTTAGCTCCCCAACAGTGAAAAAATTTTCAAAATCGGTCGGCTAGTTTATTTTTGACGCTTTTGGATCCGATGGACCCTGGCAGACTTTACATAACGTAATCTATATTTATCTAAAATAGTTTAGCTCTGTAAGAGTGAAAAAATTTTCAAAATCGGTCGGTTAGTTTATTTTTACCACTTTTGGGTCCCATGGACCCTGGCGGACCCTAAATAACGTAATGTATGTCTATCTAAAATAGTTAGTTCCCCAACAGTGAAAAAATTTTCAAAATCGGTCGGTTAGTTTATTTTTGGCACTTTTGGACCCATGGACCCTGGCAGACCTTACATAACGTAATCTATATTTATCTAAAATAGTTTAGCTCTGTAACAGTGAAAAAATTTTCAAAATCGGTCGGTTAGTTTATTTTTGACACTTTTGGATCCCATGGACCCTGGCAGACCTTACATAACGTAATCTATATTTATCTAAAATAGTTTAGCTCTGTAACAGTGAAAAAATTTTCAAAATCGGTCAGTTAGTTTATTTTTGACACTTTTGGGTTCTATGGACCTTGGTGGACCTTACATAACGTAATTTATATTTATCTAAAATAGTTTAGCTCTGTAACAGTGAAAAAATTTTCAAAATCGGTCAGTTAGTTTATTTTTGACACTTCTGGATCCTATGGACTCTGGCAGACCTTACATAACGGAATCTATATTTATCTAAAACAGTTTAGCTCTGTAACAGTGAAAAAATTTTCAAAATCGATCAGGCAGTTTATTTTTGACACTTTTGGGTCCTATGGACCGAGGTGGACCTTACATAACGTAATCGATATTTATCTAAAATAGTTTAGCTCTGTAACAGTGAAAAAATTTTCAAAATCGGTCAGTTAGTTTATTTTTGACACTTTTGGGTCCTGTGGACCCTGGCGGACCTTACATAATGTATTCTAAATCTATCTAAAATAGTTTAGCTCTGTAACAGTGAAGAAATTTTTAAAATTGGTCGTTTAGTTTATTTTTTACAATTATGGGATCAGTAAATCCTGGCGAAACTCATACAAGTCTAGTACTCTAACAGTAAGAAAAGGGTTCTAAGGATCTCATATAACTTATGGCAGTCCGTAAGCTTCTTGCGGACATCATTTAATTAATTAATTCAAATACTTTAACTTACTAACTGTGAAAAAATTTTTAAAATCGATTGGTTAATTAATTTCTGGCCTTTTTAGGTCCCGAAAACCTTGACCTCACATAAAATACCTTAAATCCATTTGAAATGGTTTAATTTTTTAACATTATTAATTATTAGTGGAAAAATTTTCAAAATCGATTCAAAATATTTTTCCGTACATACATATGTACATTATACATATTTTGTTTTGTTTCATATATTTAATAATATTATATCATAACATAATCTTCAATTTCTTGTTTACTTAAAAATTCAATAAAAAAAAAAAAAAAATTCTTCATTACATTAGCTTAGAAAATCTGTTTAATTTACATTTTTTAACATGGGATAGAACCATGCTAATTATAATGCAATAAATGAGAAACAAAACTCTATACATGTATGTGTGTTATATCATATATATGTGAATAGTTTTCACTTGTTCTCACAAAATTCTTTAATAAAAAAGTGAAATATTTTTATACTTAATAAAGAACTGAGATATAAATATAAATTACTTATTAGACTAACAAAGAAAGAATAAAAGTGAAAATTTACATTTTCTCGAAAAATATTTAAAATAGAAAGAAAATTATAAGAATATTTTCTTCATAATTTTTTTTTTCCTTTTCAACGATGTAAAAATTGAACTGCCTTATGATAGGATCGAATGATAAAAAATGGCCAGAAAACCTACTTCTGGGCATCCGACGTGTCTGGCTAACGAACTTAGCCAAGCCAATTCAGAATCCAGTCCGCACACAAAATTTCATAAGCGTTAGACGTTTCGTTCGAGAGTTATCATGGGAACACATAAATATATATATATATATATATATATATATATATATATATATATATATATATATATATATATATATATATATATAAATTTTAGTGAATATCATTTTCGTATTCTAGGGACCTCAAAACAGATTTCTGCCATAGTCCCGGACTCAGATTGCGTCATGACACCTACTGTAATAGCTGAATTTCGAGTTTTCGAAATTCGCTAAAAGTACAAACAACGCCTACCCGATTTCTAATTAAATGTACGTTTAGCAAGCGTCAAAGTATTACTTTTCCGCTTTAAAGCGAAATGTAACAGTGTTCGGCAAGCATCTGTTTTTCGCTTGCTTCACAGAGCGTAAAAGTCTTCTTTCTACTATGAATGTGGAAAATAATACTTACCTACTTCTAGTGAAATTTCGAATCGAAAATCCAACTAATACAGCAGGTGTTATAGGAAGACTTGAACCCGAAATTTTGGTAAAAATTTGTTTTGAAGCCCCTAAGAACCTAACAGTGATACTCACTAAAATAAATAACTCTAGAACGAAACATCCTATTTTTGCGAAATTTGGTGAAAACGTTGGAAGTCTAACAATTTTGAATGAGTTTATTTGCCACACTACAAAATTTAAAAGCTCTTTCCGGCAAAGAGCGGAAACAATCACATAAAATTGGTGTTTGACCCATTATCCTATATAAGCGGGTTTTCGAGAACGAGTTATTTCTTAACCGGAAATTCGTTATATTATACAGAATGCAGCGACAGAGGTATTTTAATTTTATAATTTGTTTTGTTAGTAGGATACGAGGCTCTGTGAAGATTATAAACAAGGTGGAAACAGATTTGTTAAAAATAGGACAAGTATAATGGCAAGTTATTTATCAGTGTGGTCTGTGATTTTTTTACAGTAATCATATTTCATTATTATTAAATTTAAATTTACCAAACATTAAGTAATTTGTAGAGACAATTTCACTTATGTATTTTTAGTTTAGTCCCATAAGAATATTAGCACGCTTTTTTAACACTTTACACAATTTTTAGCTGATATAAGAAAATGTATGAAATGACTGTTTTACATATTTGCAGTTGTGTACATATAGACTTTTTCTGTATTGTACAGGTACATAATTATTTTCATCACATTAATATTAATATTTTAAATATAATTACAAGTTAAGTAGATTAACTGGGAAAAATAAATACATTCTCAAATGTTCTGGATTTCATATATAACTTTCAAATATTTACATTATGTTGAGACCATGTTATATATAAGTATCATAAGAGGGACTCCACGATTAACACAACATGTATATATATGTGTGGCGGCTAATTTCAAAAACCTTTATTAGAGTTTGCGATAATTGTCTACAATTGGTAATCCTGTCCATTTGAGCGTCCCTGTTGTTTTTTTGGGTTTCCATTGAAAAAAAATAAGGGTAATTGTTTACAATTGAGTCTTCTGACGTCTCTTCGTCCCAAAACTGTGTTTAAGTCGCATATCAAGGTTTTCATTAATTGAACTAATTAAATAATAATTAGAGGAAAGATAAAAAGCATGAGAGTTTTTCAGTTAACCTCTTTAGCGGATTGTCATTTTATTTTAACCTGACAAAAAAAATACCATCCAAGTTAACCACCTTATAGATTACTTTGTCAAAAAGGTTCGATTTTAGGATAAATAACGCTCTCTATAATGTATTCTTTTTTTATTCAATTAGGTGGCAGCACAAGCAGTTACCGACATGAGAACGAGTCTCACTCGTCGTGTCCGCTAGTTGTTGGAATCATAGACCCAAGTGAGACTCGGGGTATCCGCTAAAGTGGTTAAAAATAGGATTGTGCTGGACGCCGTCTTGTAATTTTTTTCTACCCACAGCTGCAAAGTTAGAAGTAGGAAAAGGAATCTCACTCTGAATCTCAATATTTCACAAACGGGACTTAAAAGGGAAAGTGGTAAAAGGGACCTCAACTTTATTTTTCGTGTTCTTTCTAACGCTTCCCTACACAAAGTGACATGTGGAAAAAATTTCCATCCTACGTTTCAAAGTCCAAATAAACTTCTAAAAAACGAGGAAAAGAGTTATTTTACTGCTTATTAATTGAGATTTCTACCTGAAGCATGTACATTACAACGGTGGCAATATTAATGGAATTTGCTTTTGAAAACGGCGCCTAGAGTTAATACTGCCATCTAGTGGCAGTTCAATGAAACACAAGCGTTAAGGGTTGACGCAATTGCTAATTAGAACATATAGAGACATCTAGCGGCCGGTATTGCAATCTCAAGTTTTAATTACATAACAAGTACTGATATCTGTATTATCATAAGTATTACAGAGTTAGTTACACAAGAATAAATGTGAAATAGTTAGCGTACATGATTGAGTGCATATTAATGAGTAGTTTAAGGAGTATAATAGTAGCAAATCAAAATAAGAAATGAAAAACATAACCATATAGGGAAAAGGACGCTGTAGGGGAAGTTATACGACAGGGTAGCGGAAGAACGGAAAAAATTTAGATATAAATTCGGGTTTAAGTAACAAGAAAGAAAACACGTAAAAAATTAAAGAATTAGAATATATAATTAAAATTAAAATTTAAAATTAGACAAAATATAAAAACGCCGTGAGCAGCGGGGCCCCATCACGGTAGTCGAATTTTCCCCTTCATCTTCGGTATTGAATGTTTACAAGCGAAATGTGATTGAAAGTCTACAACCGAATTGTCATTTTGTTGGTTTCAAAACTGGTGATGAGTGTTCGGCTGATCGAGGCTTTAAAAAAAGGTTTTAAGTATTTAAGGGCTGTATCTCAGTAAATTTCAATTTTGTGCCGAAAACAGGTAGCAGAAAAAAAACCAACACAATTCGTACGAGGGCATTCCTGCCCATGTTTATCCGCTAATTGCCTTTATGTTTTAGTTTTAAATATTAAAAAAGGACCTTAAATAGTAAACTGGAAGGCCTTTATAAAGATATTTTTTCTTTCAAAAAAAAAAAAAAAATAAATAAAAAATAAAAAAAATAAAAAATTATTTCTTCGGTATTGAGTGTCTACAAGCGAAATATAATTGAAAGTTCACAAGCGATTTGTAATTTTGGTGGTTTCAAAACTGATAATGAGTGTCCGGTTGATCGGGGCTTTATAAAAAGATTTTAAGTTTTTAAGGGCTGAATCTCAGTAAATTTCAATTTTGTGCCGATAGAAGTTAACAGGGAAAAAGCCAACACAATTCGTACGAGGGCATTTCTATCCATGCTTATCCGCCAATTGCCTTTGTGTTTTACTTTTAAATATTAAAAAAGGAACTTAAATAGTAAACTGGAAGGCTTTTATGAAGATATTTTTTCTTTCCAAAAAAATCCAAAATTTCTATTTTATAAATAATAAAAATCCAAAATTCCTAAATAATAATTAAATAAATAAATAAACAGTGACTTTAATAACATTTGCAAATTACTTAATATGTATGTATTTCATTTGTTAAAAAATTGTATTCACTTTTTTTAAAATTTTTTAAAATTACTATTCGCCTACTTGTATTTACAATAAAAGTAATGCATTTAAAACACATTTAACAATAGCATTCAATTCCGATGTAAAAATGGAAGAAGTGGGGGGAAAAGTAATGTGGACTCACTAAAAGGTACTAGCTGGATACTAACTGAATACACGTACAAAATTTCAGCCCTCTAGGTTTCCTTATGGAGTCTCTAGACGTGTTAGAAAACAAGCAAAAAAATTAAGGAAATATTGGCGTAAAAATCGTGGGGGTAAGGGTTAAAAGTTGAAACCTCCAAAAAACAGTGTCTGGCTATTAGCTTAACCTGTACACCAAATTTCAGCTCTCTAGGTTTATTTGGGGAGATTTTGACCCGAACGAAACTGTTAAAAAACAAGAAAAATCATGTTCTTTTGGGTATAAAAATGGTGGGGGTAGGGGTTAAAAGTCGAGACCCCCAAAAGGCACCCCCTTGATACTAACTCAATCCGAATACAAAATTTCAGCCCTCTAGGTTTATTCGGGTGACCTGTGCGAGTGGTACAAACTTCGAAAACGTCGAAAATGCATGAAATTGTAGCTTAAAAATGAGGGGGGTGGGGGTAAAATATTAAAACCTCCAAAAAGCACAACCTAGGTACGAGCTTTATCAACACACCAAATTTCAACCCTCTACGTTAATTCTGGGGGGCTGGGGGCCTGTTAGATCCAGCGAAAATCGTTTTTCCCCCCTCCACTCCCACCAAATCATCCTAGGAAGCTGAATTTTGGATATGTTGTAGATAATTGACCGAAACATTATTTCCAACCGGTTTGGAAAAGTTTTATTGCTTTTCCGCCCCCCACCACCCCCTTAAAGGTCGGGTCCGAAAAAAAATTTGCCCAAAATTTGACCCCACTTTGATAGTATTGTTGTGCATCGGAATAAGCCCCACTTACCAAATTTCATCTCTTAACTTCCATAGGGGGGCCCTACACATATTAAAAGGTTGCGGGAAAATATATATATATATATATATATATCAGACATCTTTTTTTTTTACATAATCGTGTTCTACGGGTCCGAAAACGGATAGCGCCCCTGGTCTCGCCTCTCGCAGCTCTTATCGTATAGACTGTATAAGTCTAATTTTTCGGAGAAAATTCGACTAAAAAATAAACTAATAAAATGATTAAAATATAAAAAATAATAAAAGAATAAAATATAATACTAAACTAACTTAAAACTAATAAAAATTTAAATTAAAAACAAAATAAAAATGATAAAGGCATCCATTTTGTAACGAATAAATATTTTAAAGTATATCGAATTTTATGTCATTAGTGGAAAAGCCCATTGTAATCTAAACAACGATTAGCAAAATAAATTAAAGATTAAAATTGAACAAAGTGCATCATTTGATGAACCAACAAACACGAATCCACGACCTGGTGAAATTTAACAATTAAACACGTGCTAGCAGGGACAAATATCGTCGAATTACACGTAGGACCATCCGCGTTCGGTGCAACATGCAAAATTTCGTTGCAACATGCAAAAAAAGTGGGAACTATAAAGGGTGTGACGAACGAACAGTCGAATGGTTTCGTGATTTTGATTACAAAACCGAAAAAGTGTATTAAACCGAAAAAATCGATGGCATTGAAAGTAATGTTTTTGATAACCTTTTTATCAGGAATGTAAAAAATATTTTGTACTTAAATACCTAGTTTTATTCGTTTTTAAAAACGACTACTGTGTTTTTGAAATTCACCTCCACAAGTACTTTAATACCGTGTGTACATATGTATACAATTATAATTGAAAAAAAATCTATATACGCTTTCAGAATAATGAAAGACTAATATTTACTTATACAGGGACATGCAAAATATTATAGCCAAATAATTTTTGACTAATTTACTCATCTAATACGAATTGCCGTTAGTTTTACTTTCCATCAACATTAATGAACGTAAAATGTGCTGAGCTGGTTAAAAAACTCATATAGTCAAATAAATCCACTATTCCGAATACAGTGTTATAACGAGCTAGAATAATTTCAAGTACTTATAAAATAGTACCTAATTCTAATTGTATTAAACACTTATTTTTAGTTGTAAAAACTAGTTTCTCTTAGAATGGTATTTAGATTGTAATTCTAGCTTTCATTTTAATAGGTTATGGCAAATCACCCCTTAATTTGATTTCTCAGTTAAAAATTACAAAATATGTTTTTCTATTGTTTGTACTTTTTCTGGCAACTAGCATTTGAAAAGCGAAAATCTATCTGTATCTTGTTTCAAAAGGTCTACTTGTGAGTGTGACCTTTGATCTAGCACAATATTTGACGAAAATGCAAAGTTGATTTCTTTTTTTCTTGATAAATGTATATCATGAGATCCTATAGTCCCCATATTTACTTCACTTAGACACAAACCCTGATTCCAAAATAATTAAAAGTATTTTATTCAACTTAATTTAATAATTACTCAATTAATCAATTTTGTTGAACGTTAAGAACTGGTAGTTGCTGGCATCCCGCTATACCATAATCAAGTAAGTGGACCTTTAGGTTTGCAGCAACTTTACGACATGCGAAGACATCAATAGATTTCCCCGTGTATTTATCAATTACGGATTTCTGGCGCTGGTCGACAAAGTACCGTCGCCAGAATTGCAGCTTCATCGGTCACATCAAGTCGACATCTTTTAATGTACATTGAGACTACGGAGTGTAGACTAAACCAACAAATATTTTTGTATATTTTCCAAAGTGAACCCCTGCAGGGCTCAGTCAGGGCTAGCTATGTCACTGCTGGACATATTGGTATACATTTTTCAATTAATCAAAAGACCGGATGTATCAACTTCAAATATACCTGATATTCGTTAATTTTTTGTTTGAAAACGTGTAACAAAACAACATTTCTTGTTCCAGTTAAATTATGTCGAATCAAATTAATATGTATTGAGGTCAAATATTTCCCCGATCTTACCCCATTCAATTTTTAATGTTTTCGTTTAGTTCAAGTAGTGAAATTTACTGTTTATATAAAGCGTATTCATTGTGTACTACGATACAACAATACTTTCAAATTTGTTTACCTTCCTTCATGTAGTGAAATTCACTGTTATATATATAAGAAAACAATTTTATTCCCATTTTGTTGGGTATATACTGCTGGATTTTACTTAAACTAAAGAAATTATAAAACATTTGAAAACAATTGTTTACCGTATAATCTTACATATATACATACTACATTTAAATTGTATTTGAATTGTTTGTTTTATGTAAAATAATATATACAAATTATTTGTTCATGTTATATTAAGAAAAGAGAACAAAACTTTGTCTATTAAGAATAGGTACTAGTGCAGCATGGAAAATTTAATTTTAGATAAATAAGTGAAAATTGTAATTAAAATAAGAAAAATCTATACAGAAACTATTTTTGATCTATAGATAAAAAATATATAGATAGTAACAAAATCGTAACAATGCTTTTAGGGGAGATTCGCTAAGAAAAAGAAGAAAAATCGATACTAGCAGCAACTTTTATACGTAACAATTCAAGCATGTTGGATTTTATCGCCTGAACTTTCCAGTATTGTGCTATTCAGTGATCAGTGATGGGTGTGGAAAAACTTATTGAAGTCATTCGATGTCGTTCGTCATTATGGGACCAACGGTCAAAACTACAGTGACTGTATAATATTCTTTATAACAGTGTGGCCATTGGAACCATATCCGCCATATTCAGGCCAAATTTGAAGTGAGTAACCGTAGTAACAGAATAAACAAGGTATACAAATTCAATGCATTTGGCCTGTTAATGGCGTCAACCAATAAAAAACTAGACCTACTAATGGCCACACTGTTATCAAGTATATTATAAAGTCACTGTAGTCAAAACTATACAAAACAAAAAAAATAGAAAAGATGAAAAGATATATTAAATTTTTGTATTAGCAACTCTTGGTAATTTATCTACAAATTTTTTTGCGTATCGTTATATTTTAATGGACATTAAAAATTTCGATACTAAATTAAACTTATTATTGATAATTGAAAATCGAAATTGAAAGTTTTGAATTATTGTTATTGTATATCTATTTTAAGTGTAATGTAATCTAAATTATGCCCGCTACTGTACCCACTTTCTAACCGCATAATAACATATTGTAAACATACTGTTGAACACCCCTGTATAGATTAATCTAGACTGAATAGTTGGAAGTAAAATAATGAAGCCTTTGATTAAATCGCTAAATCAGCGAAAACGCTGAAAATATGAAATCGAACGATTAATGAAGGAGGTAAGGGGAGTACCCTAACGACGCTTAGCTTGAGGCCCAAAAACAGGTCGATATGATTCATTCCGTAATGTGATTCCGTAATGTAATTTTAAAGTGTGAAGTTGTTGAAGATTTATTTTTGTGTTGTGCTTTGTGTATCCCTCAGGTGTAACGTTATTTACTATGCGAGTATATAAAAAGAGAGTATATAGAAGTTAATTTGCTCGACCGAAAACCGCGATCTTCTTTATTATAAGTAATAACAATGATCTCTTAATTATAGGATCAATCATATTTGAAAATAAGGAGATTAATTTTGAATATAGAGATGAACATGTCCTTAAATAGAGTCAAATCTATAGTCCTTTCTTAGAAATATATTCTTCAGTGGAGCATTCCGGAAACCATTTCCAATGATGCTTTCTACTACGCATGTATCATTTTAAGTAATAATAATAAGATAACCAATCAAGATTTTTTTAGAACATGACGCTATGTTTTGACCAATCGTATTGTAATATTTTCATATCCTGTTTCTTTTGTAATGAGATATGCTATTAAGGGTAAACCAAAAAAGTTAGTTGTGAATAGGAAACCAACTCAAATAGTTCAAAATGTAAACGCCTAAATAGAAATTAAAATAAAGTTGTTTAAATATGTATTAAAAATAAAATAATGAAATAAAAATAAATGTAACAAAAATATTAAATATTAAATATAATTTGAAATTATTGAAATAAAAGAAATGTAAAAGTATTATAAAAAAATAAGAAAAGTATGTTGTTAGTAATATGTGAAAGCACATGATGGAAAATTGAAGAATATTTTTTATAAAGTGAAATAAATATATTTTGAACCAAAGAAACTAAGAAGTATTTATTTGTATTCTACCTGAAAAGTATTTAAAAGAAATATTGTTCGTGAATAAATGAAAATTATGATTAGTGAGATATTTTAAGAAGTTTTATGAATTAAATAATAATGAAATTGGAGGACGCCATCTTGTGATATTTGTGGAAACCATCGTCTAAATTGAAAAGTGTTTGAAGCTATACTACTGAATAATAAATCTACATAATATTTTATAAAAATTTATCCTGTATCAAAAATATTATTCCTTTATTTTGCTTTGTGTAAGCACTTATATAATTATTTTCTGTACACATTTTCTTTCTCTCTCGTTTCGTCTCATACATCTATTTAAAACCCGATTCCTTTCAAAGATAAAATCTACCACTGAACAACTAAAATACCTGGTGCATTCAGGAACCCCACCTTTCCTATTTTGAAATCAGTCGTCCGAATACCATTTCAATTTGGTATATCGTCCATAAAATTCTATCTATCACTGGTCACGATTTGATTTCACAGGAAGAGGTAATATGCACTTCCTTCCTTAATATTCAATCGACATATGCAACCCGATTCGGTATATTTTACTAAAATTCGGATTTATAATTGTTTAAGATATTTTTGGGTATTTTCATATAACTTACGTTAGTCTTCCAACCACACCCAATCGGCTTGCATATGTAACAGTATTATATTATAAGAATTTTATATTATTTTTATCTATCATTGTTGAGACATAGGTTTTTATTGTAACTTTCTTTGGTATCAAATCTGAAATTTAATTTTTTTATTTTACAATATAAAACTACTTTTATTGTTAATCGCTAGTTATTGAGTTATTCAATTTCCTGTAACTACATCTGAGTAACCTTTGAGTCATTTTACCGCGTTCCAAAGTCTACATATTTTAATCTGAAATATTTTAACTTGAATTCAGCTACAGCTACCACCCTTTCTTTCAAACCCCCTAATATTACATAAATATAACTTGATAACTTTTTCAAATTTTCGCGCTCGTTTTCAATATCGATGTCAACAATCGATCTCGTAGTGTCGACTTCAAAACCATTTATACAGTTCATTTTTGATTTAAAAAAAAAAAAAAAAACTGTAATCTCAAGACATGTAGAAACAATGTTGTATATTTAATTTTTTAATAAAATATTTATTTGTATAAAAAAAATAGCAAGAAGTTGAAAATTCAAAAAAGTCTAAAACTTCGTAAGTACGTAGAAGGTTTCCTTTATTATTAGCGTCTCTATGAGATAATTTTGTTGTATCGTAACTTTGCAGTAAGTTTTTAATGGATAGCTCATATTATAGGCACTTTTCCCCAAGCCTGAGGTAATTTGAGTATAGGTAAACACAGCGTTACCATGTTAACAATAAAAGATTAATATTTGGTGAAATTAAAGTTACCTTAAAATACTGGAGAAATTGCCAACATAATATATCGGTCATTAAACAATTTTATCATGAAGCCTAACCAGAAAGCATTAATTTTGAAAACAGTTAAATTATATACCCAAATCACTCCAACCTGTTTGAACATTTTTTTCTGAGGATAGTTCAGGAGCACATCTATAAGACCTTAACTATAAACCAATTTCTTCTGACGTAAGGTTTGTTCTTTCAATTTTTCAATTTTTATTCGGAGATTATGTTCCTTAAATACTTTAGTTCAACTATAACAGGTAACCCATATTTTCTAAATTGCAGTTATAGAATAAATTGACGAAGACTTATCATAATTGATTTTGTGGCCTTTTATATGATATACCGCAATACTTTTTCGTACCAACATGACCCATTTAACCGTTTACTGTAGTTAAATGTTAGGGTTGTTGTAGATGTCCGCATCCGCAACCGTATATGAACCTAACATCTGCGTCAGTTTCTTAGATCCGTATCTGCATGTGCATTTTCATTTACATTATTTTAATGTGAATGATTACGAGTTAGAACATGAACAGACATTCCAATTGTTGAATCAAAGACTTCTTATGCATTCTCATTTTAAGTTATTTGGTGTTAAAATTTAAACTATTTATTGCCATCACATGTACAGAAACCCTTATTTTTTCTTGCTACTAGTACAGAAAACTGTTTAACTTTGCAATTCTTACTAGATACAAACATTGCCAGACAAAATAAAGCAGAACATTAGTAGCAACAGCAGGAAATATAATTGTTGATATCTTTTGACGCTTCCTTCCTTGTCTAATTGTCTATCTCATGTCTTAAAAATCTGCATTCGTGTCCGCATCTGGAGATGTTGCTCTTAAACAATCCGCATTCGCATTCACATCTGCAGATATCTTAAATTATCACATTCGCTATAACCCTCGTAAATATATATATAAACGTGACCTAGTATACACCATTATTTTTTTTTTTTTTTTTTTTTTTTTTTTTTTTTTTTTTTTTTTTTTTAATAAAATTGGGGTACTGCTGCCGGTGGATGGCGCGGTCAGCAGCACCCGGCGGCATCGCCATCGAAGGGCATGCGCCGCCAAAACGAGAGATAGATAAAAACAGACACAAAGCAGACAGGGACACATAGATGCTATAGACAATGGACAAACACATACAATAAAAACAAAATAACAAGCAGACCCTGCTATCCCAGAGTCTAAGGAAATGCTCTGTAAGGACAGGGCATAGCGTATAACGCCGAAACCAACGAGATGCCCTGCCTCAAGTGGGTATTATATCTTTACAACGCTGAACAGTTAAAAAAAACCCCAGCGATGCAGAGCAATTCCGCGATTATATATACTTAAATTTTTTTTTCCTTTTTTTTTACACGAGTGTTACTGATGGCCTAAAGTCACCCAGTGACCTAATAAATATAAGTTTAAAAAAAAAAAAAACAAACACCAGTCAGACCAGCTGACTAGGCGCATTCTTTCTGAATGTATAAAAACAAATTAAAACAATAACACCAGAGGTGTAAAAAGCCTCTGGTGGCATAACAAAGTTAAAAGAGACGAACACAAAAACACGAATGGTTAAAACAAAAGAAACAACAACGCAAGACTTATTTAAAAAAAGACAAAACAAGAAATATCACAGCTCAGGTTACATAACTATCACAGCACAAAAATCAAATAACTGCCCCGTGGCAGGATCCTGCTCTCCATACTCTCGACAATTCCGAAACGGCTTCGTCAACTCATAGGAACTCATCCGTGTAAGGAACAAATGACGGCTGCTTACTAAGTGAATAACTTACAACCGTTCAGTCAGCGTCGGGGTTCAACTTACACGGGAGACCGGTACTTGACTAGGCCACATTCGTCCGAGTCGAGGCTACAGAGAACAGGGTAATCCCACGGAGTATCACAGAGATTACCATTCTATTCCCATCACACCGAGGGGGCGGAAGCGGCCACATCGACCCCATAGAACGCATCCATGTGAGGAACGACCGACGTTTCTGCTTACTAGGTGAGCATGCTCGAACTGTTCAGACAGACGTCGCTCACATAGGAGAACCAGTGCGTCGAGGGCCGCGCTCCTACCCATCGATATGATGAGAACAAAACCCGGATCTTTATCACAGGAATGCACCACTGGTGTGCACTAACCGGTGGATGCAGAATAAAAAGCTTAAAGTAAAACACAGGTACAAGGCTATCACAGAATTCTACAAATCACAGTACGATATCACATTTCCGACTCCTCCGAATTCGAGTCACGATTTCGGTATTCACACACATATGGATACTAAACACATTCGACGCTACAGCCAGACATCAGGGCGAGATTAACAAGCATTAAGCAGACGATGGTATTTCTCACATACGGTGGAAACCTCTGTCGATCCTACGACGTTCGTCCTCGTCGAAAAAAGTACACCATTATTAAAATCTTTTTAATATATTTATAACTAGGTTTGTAACAAATACAATATTCGGCCAATGATCGAATAGCGAATATTCGGCCTCCATCTTGGCCGAATAACCGAATATTCGGTCGAATAGTAAATTTTGTATTCCTTACAACCCTCATAGGATATATGAAACTAAAAAAAATGGAGTACCTAATCTACCCTTTTCAAAATTATCATTACAGATAAATATCAAAGTTTCAATAAAAAAAAAAAGTAAAATACGGTAAGAGTAACCGTATGAGAAAACAATTAAATAGTATATTTAAAAGAAATGTTAGCTACACATTTGTAAAATCTTCGTTTATTCCTTTTAAATTCAATAATGACTTGGAACAGTTAACTTTTTTTTTTAGTTATTTCAAATTTTCAAATTTTTAGATACATATACAAAACATACATATACAGTACGCATATTATAATAATAATAATAATAATTTTATTGATGCTAATACAAATAAATGTTTACATAAGTCAAAAAAATAAAAATTGATGCAATGTTTACATAAAAAAATTAAAAGATAAATAATCGTTAAAATTATAAAAACAATTTTTTGCAAGGAATCGTTTCAAAGTCTGCTTAAATGTTGAAAGTTTTAATTCTTTCATACTTATGGGTAATTTATTATAAAACAGTGGTGCGTAATAATTTACACCGGTCTTAATTCTATCAAGGCGATGAAATTCAATATATATGTCGTTCTTCTTTCTAGTGTCGTACGAATGATTGTCTCTGTGAGACCGATAATTTTTTTCATTTTCTTTAATATGAATTAGGCATTGCAATATATACAAGCACGGAACTGTTAGAAGATTGTGTTCAATATAGTATTTTCGGCAATCCTCTCTAAATCCTAGTTTGAAAACAGCTCTAATAGCCTTACGCTGTAATCGAAATACCCTTTCAAGATTTTTAGCATGACCCCAACTAAGAAGAGCGTATGATATTTGGCTCTGAATTATGGCATGAAAAGCCATTAATATCACATTCAAGGATACAGTGGCAGATAAATTGCGTAATAGAAAAATATTAGACGATATTTTTTTACACAGTTCAGTTAAATGAGAGTTCCAGGACAAATTAACATCAATTTGAACACCCAAGAACTTGACAGACTTGAAACTTGGAACGTCGCGTTTGAAATTTGAAAAATACATACTTGTTGTTTTATTTACGTTTAAACTGAGTTTGTTAACAGTAAACCAGTCACTGATTCTTGATTTAGCTTCGTTCATTGCAAGTGTTAATGAGATATTGTCTGTACTTGTATTTAACATTGTAGTATCATCCGCAAATAGGATGAATTCAGAGTTTGGAGCACTGACTGGTAGGTCATTAATGTAAATGAGAAATAGAAGCGGCCCTAGCACTGATCCTTGTGGGACGCCATGTTTAATTAATTGAGAGCTTGAATTTTTGTCTTTAAAAGATACTATCTGTTGCCTGTCTGTTAGATAAGATTTAATAAAATCAACACTAGATTTAGATAAACCATAGTAATTGAGTTTTTCAATTAGGATACCGTGTGACACACAGTCAAAAGCCTTACTCAGGTCGCAAAATAACACACCAATGTGTTCACCTTTCGAAAAACCATGATGGATCTTTTGAACTAATGCATTTACTGCCATTGTAGTTGACCTAGATTTTCTAAAACCATATTGAGCATTAGTAAATAATGAATTGTTCTCGAAATAATTACTTATTTGATTTTTAATAATTTTTTCAATTACTTTGCTAAGTATTGGAGTAACGGAAATGGGCCTGTAATTATTTGGTGAGTCAGTTGGTCCGTTTTTATGTATAGGCACTACACGGGAACATTTTAATGCAGATGGAAAAATTCCAGTAGTGATACATTCATTGTAAAGTTTTGTTAAAGGAATAAATATATTATTCGCTATACATTTTAAGATCTTTGAATTTAGACCGTAAATATCTTTACTATTGGTATTTCGGATTTGGTATTATGACTACGTAGCTGTGTGTGTGTGTGTGTGTGTGTGTGTGTGTGTGTGTGTGTGTGTGTGTGTGTGTGTGTATTTGTATATACCTAATATTTTCATGGCTTATTGTTAGTTATGTAATATGTATGCATTACCGGCAAGTACCAACATTGCACTAAAAAACCATATCGTGTAGTTGGTGTCAAAAAAAAAATTAAATAAATATTTTTGGAGTATGACTGTGTGATATTGTGATATTAATTGTTTCGTTGTCAATAAAATCATATTATGTACATAATCACCAGTAGGAAGTGCTACTCAAAATACCTACATCTAATTTAGTTAAATTTATTTGCCAAAATTTTTAGCCTATTTGTCGAATATTCGTTACAAATCTAATTTACACTAAATTATCGATCCTCTTTTGTTAAAGAGATCATTGGTATAGATATATTCTTAACGAGCAATAAAAGTAATAAAAATAGATTGTTATTTATGAAAATAACAGGACGTATCATATCGACCACTAACCAACATGTCTATAGTTACATAGATAGATAGATAGATATCGATGTAAATTTTCCAAAATTAAATTATCTCTATACGGTGTAAGTTAAACTATAATATATAACATTTTACCTCAATAGATGCAACTATGTATGTATGTATGTAGGTATATCATCATAAATGTGATGATTCTAATAAACTAATGCACTTTACAAACTCAATTCATATCTTCCGTTTCCATCCACAGGAATATACATATTATATAGGTAGACTGGAGAATGATCTAGCAAGTGCCTCCTGGGTGGATGCATGTGCATGAAGAGCATCAACCAATTTACTACTTACAATACAGACAGGTTTATTTATAAAACTTTTATACAATAATAACAAATAACACTGTAAGTGTACAGAACTACTCATAGAAATTATTATAAGGTATAACAAAATATATGTTTACTTCTGTGGTAAACTTTGTCTTTTACAAATTGTTCTGTAACAAGTAAACCGAGGACAGTTCAACCGCGACAGTTCAGTCGACGACAGTTCAACCTGACGACAGATCAACCGACGACAATTCCACCTAACGACAGATTAGCCGATGACAATTCAACTTCACGACAGTTCAGCCTAACGACAGTTAAACCAAACGACAATTGAACCGTAGAACAGTTAAACCACAGGACATTCTAACTGCTTAACACAAATATATAAATTAACTAAATCCAACCTGAACTAACCCAACTCAATAAACTATAAACAAATCTAACGTAACCTAACCAAACCCAACCTAAACTAATCAAACTCAACAAATCATAAGTAAAAGTAGCCTAACCTAACTAAACACAACTTAACCAAATGAAACCTGACTTAACCAAGCCTAATCTAAACAAACTGAATTCAATAAATTATATATAAACCCATCATAACCTAACCTAATACAACCTAACGTAACCAAACCGAACCTGAAGTAAAACAACTCAGTAAATTATAAACAAACCCAACCTAACCTAACCAAAGCCAGCCTGAGTTCACTGAATTCAACAAATTATAAGCAAACTCATCTTAACCTAATATAAAACAACCTAACATAACCAAACCCAACCTGAACTAACCGAACTCACTAAATTAGAAGCAAACCCAACTTAACCTAACCAAAACTAGCCTAAACTAACCGAACTCAACAAATTATAAACAAACCTAACCTAACCAAACCCAACCTAAACTAATCGAATTCAACAAATTGTAAACAAATCCTACTTAACCTAACCAAAACCAGCCTAAATTAACCGAATTCAACAAATTATAAACAAACCCAACCTAACGTAACCAAATACAACTTAACAGATTAACCTAACCAGACAACACCTAAACTAAACGAATTCAACGAAAGGTAACCAAATCCAACACAACCCAACCAAATAGTGTACCCTTAATTGTGTAAAGAGTCACCCTTGAGACTTGAAACTACATAAATACTTATTTAGTCTCAAGTCTCAAGGGAGGCAAATTTCATTGCTAGATAAAATTCAGATAATTTTGTTCTTATTAGTTAATAAATTGTACAACGGTTAAATTGTCTTCAGTTAAAATGTCGTTAGGTTGAATTGTCGTCGGTTGATCTGTCATCGGTCGATCTGTCGTTAGGTTGATCTCTCGTTAGGTTGATTTGTCGTCGGTTGGACTGTCGGGGTTGAACTGTCGCGGTTGAACTGTCTGCGGTTTACTAGTCGCGGCACCTTTACAAATATTGTATAACATTGACAAAATGTGACAATCCAGCGACCAGTACAGGAGTAGAAATATTACCCACTATTATAAAACAAATCTTTTACAACGTTACTTGTACATTTTGTTCCACTATACCTATGAAAAACTAACTACTGAGGAGTCCTAACTTAATGCGTGCCAAACACTCACTTGGCGACTTTCGAGATCGTTTGCTTTGTCAATTTTGACTAAAAACGTACACTCTCAAAACGATTTCTTTGTTCAAAGAGTAAAATTTTCATTATTTTTTATGGGAACTGTGAAATTCCAAGTATCGTGAAGTGCAAGTTGACACCTCATATCTCAAAAAGGAAGTGTTTCTTTAAATAATCTAATTTTAACGCTAAAAACGATTTGAACCGTTAGTCACACGAACATTGGCCAGAAGTACTTTCAACCATGTTGATCTCAATCGCTTAGCCTAAAGGTTGATAAACTTTCGATCCTTTTTGAACTAATAAATAACATACATATTTTTACTAACAAACATTTCTGAACGTAAATTTTATTGAAAATAAACTAATGCCCAGTACACATTGAGAAAAACATTGTTAGCTAACACGAATGTTAGCTAACTTTTGTTAGCGAACAATGTTTCTGAACATTTGTTAATTTACAAAGTTAGCTAACATGAATGTACACACTGAAATTTCAATTTTTTTAGAACATTTGGTATTTTATTGTTGTTACATGTTTTTATTCATTAATGATATAAAAAAAATATCAAGTAGTGATGATGACGTTATGGTATTGTAAGTGTGCTTTTGGATTGGACATATCAATCGGCCGGGAAACGAGAAAGGATTGAGTTTTTTAGAAACGAACGGGAACATATAATTTTCACGGGATTGGGACTGGCACTAAAGGTGGTAATCGAAGCAAGAACCGAGTTCCTTTGGGAATTGGATTAAAACTGATAAATCGGGTGGAACTGAGACTTATCGTAATTTGACGTTTTTTTTAGGATTGGCAAATCAACTTCGGGGGGAATGGCAAATCAACTTCGGGTGTAGGTGGGAACAAGATATAAATTCTCAGGGATATGTCTATTTTGGATATCAAAATAAAGAAGAAAAATACCCCTGTCACAGCATCCTGCATAACATAGCGAATTTCCATTTACAAAAGTACGTTTTTCTCGGAAACTAGTTGATATAGAGTAATTGTAAATAAAAAAAACCTTCTTTATGTGATTTTTCCGCCTCATTCCGCCAAATTTTTTTCACGAAAAATGTCCAAAACCCCGTAAACGTTTTCACGAAATTTCTTAAAAATAACATGTTTCGTTCTTGAGTTATCGTGCGGACACTTAGTAAACATATATATAAATGTGTCCGCACGATAACTCAAGAACGAAACATGTTATTTTTAAGAAATTTCGTGAAAACGTTTACAGTGTTTTGGACATTTTTCGTGAAAAAAATTTGGCGGAATGAGGCGGAAAAATCACATAAAGAAGGTTTTTTTTATTTACAATTACTCTATATCAACTAGTTTCCGAGAAAAACGTACTTTTGTAAATGGAAATTCGCTATGTTATGCAGGATGCTGCGACAGGGGTATTTGTTATTTACAATTACTCTATATCAACTAGTTTCCGAGGAAAACGTACTTTTGCAAATGGAAATTCGCTATGTTATGCAGGATGCTGTGACAGGGGTACTTTATGTAATTTTTTCTTCTTTTAAATGGTGTAAAAAAATTTCGCAAAAATTTTTGAAATAGTGGAAATTTTGGCAAAAAACTAATTTTTTGCTAGAACAAACACCATGTTCCTGGCATCCAACGTGTCTGGCTGACGAACTCATCCAAGGGTTTGGGACTCCCAATGTTCTCACCAAGTTTCGTAAAAATTGGATACTTCGTTCGAGAGTTATCGTACGGACATATATATATATATATATATATATATATATATATATATATATATATATATAAAGGCTATTGGCGGATAAGCATGAGTAGAAATGCCCCCGCACGAATTGTGTTGGTTTCTTTTCTGCTAACTGCTTTCGATATAAGATTACAATTTACTGAGTTTCAACCCTTAAAAACTCACACTTTGGGGGTAAAAAATTAATTTTTTAAAATCACAAAAAATTTATAACTTTTTAGTGGCTTGACGGATTTGGCTGGAATTTTTTTATATGTTTTAGATACCTCTATAGCGTACCTCAGAAAAATTATCAACTTCAAAAAAAAATTATAACCCCCCCGAAAAAAATTGCTTAATTTTTCAATATTTTTTTTCATCAACTTGTAGCTATGGTACAATCACCAAAAATTTTTTCACCAAAGTGTTTCGCTGATTGCGGAATTTGAAGATTTGAGTCGACCATTTTTTTTTCGAAAACTAAGCAATCACAAATGTTTTTATGAACATATTCAAAATGTGTAAACGATTTCCAATCGATTGAGTACCCGGAAGCCTATGCCTATCTCTAAAAAATATTCTCGGACATTCAAATTTTTTAACTATGATGCACCCGGGAAAAAATTCTGGAAAAATTATATGTTCTATTTATCATAGTGAGGAGCCTGTAGAAATATTTTGGTGATTGTACAATGACGCACCCTTAGAAAAAATCTGAAAAAATTATATGTTATATCGGTCACAGTAGGAAGCCTGCAAAAAGATTTTGGTGATTGTACTATAGCTACAAGTTGATGAAAAAAAATATTGGAAAAACAATTTTTTTGGGAGGGGGTTATAACTTTTTTTTGAAGCTGATAATTTTTTCTGAGGTACACTATAGAGGTATCTAAAACATATAAAAATTCTAGCCAAATCCGTCAAGCCACTAAAAAGTTATAAATTTTTTGTGAGTTTCAAAAAATAATTTTTTGCCCCCCAAAAGGCTGAGCTTTTAAGGGTTGAAACTCAGTAAATTGTAATCTTATATCGAAAGCAGTTAGCAGAAGAAAAACCAACACAATTCGTGCGGGGGCATTTCTACCCATGCTTATCCGCCAATAGCCTTTGAGTGAATATTATTTTCGGTTCCTAGGGACCTCAAAACAAATTTCTGCCCGGGTTCTGTCCCGGGTTTAAGTCGCGTCATGACAGTGGCTGTAATAGCTGAATTCCATTCTTGGACGACATTCAAGTTTTCAAAAATTTTTGAATAAGTGGAAATTTTGGCAAAAAACTAATTTTTTTCAAGAACAAAACCAATGTTCCTGGCATCCGACGTGTCTGGCTGACAAACTCACCCAAGGGTTTGGGACTTCCAATGTTTTCACCAAGTTTCGTAAAAATTGGATACTTCGTTCGAGAGTTATCGCGCGGACACACACACACACACACACACACATATATATATATATATATATATATATATATATATATATATATATATATATATATATATATATATAAATATATATATACATATATACATATATATATATATACATATATACATATATATATATATATATATATATATATATATATATATATATATAAATTTTGGTGAATATTATTTTCGGTTTCTAGGGACCTCAAAACAAATTTCTGCCATGGTCCTGGGTTCAAGTCGCGTCATGGCAGTGGCTGTAATAGCGAGCTTCCATTCTGGAAATTCGCTAAAAGCGTCAATGATCGATAAAAAGTGTTTTGCAATAATGTTGTATAGCTTTAGAATTACAGAATAATTTGCAAATTTAAGATGCAAGTAAAATCAGAAACTTCTACAGAATGTCTAAAACAGATTTTTAAATATTCATTAAACAGCAAATCATCAAAAAATAAAAAAAATAAAAACTCTTAATAAAAATTATAGCAAATATAAATTATACAAACACATAAAAAATAAAAAAAAAAACGCCGTGAGCAGCGGGGCCCCATCACGGTAGTCGAATTTTCCCCTTCATCTTCGGTATTGAATGTCTACAAGCGAAATGTGATTGAAAGTCTACAACCGAATTGTCATTTTGTTGGTTTCAAAACTGGTGATGAGTGTTCGGCTGATCGAGGCTTTAAAAAAAGGTTTTAAGTATTTAAGGGCTGTATCTCAGTAAATTTCAATTTTGTGCCGAAAACAGGTAGCAGAAAAAAAGCCAACACAATTCGTACGAGGACATTCCTGCCCATGTTTATCCGCTAATTGCCTTTATGTTTTAGTTTTAAATATTAAAAAAAGACCTTAAATAGTAAACTGGAAGGCCTTTATAAAGATATTTTTTCTTTCCAAAAAAATCCAAAATTTCTATTTTATAAATACTAAAAATTCAAAATTCCTAATTTATAAATAAACAGTGACTTTAATAACATTTTTAAATTACTTAATATGTATGTATTTCATTTGTCATAAAAGTAAGTTCACTTTTTAGTCGAATTTTCTCCGAAAAATTAGACTTATACAGTCTATACGATAAGAGCTGCGAGAGGCGAGAGTAGGGGCGCTATCCGTTTTCGGACCCGTAGAACACGAATATGTAGAAAAAAAAAATGTCTGATATATATATATATATATATATATATATATATATATATATATATATATATATATATTTTCCCGCCACCTTTTAATTTGTGTAGGGCCCCCCTATGGAAGTTAAGAGATGAAATTTGGTAAATGGGGCTCATTTTCGAGGCACCTCATACTATCAAAGTGGGGTCAAATTTTGGGCAAATTTTTTTTCTGACCCGACCTTTAAGGGGGTGGTGGGGGGCGGAAAAGCAATAAAACTTTTCCAAACCGGTTTTAAATAATGTTTCGGCCAATTATCTACAACATATCCAAAATTCAGCTTCCTAGGATGATATGGTGGGAATAGAGGGGGGAAAAAACGATTTTCGCTGGATCTAAAAGGCCCCCAGCCCCCCAGAATTAACGTAGAGGGTTGAAATTTGGTGTGTTGATAAAGTTCGTACCTAGGTTGTGCTTTTTGGAGGTTTTAATATTTTACCTCCACCCACCTCATTTTTAAGCTACAATTTCATGCATTTTCGACGTTTTCGAAGTTTGTACCACTCACACAGGTCACCCGAATAAACCTAGAGGGCTGAAATTTTGTATTCGGATTGAGTTAGTATCAAGGGGGTGCCTTTTGGGAATCTCGATTTTCAAACCCTACCGCCACCATTTTTATACCCAAAAGAACATGATTTTTCTTGTTTTTTAACAGTTTCGTTCGGGTCAAAATCTCCCCAAATAAACCTAGAGGGCTGAAATTTGGTGTACAGGTTAAGCTAATAGCCAGACACTGTTTTTTGGAGGTTTCAACTTTTAACCCTTACCCCCACGATTTTGACGCCAATATTTCCTTAATTTTTTTGCTTGTTTTCTAACACGTCTAGAGACTCCATAAGGAAACCTAGAGGGCTGAAATTTTGTACGTGTATTCAGTTAGTATCCAGCTAGTACCTTGTAGGGAGTCCACATCACTTTTCCCCCCACTTCTCCCATTTTTACATCGGAATTGAATGCTATTGTTAAATGTGTTTTAAAAGCATTATGTTTATTCTAAATACAAGTAGGCGAATAGTAATTTTAAAAAATTTAAAAAAAGTGAACTTACTTTTATGACAAATGAAATACATACATATTAAGTAATTTAAAAATGTTATTAAAGTCACTGTTTATTTATAAATTAGGAATTTTGGATTTTTAGTATTTATAAAATAGAAATTTTGGATTTTTTTGGAAAGAAAAAATATCTTTATAAAGGCCTTCCAGTTTACTATTTAAGGTCCTTTTTTAATTTTTAAAACTAAAACATAAAGGCAATTAGCGGATAAACATGGGCAGGAATGTCCTCGTACGAATTGTGTTGGCTTTTTTTCTGCTACCTGTTTTCGGCACAAAATTGAAATTTACTGAGATACAGCCCTTAAATACTTAAAACCTTTTTTTAAAGCCTCGATCAGCCGAACACTCATCACCAGTTTTGAAACCAACAAAATGACAATTCGGTTGTAGACTTTCAATCACATTTCGCTTGTAGACATTCAATACCGAAGATGAAGGGGAAAATTCGACTACCGTGATGGGGCCCCGCTGCTCACGGCGTTTTTTTTTTAAATTTTTTAAAATTACTATTCGCCTACTTGTATTTAGAATAAACATAATGCTTTTAAAACACATTTAACAATAGCATTCAATTCCGATGTAAAAATGGGAGAAGTGGGGGGAAAAGTGATGTGGACTCCCTACAAGGTACTAGCTGGATACTAACTGAATACACGAACAAAATTTCAGCCCTCTAGGTTTCCTTATGGAGTCTCTAGACGTGTTAGAAAACAAGCAAAAAAATTAAGGAAATATTGGCGTAAAAATCGTGGGGGTAAGGGTTAAAAGTTGAAACCTCCAAAAAACAATGTCTGGCTATTAGCTTAACCTGTACACCAAATTTCAGCCCTCTAGGTTTATTTGGGGAGATTTTGACCCGAACGAAACTGTTAAAAAACAAGAAAAATCATGTTCTTTTGGGTATAAAAATGGTGGGGGTAGGGGTTAAAAGTCGAGACCCCCAAAAGGCACCCCCTTGATACTAACTCAATCCGAATACAAAATTTCAGCCCTCTAGGTTTATTCGGGTGACCTGTGCGAGTGGTACAAACTTCGAAAACGTCGAAAATGCATGAAATTGTAGCTTAAAAATGAGGGGGGTGGGGGTAAAATATTAAAACCTTCAAAAAGCACAACCTAGGTACGAACTTTATCAACACACCAAATTTCAACCCTCTACGTTAATTCTGGGGGGCTGGGGGCCTGTTAGATCCAGCGAAAATCGTTTTTCCCTCCTCTACTCCCAGCATATCATCCTAGCAAGCTGACTTTTGGATATGTTGTAGATAATTAACCGAAACATTATTTAAAACCGGTTTGAAAAAATTTTATTGCTTTTCCGCCCCCCACCACCCCCTTAAAGGTCGGGTCAGAAAAAAAATTTGCCCAAAATTTGACCCCACTTTGATAGTATGAGGTGCCTCGAAAATGAGCCCCATTTACCAAATTTCATCTCTTAGCTTCCATAGGGGGGCCCTACACAAATTAAAAGGTGGCGGGAAAATATATCTAACACTCTTCACTAACATGTTCGTCTGATTTCTGTTGTACTAACATTTTTAAATAACATTTTTGTTAAAAAAATGTTATTTAGCGTGTTATTATGTTTCCCATTGACGAGCAGTAAACTTCAAAGAGTATGAATGTTAGCTAACATTTTTAGTCGAATTTTCTCCGAAAAATTAGACTTATACAGTCTATACGATAAGAGCTGCGAGAGGCGAGACTAGGGGCGCTATCCGTTTTCGGACCCGTAGAACACGAATATGTAGAAAAAAAATGTCTGATATATATATATATATATATATATATATATATATATATATATATATATATATATATATATATCAGACGCCCCTACTCTCGCCTCTCGCAGCTCTTATCGTATAGACTGTATAAGTCTAATTTTTCGGAGAAAATTCGACTAAAAATATTAGCTAACATTCATACTCTTTGAAGTTTACTGCTCGTCAATGGGAAACATAATAACACGCTAAATAACATTTTTTTAACAAAAATGTTATTTAAAAATGTTAGTACAACAGAAATCAGACGAACATGTTAGTGAAGAGTGTTAGCGAACTCTGTTAGCTAACAATGTTCGTCTCAGTGTGTACCCGGGGTAAGAAATGAGTTGAAGAGTGTAAATTTTTATTAACCTTATGAAATTTATTCTCTTTAGTCAAAGAGTTTTTGTCCAACAATATAAGTGACGAGCAAAAAAAAGTCTTTCTGATTTTCCCCTGGTATCCTATTTAGCTACGAATCCCTTCTTCAAGTTTGGGCCGCAGTATTACTGTATTAGCACTTCTCACCACTTATAAATACACTATTTCATAACTCATTCGCTCAAACATTTATTTCCGATACGGTACATTTTAGACTAGCATTCTTTATTTTAAATTGAACATGACAGTTTAATATTTAAAGACAAAATATGTATAGGAAAAAATGTTGATTTTCGAAGCGAATTCATTCTACTAAACTATTATATTGTTAGATACCTATACATCCGTAATATATGAAACCGTAAATTGTGGTTGCTTGGCAATTTTTGATAAGCATTGAAACGGGGACAAATACACAAGAATTCCTAATTTACTGCTTTCTTGTATCTTTTTATTTTTTTTATTTATTCATTTGCAAAATTATTTTCACAGAACGATAGGAAAATTACATTATGCGGTTGCAATCAATATAGTCAGCATCTTTTGCATATATCTACCTACATAAATATGTATTTATACAGGAAATAATAGATTTGCTTATTGCAAGCATGTTGTACTTTATTACGTAAACATGTAATGGACTAAAGTTATTGAAAGAAAATGAGTTTTCGATTCCAGGCATTAATACCCATTAATTTTTCATTTGTTTGCACTTTGCAACCAAGGTTTGCATAACAACTTACTGTTAATAGTAAATTTAGAGTCAGCATTTCTCAACCTTTTTTCAATCATTACCCTGCAGAGTTGTGCCATGTGATGTAAAAAACCAGTTTTTTTACATTTTTATGTAAAAAATTGTAAAATACGTAAAGAACTGTAAAAAACCGTAAGAAATTGTAGAAAATTGTAAAAAATGTACAATACTTAAATCATTTGTCATTTCACTGACAAACAATTTATTTTGACGGTTATTACTTGTTTATAAGGCCATCCACTTTGTAGTCATGCATCTGACTACAAAGTTTTAAATTTCCAAATTAACAAACTGAGTTCTGACAGATCAAAAAAAAAACTACTACATATTTATCTCTCTTTAAATTATAATAACAATAAAATCACTGATGATAATGAGGATGAAGATGATTGATACCTTTAATAAAATTTAACTGAATAAATAAAAATCTTTTTAATATGGAATTCTTAAATAAACGATTCTATCAAAACTAACCTTTCTTTTTCCTGTTTGTCTCCATTTATATTTTTAATTTTCAAATTACTTAATTATTAAGCTTTACTTTGCAAATATAGCAAAAACTTCAACAGCAAATATGGAATACCATCAGTAACGCTTGCATATCTATTAAATTTAAAAAATTTAGTTTTTTACATTTTTTACATTTTTTACAGTTTTTTTATTAAAAAAAGTATGTGTCAATTACAAATTTTTTTACATGTAAAAAGTGTGTAATTTACCCGAAGTAAATTACACGCACAACTCTGCTACCCTGTAAAATCTCGAATAATTTTGTGCGGCCCAGTCACGTATAGGATAGCATATGATGATTATCAGTTTTCCAATCTACATCTACATTTAATCTCAAAAGTGGTTTTCCGACCACTTGGCCGATCATGTAAGCAATTCAAATAAATATCGACACATTCTTAAGCATTTTAGAAATATTTAATTCCTATAGCTCGGAATCATTTTCGTGATAAGTCGAAATAGTATTAAGGTTAGCTCCAATGTCTTTTTTCGACCATCTTGTCAACCATGTTATTCAGATAAATATTGACACTTTCTTAAGAATTAGAGAAATGATAAAAAGTCGTTCCTTAATCGTAAATAGAATTATTGTATGCTGGAATCATATTCGCCGTTATTTGGAATAACATTTAGTCGTGTAAAATGAAATGTCGTTTTCTGACCACTTGGTCACGTAATTTAGATAAATATGGACACTTTCTCAACTATTAGAAAAATGTTTAAAAGCAAGTCTTTAATGTTAAATAGAATTGTTGTATCCTGGAACCATTTTCTCCATTAATTGGAATAACATTTGGTCGTGTAATATGAAATCTCGTTTTCCGATCACTTGGTCTACGACTTAATTTAGATAAATATGGATACTTTCTTAAGCATTAGAAAAATGTTTAAAAGCTGTTCTGCAATCTTAAATAGAATTATTGTATCCTGGAATCTTTTCCTCCATTGATTGGAATAACACTTAGTCTTGTAATATGAAATGTCGTTTTTCGACAATTTGGTCGATCAAATGTTCCCACCAAGTTAGCCCCGCCATTTTCTTTTGTTCGAACAAGAAGGCTGTGCCGTGTTGTGCTAGTCGTGTCTACGGTATCTTATACCATAAATAAAAAAGCTCAGCTCCCAAAATAGCTTTTTCACAGCCACAAACTGTTTTTGATCAAACTGTTAGCCTCACCGTTCTCTATTTTTAAAACAAAAAAGGTTGGGTTTTATTGTGCTAAACGTGTGCTATCATGGACCGTAAATATAAAAAGAAAAAACTAAATAATAATAATAATAATAATAATAATAATAATAATAAACGCCTTGTGGGTGGGGGCTTCACTCTGTAGAATTTCCCCACAGTAAGTCCTGCTTGTCGTAAAAGGCGACTAAAAGGACAACCCATTAGGATGGAGCATACAAAAAAGAAGCCTCGGAAAAATGCCGCTGCCGGTGGAGCGACCGGGCGCATCAGGGTCACCACTGAATGTGACAGTTTAGATCGCGGTGACGACAGGCTGGGTTCTAGGCAGCCACCTGTCAGCTGTAATAACACCTTCAGCCAAAATACTACTGCCCTACTTACAAAGCCACCAACACCTTTGGCTCAGCCGACTTTAAGTGTTTCCTCGGAGCATTCTTTGGGGACCACTAAAGCTGGTAAGAAGCGTGTGCGTATGCAATGGACAGATGAACTGAATGAATTCATCGTACGCACATACTTCCAAGTTACTAGACTTGAAACGGACAAAACTGGTTAGCGTACGAAATTACATCAAGAGTTCGCGCGCGCCTACCCTCACCTTAGTCGCGTCACTGAACAGAAACTGGCAGACCAAAAACGTGTCATTTTTATCAATAACCTTATCTTTTCCTCCCTTATAAACACGATTAAAACACAAGTCGCACATCAATTTGCTCAAAGTGAAGAAAGTCAGACCGACGACGGCCCACCAGAAATGGGGAGCCCCACACAAAACGACACTCAACAACTTGTCGATAATGGGCCTGACCTCCATGAAACAGCAGTAAACGACACCCTACTGCAAAAGATCGAACTGGAATTTAACACAGCGCTTACTGAATTTGAAGGGACGGACCCCACACATAGGTACTTGTTGCCTAAACAACACACCTCACGTAGATGGCTGAGATAATAATAATAATATTTATTTCCGTATAAACTTAATACAGTTGTATTCAAGGGGTTTTTGAAAGTTTTTTCCCCGATCCAACCAGAAGATAGACAAATAACATGCTAAATTTAAATAAAAAGTATTGTATTATACAAAGGAGTAAAAGGTATCCTAATTGAAATTGTAAATATAACATATGTAATGTAATTTTAAAAGTTTTCAATAAAACGTTTCGTATTCGTATTCGTATAATACAGTTGTGGAAAAACTAAAACCTAAATACTAAAACCTGCGATTCTTATCACTAAAAGCCTTTTTTTGGGATGACACTAATCTAGGTGACAAAAATTACTAAAATGACAAAATTAAGTTCAACAAAACCCGGTGAAAATCAGCGGTTATGTCAAATCGTGAATCTAGTTAAGGAAACAGAATTAGTTCATTAATTCTTTTTTTACCAGAATTTGGCCCAAATCATATAGAACCTTTTGCGTTTGTTATACTGTCTCTTATCTTTTTTTTTTCAAAGATTCGAGTAATGCAAACATTTGACTTAATGTATAAGTTAGCATTATTATATCAGCGTTGTTTTTTTTGCATATTTATTGGTATAATTTAGAAGTAAACAAGGAATCCAATTTTTTCTACTTTGCCTTGGTTGAATAAAAATTTTCGACTTTTCATCAGTTTTTTTGTTATTTTTATACTATCGTTTATTTACATTTGTTTTCAATAGGTTTGCAATTTTTACACATTCTCGTTTCAAATTCCCAATGTTTGTTGAAAATTGCCAGTAATATGATATATTTTGAATATGCACGATACAAAACTATATTACACAACTTTTCACATTCGAGAGTAGCTTGCTAGGAACTAGCAGAGTTTATTTTCCATACATATATGCAAATAAGTGAGGTGACATTTATTTACTCTATTCGAGTTTAAGTACAATAAAACTGCTACCATACTCGTATACAAATAATATAGGTAGCTGCTATACTATTGCGATACTCACGTTGCAATATTTTATCAAGTCATTGATATTTAAAATAGTCTAGACATTTTAACAGCCACTCAACATTTTCGATATATACAGTATCAGCACTAAATATCGTTTTCAATACTCTCCAGTTAGAAGGAGTTTAATTTCAAGTACTACAGATTTGTACAAAATAATAATTTAAAAAAAGAAATTGTAAGTGTCCTTAAATCACACGATTGAAGTGGAAATTTCCATGGCAATTTCGTAACCGATTCAAAGTAACGTTAACATATTCTACGAGTCGCGGTTATGGATGGACGTGAGAGACAAATAACAAAAATGCAGAGAACCAAAATTTTCTATTTGCCATAAAATAATTTAGGTCGGAATCTTGCTCTTGAAATAATTCAAATATAAATACCTACCTACTAGAACCCAGCAGGACTTAACTCAAACTTTGACAGATCCAGAGCCGGCCCTGGGAATATCATTCCAGAGAATGAGGTGTGCTGTGGATAACTGGGCTAAGAGTTAGCACGCCCATCTCTGGAAAAGTTGTGCAACGGCCAGACAGCCTACAAAGTTTATAGTTCTGCCCAGTATGAAACGGAGAAAATAATATATATCCCTAAGCAAGGTACAGCTGAGCCGGTTAACATGTATACTCACGGGGCATAACGTCCTGAGGAAGAACCTGCACATAATGGCATTAGTGGAAAGTCCTCTCTACCGAAGGTGCGGCCTGGAGGATAAATCTTAGTCCCATGTTTTGTGCCTTTGTGAAACATTGTCATCCTTCAGATACAAATATCTAGGATCTCCAATACTGAGTTCCAAGGACGTCAGGATTGCAGATTTTAGTGCAATCTTATGTTTTTATGGGGGACTGACATTAACTAATCTCTCTTGAATGCCGTTGGGGTATAATAGGTCCATAATTGGTAGCCTACGTGCAACGGGAGCTTTGAATCTCGACTCACTTATAGTACTCATTCATTCATTCACTAGAACCCAGAAATTTTTATATCATACGTATATCAAAAATTAATTCTTTTAACTCTATTACCCCTTTTTTAAAAAATTTCTTTGAACTAAAACGCATGTTGATATGGGGGAGACGGGGACATGTACTAACAAATTTTACATTGTTATTAATTTAACGGAAATGAAATTAGTTAGAGATTTTTTGTAAACCTCATGAAGCATCAACTATCTGTCTATGACTTTTGATAAAAAAAAACTCACATATCCATTGTACTTTCTATGGAAAACCAATTTAAAAAAATGCGCTTCTTAATACTTACCCCACTTTTTGAGTAAGATTTAACAACCTTGGAGTTAGTATTAACAATAGAGCTTTAACATGATCATGATAGTATTTTATGAATATGTGTGAAAAATAAAATAATCATACTTAACGTTTTTATTATCATATTAATCAATTTGATACAGAAAGCAATCAATTTGACATAGAAAATTTTTATTTTAGAATTATCTTTATCTTTGCTTAATTTAATCATTTTTTAAATTTTTTCTGAGGCAATAGCTAGCTAATCAGTCTTTCTCTTTATTAATTAGCAGTAATGATATTAAAAATAATCAGTTCAACAGAATAATGTCACTTTGACCTTAATAACTAAACAGCAATTGAGAAATTTTGAGTCTCCAATAGATAATTTAAAATCGTTTAATTTTTAATATCTTGAACTATATATATTATATAAATATATATATATATATATATATATATATATATATATATATATATATATATATATATATATGTATATATTTAAAAATATTTGCTTATCAATAATAATGAGTCTATTTATTTAACATTATTATAATTCTTGAAATATAATATGATAATTGATAACTCAGCCTTGGTAATCATCATCGAAGTGACATAGTTCGACTCCATGACTCGACTCGACTCCATAGACTCCATGCGTTCACACACACATACATACAAACATTTTTGGGAATATCCTGTTAATACCTACCCCCGTGAATACTAGCCCCTGTCTCCCCTACTGATTTTTTTAAGTCAATCTCCTCATGTATGTGCGGCGTACAACTTCAAAATTGTAGGGAATATCAGAAATCGTAGCTTATAGTTTAGTTATGAATATTCAAATTTAAAATAAAATCGATATTGAATTAATATAACGGAAAACAAGAATACACTAATAATATGTAGGAAAACTTAACGTACACTATTATGCGACCAGCACTTACAACAAATTCAGTTATTAATAGAGTTTTATAAGTATTAACTTAGGGAGGAGTTGTTAAATATAAGTATCTAAATACTGTAGTTTATTCAATGTGTATTTAAATTTTCCTATTGTACCTATTACAGGTATTTCCTTATAGTTTTCCTAAAAAGGTTATAAAACTCAATTTTTTAGTTAAAGAATTGTCTCTATAACTATGATAACCCGCGTTCCTCATTTAGGTATTTCAGTATTATTAATTAATGCACTATTATCACATTAACACGTTCACGGTCATGGGGCATTATGACGAAACGCCCACCTATTACACTGTTTTGACAACTAATACACCAAAATATAAACAAACGTAGCTCGTTTTCTGGCTAGGTACAGTAGATACCACAATATCTAAGCAATCTAAGCGATTATCTCAAAATTTAAGAAAATCCAGGGCTTCGGCAGGGTAAAATATCAAAAACTATTTTAAGGAAATTGAAAACTATTTTAAGAAAGAAGAATTTATGGAAACTTTGAATGATACAGAGCGTCTGATGGAATTATGATGGATAAGTATCTTTTTGAACCCGACTAATAACCATGTAATTGTATAGAAAGAACAAAAATCGGTACATAATGTTATTAATTCCAATGAAAAAGAATGTAAAAGAACAGCATTTATTCTTCAGAAGAATTTACATTAGGGACGGTTTTACTAAAATTAAAGGAAATTCTAAAATAAGTTTAATGGCAATCTAAGCAATATATGTATCTGCAGGAATTGTAGAAAGGAAATAACAGAATAAGTTGTTTTTTTTTTAATAAAGCTCTATCCTTAAGTGTTTTAATTATATAGCTCAGCTGTCTAAAATTAATCGTATTCTAAAGAATGACGGATACTGGGTCTCTTCTCTGACGGATACCGGAACATCGTTAATTTTTTATTGACGGGTACTAGTGGACCACACTTTTTCCTTTATTTTATTTTTATTAATATATTTATTATAAAAATATTTAATTAAATTAAAATATTCCTGAAAGATCATAAAATTATCCTTACAGTGTACAGTGTGAATTGAGTTTTGTTTTTTGGGGTGTGTTTGAATAATTGTTTTTGTATCCCTCAAGAACTTGCAACGGGGATAAAATTTAAACATCGAACAAATTTAAACATCTAAACATCCAAACTTTCACATTTATAATATTATTAAGATATTAATTTTTAGTTAAGTTACATATAAACCCATATAGAACTTAAACTTTTTTTTAACACAATTTAAAAATACTGAAAAATTTAAAAGGATAAAATATTTTTACCAAAATAAGTCATAAAATTTATTACGGTCTCGAAAAAGGTCAATTTTTTTTTTTATTACACTTTTGAAATGTGAAGCCAGATGAGAGACACAAACCAAATATTATAATTTTTTTTAAATTTCTCATTACAAAAATTTTGCATTTATATATTACTACTTTTTGTCGAGGTACTGTACCTAGTATCTACATGGAACGAAATTTTCATTTTTTTTTTATTTCCCAAAACAGATTGATTTCTATTTACTGTCGTAGAAAATATTAACGAAATACGAGACGCACAATAAAATAAATACTACCAATATGCATACAACAACAACAACAACAATACGACATCATTCAAGTTTCTACAACGCTACTCCTTCCAGTAAACCTCCACATACACAATCCTATGTCCTATCCCTTTTGCTAGGGATTCTACCTCCTGCTTATTTCAGAATATCAGTGATTCCGTTGTATATATTTATAGCAATACTCCAACTCGTATACTACTAATATAATTCGTAATATGATATAATGTAAGTCAGAGGTACATTTTGAAGTTTTTAAAATAGGTATGCATAGTTTCCTAACGACCGACATTTCGAAGTTAATTTTATTGATGGGTGTGGCGCACAGCTTTCTGGCGTTCTCATGACGTTCTTTTAGACAAGGGTGTGTCCTTCATTTAAATTGTTGAAATGATTTTGTGCTTAAATTTCATATTGTTGACGTCGTATTTGAAATAAAATAAGGACAGTGTCAAATCAATCATTCGTAGACTACTCTGATTGTAGTGAACTTGTTAGACCACGTCCATTGTTTGGGTCTTAAATATCCCCAAAATTTAGACATAATAGAACGAGTTATAAGTAAGATACTGACATTTAAGAGATTTTACGTTTCCACTAACGCATTGGAAATCATTGCTTCCAGAAATTTATGAGGGATCATCTAGGAACCAACCTGCATAATTCCTGGAAATATCATAAAAATCGATCAAATCATAGACCAATGAACATATAGTGTCTAGATTGAGAGTGAATCAATAAATAGATCTTCTAGATATGTTCAAAATACGACTAACTACTACTTTGTGATATTGTAATCAGTGTAGTAACTAGGATATTCGTAGTAACAAATTTTAGTGCCTTTTCAAAAAATTATTACCAAAATATAATATCGATAATAAAATGGTATGTCTTGCAATAACTACAGTCTTGCTTACTGAATAACAGACAGCACATTATATTCCTCATATCTCACCCCGCTAGTGGTTTTGGTGAAATACAAGCTGGCTTTACGTTCTGTCTATTTATGTAAGTCGTCGTCGGAGTTCTAAGGATTTTCGAGGGACAAAGCGACAGGCAATCCCACAGGTAGACATGAAATCAAAATTGTTCAAAGTGCTCTGTAACGTAGAACATAAATGAAAATTTTAATATTGAAGGAAAAAAAATTATCTCAAAAAAGTCATCACAATGCCTTCGCTGCTCTGGTACACTCAGGGGCACTAAGCAATTTCTGTATATCATGACGACAGGATAAAAAAAAACCTGCTCGACAGGAGTATTCTCTGAACCTATAGCTTTGGATTTATTTATAGTTTTGAACATAGAACCTTTGACAAATGTAAACGTTTCTTTATATATCTATAATTAAATAATTTAGAGGATGCACTCCCGAATTGCACCTCGCAAATTCTAAGAATGCGGCCCCGTGTTGTTACATCATTCACCATTTCAGTAACAGTGCACCACCTACTCTTTCGTCTCATCCGGCACTGATGATATATTTACAGATGTACAAAATACATGTACGGGTACTATGGAAGTAGGTAGGATAAGCGTAACTGGCGCTCAGTATATAACATTAACTTTGCATAAAGCGTGATTTATATGTACCTCGTTTGTCAACACAAATCCTCAATCCAATATGGTTGCTGTATTAGTAAGTATGTTGGTAGTTGTGTACTATAGTTGTAAATAGCACTAGAGTGTACCTATAGTAATAGATGATATCCATCTATGAGTGTATGTAATATAATGTCATTATTATGATTTCTAACACACAATATTACAGGACGCAGTCAAAAATATTCGATAGTGAAAAATTTTTCCACTTTTTTCAAAACAATTTGAGTAAAAGTGCACCAGTGTATTGTACAGAAGACAGTGAGTGATAGACGTTTTGAACTACAGTTATGATATTTACGACAATATATTCCACGACACTTGATCTTATTGTTAAAACATTCAATTATTTGGAGAAATTTTAATTCAGTCATAAATAAATTATCATGTAAGTAAGAATACTGTTACAATTTTTTTGTTTTCTGATACTTTTATCACTCAATCTTACTTAAGGATACAGGTTCATTAACAACAACATCAAATTTTAGAAAAAAATAGTTTATTTTTCAATCATTGCTACAATTCAACTTTGTATCGTGTAATATGAACATTGATTGTTTCCATTGAAACTGTTTCACTGCACCGTTCATCCTAAAAAATACAAATAAAAATTTGTATTAAACTATTATAAATTATATAAAAAAGAAAAAGAGAAAATTTAAATATAATACCAGCATAGTGCAAATTACATAAACGCTTTCGTAATCATTCATTTTCCTTAGGAATATTTTAGATGTTCGGTACTGAACGTATTGTGTTTGTAGTAGATACACTAGATATGATATCAAATATAACTTCTGTAAATATTTTGCATGAAATTTTACCTCTACACTTTACGACAGGTGCGCTCTCAAAACTATTTCTTTATCCAAAGCTGAAAAACTTTTTTGATGTTTCTTTCTTTGAATCAAAGAATTTTTTTTTAATTAAAATTCCTTTATTTCAAAAAAATATTTATTTTTGATTCAAATAAATATTTTTTTGATTCAAAGAAAACAAAATCAAAGAAATTATTAATCTTTAAACAGAAAAATTCTTTTGAGGGTGTAGAATTAAGTAGACTAGTCATACAAGAAAAGATAGAAATGCAAAATAAGTACCCAGATGTTTTTGTATTCGCTTCTGTACCACACAAAATTTTGACCATTATTTTGTAAATCTAAAGAAATATTTTTTTAAACGTCCTGTACGTACATTCTAAATAAATATTTTTTTGCTTTACATTAATACACACCCCGCTGTGTTGTCGCACTGTAATGCAATTGGAAAGTAAGCGTCGCGACGAACTCAGAGTAGAATTCCCAACCATCCACATTCTCGTGATTGTGAATATAAGCATGCATACACATGTATAGTTATTTTAAAATAGATGGAAAATGGGGTACATATGGATTTATTGAGATAATAGCATACGGATGCTGAGGTAATAGGTACCCAATACGACGAAATGTATAGGTTATATATTTATGTAAGGATGTAACTAATATCGCGCAACCAACAATCAATAATCAGTCAAAACACTGCAAATTCAAATATGTTATTATAACGTCAGATCTGTTTTTCTTATTGCAATCGTAAAATTTACACGTAATTATTGTTTGCATAACAGTATTTCGTGTATGGTAAGGTAGGTATACCTAGTGGCTTTGTGTTTTATTTATTTACTTTAAAATTATGAAATTCGCACGAATAGACAAGTTTGATGTTCATCTCGAATGATATGTACGCCCTCTTTTATTAGGACAATTTATGCGAGTTACGAACCTTTCTTACCCAGCTGCGCGAAAACTAAAGCGAGGGTCCAGTGCCGGACTAAGACTACCTGATGCCATAAGCAAGACGCGCCTGTGGGCCCCCCTATTCATAAGTAAACTAATATTGGTTTTTTAAAAAGAAATACGTATTTCATACGACAGAGATTATTACGTAATTTAGAATATGTACGAAGGATAAAAGCGATACGTAGAGTAGGTATTACAGTGGCCATCCAATGGTACGTACTCCGATTTTACGTAGTCACGTCAGCGATTTAGTGGGGTCTCCTCTCACAGATATGTTGCTGTTTGTCTGTGTTGGTGAAAATTTACGTACCAAGTCAGAGTCAGGGCCGTAGATAATATTGTCTGAGGGTCTCGTAGCACTTAAAAATTTTTAAATTTCACTGCAGATATATATGCACATATTCTGTATACGTAATATGCAAAATGAGTAACGTAAAATTCTAGAATATTCTAATCGTCAACTAGCAGACATCAAAAACAGACTTCACCATTGAATTGGTCATTAAAAATCAGATCAAACAGTGTAGTTTGACAAAAATTCTAGAATGTTCTATTTGTCAACTAGCAAAGATATTGAAAAATCAATTGTACCATTTAATTGTCTATTGAAAAAGAGGTCAAATTACACATTTTGACAAATGTTTTGGAATATTCTATTCGCCAGCTAGCAAAGATATTCAAAAACAAACGTCGCCATTGAATTGGCTACCAAAAAAGAGACCAAATAACACATTTTGAGAAATGTTCTAGAATATCCTATTTGTCAACTAACAAAGATATTGGAAAAACTACTGCACCACTTAATTGTCCAACCGGAATTAAACTAATGTAAACCAAATGTCCGATTTTGACAAACAATTTTTGCTATTTGACGAATAGAATATTCTAGAACATTTATCAAAATGTGCTATTCCGTCTTTTATTCGATGACCAATTAAATGGTGCAATCGATTTTTCGATATCTTTGTTAGTTGACCAATAGAACATTCTAGAATTTTTGTCAAAATGCGCAGCTTAATCTAATTTTTAGTGCCCAATTCAATAGTGAAGTTTGTTTTTTGGTATCTTTGCTAGTTCATGAGTAGAATATTCTAGAATTTTTGTCAGCTACCGCTATTTGGCGTCTTTTACGCTGATGAATGCGATAGTGAAGTTGATTTTTCGCCAGTTTTCTAAAAGTCGTCACTCATATTCATTAGTATAACTTTCGATTTCCTTTGTCTACACAACCGAATTTTAGGTGTAAATTGTTTCTTAAGATAATTTTGTTTTAAATAAATTCAGATAAATAATATTTACCAACCCCCGAAACAAAAGTTTACCGACGCCCCTGATCTTCCGATTTTACGTACTTCCCCTTAAATTTGCACCGACCACTACGTAAAATTGGATTTGTGGTGTACATACGATAAAAACCAAGTGAGCTGATTTTCAAACAACCTTTCCTTTCATGTGCTAGCAAATCTTCTTTTTGTGCTGTTTCTGGTGCTCCCCAACACGTGATGCCTTAAGCAATTGCTTGATTTTCTTATAGGCTAATCCGGCATTGGAGGTATCAAGTCAGCAACTCAAATTAACCTATAAATCATTTACGCTTTGGTGAAAAGCGTATTTAAATTGAATATTTACAACTCCAGCATTTCACTTCGCGATCCCATCTATAAGAGTTTTGAGAAGCACTATTCTATATTATGATGACCCCAAAAAAAAAAAAATAATATTTGATGACTAATATTTGATGCTTCTGACTCGTTTACTTTCTTATTTATTTTTCCAATTCATCTCGTTTCTATCTTTTAAATCCGCGTTTTACATAGTCAAATCTTTGATATTCTTTTAAAGTTTTTGTTTTATTTTGTTTAGACTCCTTTGTCACGCAAATGATACTAAACGAAATTTAATCTACTCACACTTTGTAACTTAACGCGCACAAATTGATGAAGAAGACGTTTCCAAGATACTAGGGTCAACAGATTTCCCAGTTGTTTTCAATATAATTAGATTTTGTACATTTTTTAGTGATTTTCTACTTTCAATGGATCATTAAGCATTACCTATACAGTTCATTTTCTCATATATATGCAAGGATAACAATTGAGAAAATTATAATGTCTAAGATTTTGATTAACATTAATTGCAATAAACAGCACTGTAATGATCAGAGAACAAAGATAACGAACATTACTATGTCTATACTAGGGAAACGAGCGTAACCACAAAGGATAGAAAATAACCCACCACTATGTTATATATGTGCACGCGGAGTTGTGTGTTAGTCCGTTGAATGTTGTGTGTATTAGTGTCTTGCATACATACATGGTGGTGGTGTACGTGGTGGTGGAACATATGATGTACGTATACCAAGTACATATAACGTGTTAATACGAGAGGTAACAATATAACAACAATTGAAACATACCCATTGAATGCTGCCGAATGAATGAAGACTAAGCAGCCTAAGATGCACATAAAAGCACATAAGTGATTGCAGAAAAGAGATAGATGTATTCGTTCTATTTGTTCTGTGGTAATGATGGTCTGTTGAGTTAGAAGCATTACTTTAAAAGAAATTTTAAAGCTTAAATACAAACTTAAAAATAACCGACTTACAAGTAAAGGGCCCGAGGCCGGACCTATCGATTTTGATGAAACTTAGATATGTTGTAGAACACTAAAAAATAAGCAACACGTATTTTTTTTATCGGCGGAAAAAACGGTTTGAAGGGGTGAAATCGCCCTCCAAACATTGGGGTAAAAATTTAATTTTTTAAATAGGCGATACGTATTTTTGCTTTATCGGCTGAAAACGGTAAAAATTTAATTTTTTAAATATCTCGAAAACGGTAAGAGATAGAGCAAAAGTGTAAATTGGCAGTATTGCTCTTTTTTAAAGAGCTATCTGTTGGTATGCAATTCGTTCAAATTGTGTCAACAGGCGTGGCTGGGGGTTAAAATTAATCCCTAAATCTTAACCCCCAACCACCCCTGTTGATGTAATTTGAACAAATTTAATATCAATAGATAGCTCTTTAAAAAAAAAAGCAATATCGCCAATTTAAACTTTTGCTCTATCTCTTACCGTTTACGAGATATTTAAAAAATTAAATTTTTACCGTTTTCAGCCGATAAAGCAAAAATACGTATCGCTTATTTTTTAGTGTTCTACAACATATCTAAGTTTCATCAAAATCGATAGGTCCGGCCTCGGGCCCTTTACTTGTTAGATAAATTATAATAGAAATATATTGGTTTTTAAATTATGTTACAATTTGGAATATAATTTACCTACAAATATTCAATAAAATTAAAAACATAGCACTAAAACACGAGCCTGTCATTTCTACTTTTTATCCATTCCATTACCAACATGACGTAACAAAAATGGATCTCATTAATAATTAAAATACTTTTTACTTCTAAATGATAAGGTATACCATTATCCGCTTTTTCCATTTTTTGCATGACATTATTATGTAACGCATAGGATGATTTTTAATAATTAAAATAGCAAAAATCCCTTTTAAAATGCCTTTGAAAAATTGTCCTTTAGAGTATGAACTCTAAACTCACGCTAAAAGGTATAATAGTAACTACGTATTAATATAAGTATATGTCTATTTTTTATGCTTTGAAGCATTAAGGGAGGGGGTAAGGTTTTTAAACTTTTTTTTTGCATTTTTTTTTATTTATTTTCTGAATGTACAACATGTCGAGCGTGTTGTGTCAAAATTTCAAGTAAATCCGAGCAAAACTAATGAAGATACAGCATTTCAAGCGACCGGCCCTCATGCTCGATTTTTATACCTGCCTGGTAGCTGCGCGATGCGCCTACCTGATAAGTATAAAATTTACTTTAATTTTATACTTACACATCTTATACAAAACAAATACTTGCTATAATTACCTGTGTAAGTATAAAAAATTATATCATTTTATTGATGCTTAGTTTTGGATTTTTGAGTATAAAAAACCTTAAATCCATTTTCTCGCATACAACATTTTTGAAGTCCGTGAACATCATAACTCAAAATCTACTTCACCAATTTTGTTGAAATTTTGTACACTGTTTCTACACATAAATCAACAGGTAATGAGGTCGAGTTTTTTTTTTTTTTGCTATTTTTTTCCAGTTTATAATAACAAATTGACCGAAATTTGTAGCAAAAATTGCGTTTTTCACTTCAAAATGCTACCAAAAATAAAAAAATCGAAAAAATACAAAAAACTCTTCGTGACTCCCTAGGGAAACATATCGTCTTTTAAACGCATTTCGATTTTTTTATCTCGGATGATCCGGTACCAGGTTATGATGTTCACCGCAAAACAACTTTTTTTCGACGCGCCTCCGGAAATTCGCTCTCACGGACTTATTTATCGATATTTGTAATTGATAATTTTTTCAGAAATACTTCAGATGTCATACTATAACGTGTACATGAAATAAATAAGCCAGCATTATTCACATCTCCAAAAAAAAATCATGAAAATATGCCTTTTTTTCGCTTTTAAAACCTTACCCCCCCCCCCCTTAATTCAACACACTTTCACGTGTACTATATATTTTTATGTGTAACTATACATAAAGTTTGTTTCATATAGGATAATTTATTGCTATTGATTTTTTAACTATATTTTAATGTAATTTTATCCCCCGTTTATTATTTGGCAGGAACCGGAAATATCATAACTGAAAAAAATAAAAATTTTTGATAAATTGAGAGAAACTGAATATTTTCTCGGTGAAACTTTGGTGCCTACGTATATAAAAATTTTTTTTGCAAAATTAAAGCTTAGGGGCCATTATCTTAAACCAGTGTTTTTCAACCTTTTTCATGGCGCGACCCCCTTAGTATGGAAAAATATTTCACGACCGCCTACCCTCCACTATTTACTAACTTTTATTTCTTTATGTTATAAATATCGAATCCGTTCATAATTATTGATTATTATCATAGTTAGGTATCGATTAAATACGTAACTAAGGACTTGAAACAGGCAAATTTTTGTCTCGATATTGAAGTTGACGACTTACAGTAGTTTCTTCAAGCACGCATGGTGTGAAAAGTGACACGTGCACGGGCGAGGGTCGTCGCCGTTTAACACCTCCAAGCGTAATCCATTTGAATTCTTTGAATTGTGAACTCGCGTTGGTGCTTAAATTTATTAAATTGCCTTCTTGTTTGTTTAGTAGTTGCTCATTGTCTTTTATTATCTAATATTCAAAATTCTATGCTCATTGTAATTATTGAAAATGGATAACTTTCTGGAAAGATATGCACAACCGTTAATTTCATGTTCCACTGACAATGAGAGTAATAAACAGAACCAGAGCAAAATTGTCTATATGACGACAATTATTTAAAATTCGGATTTACTGCGTTATTGAAAATACGCCGCAATTTTGAAACTTTATCGCGCGAAAGTATGAAGCTATCACATTAATGTATCCATTAATTAATCTCCTCTTTATTAAATATTATATATTTAACTAGAGTGGTTTTATTTTTAAAGTAACAGAACTCTAATTAAAACCGATCCAAAGTAACATAGATATTTCTTACGAATAGATAGGACTTGAGTTACCATTACGGATGACCATGGGAAACCAAAAAAAAGGTGAAAAACAAATATTTATAAAATATTAATTTAAAACCAAGATTAAAATTAAATGTCATTAAGTTAGAATCAGAATTCATAAGAATTTTACACAATTGTTTAAACAGCTACACGGAGAGAAAAATCATATAATTTTTGTAGAGAAAATTTCAGAAAAATTACCATGCTCTCTTGTAATGCGTGCGCAATCGACGACCAAAGTAAAAAATATTTTACGATCATATAAATATTATTAAATTGAGACGTAAAAAGTATTAGTCATGGCTTCATAAAAATTGTTGTGCTAGCATGGTAAAATTTAATGTGCTATCACACTCTTATGCATGTATGTTATAGTTTAATTCTTGTTGTCGTACTCTTTCATTTGCACATCTGACTCGCAACCTTATGTTGGTTGGGCTGTACGGGCTGTACGCACTGAGGAACAATATATGATGCATACAAAAATGATTGTCAACAATATATTCTAATGCTAAAGATAGTGAAGTAACAAAATGATGAATTAAACGGTGACAGTCCGTCCTGTAAGACAGTGTAATGAATACTGCTTGCTGCTTGTAAGACAGTCTAATGAATCAAGGTGCTTGGTCCGACCAAGTTGGTCGTGTTGGTCGTCACACGACCCACCAGCCTGGCTATATGACTTGCATGTATGAGTGGGGTACATTTCAACAGCGTTGATACTTTCTTTCTCTTTCTTTCTTTTTACTATTAGTAGATAGCATTTGAATAATTTAAGACGGCATGGTAATTTTTCTAAGAAAAACAAAAAATATTTTTCTGTCGGGAATGGAACTTTTTACTGTGCTGTTTTACAAATTTTACGGAGCTAATATTACGGAAAGGATATTTTATCCTTTAAATTTTCTATGATTAATTATAATTTTTATATTTTTACTGTACAAAATTGAATATGTTCGCCTTTTACACGTCGATTGTAGTGCTGATCACAGTAATTTTTCTATGAATTTTCTCTCCGTGTAGGTAAATATTTGGAAATGACATGCTAAAATATTTAGTACACAATATGAATTTGCAGTACTCACTTGAATTTACAGTGTATCACCGATACCAGCGCAACCACTGAACTGAGTAGGCGATAGATAGTATCTATGACAATTCCAAATTATATTTATCGTACGCTTATAACGTTAACTTATAGGTACTGTAATATATTTACAGAGATCTCTAAATCAATTTATTATTGTTATTATAGATGGGACATTTTTCAATTTTCTTCCATTCTTTCCTATATGAGGAAATATTATAACGTAGTGACGTAATAGAATATATATTTATGATCGAAACGTTTCTAGAGTGTATTGTAAAATTCTTCTACATGTATATTGAGCGGTACGAGTCAGTCGATGATGAATACATAAACAATCCGAGTTCTGTATACTGAATTATCACAATCTAAGAAATAGTTGGAGGGTCATATTAATTCAGATAAATTATTGATACTATTTGAGGCTCTATTTATAAAGCTGAGACCACCTCGAGTTATAGCTTTTATTTCGATATTTCTCTGATAACAGAAACCATACAAAAACTAGCTGTTACGGAATACTATAATGTTCAAAATCTATTAGATTTTTTCAATACTATTTCATTATACGCTCTTAAGGTGAATCGATCACTTGAAATTTTCCAAGTTTAGAATTTGAAATTTTAGTATATTAGAAAGAAAGATATGATACATTCACTGGCACAATTTTGAATAATTTCTGACGTGTAGTTTAGAAGAAATAAATTTTCAAAGTTTGAATTTTTAACGTACGAGTAAATGCCAAAGAATGATTAGAGGTGAATCAGTGGTATGTATTTAAGTAAGTTGTGTCATTAAAAACCAACTTTAAGATTAAAAAACTGAAAATTGTATTCTTTTATGTTTTGGAATCATTAATACAATATTTTTTTTAATATTGGACGTTTAATTTTTGTAATAAATAGAAAAAAAAAACTATAAAGATGTCAAATTTATATAAATGACACGAACACACCCATAATATATTTATTTATGTATAAGTTATTATATGTGTGTACACGGCAACTACCAGAATCAAATTCATTACTTTTAAAATTATTAAAATTAGAAATTTGAATTATAATCAGATATTAATACTGTTACATGTATTATAAAATTTAACTTATTTTTTTACACATAAGTTATATTTATTTATAGAGAAAAAAATAGACTTAGTAATTCATTTGTCACAAAGTCAGTACTGATCGATTCACCTTAATATATGGTGATAGAATACTTTGTAAAATTTTCTGTCTTTAATAAGAAACGGCAAATGCATGCATACATATAAGCAGTGTAAGGATCACTCCACACTATAATTCCGATACAGTTCATCCACAGTCCAGTCTCGGTCTGATAAAATCTTGTTTTATTCACGTTACAATGCCGCTAACGGTTCATTGTCGGTCTAATAACACAGATAATTTTTAAAATGGGGAATTTGACTAATTTTGGGAAACTATTTTAAAATACGCATATTTATGTATTATGCATGTATATAATTTTAATTTTTAAAAATAATGCCGAAAATCGTTAGAAAAAAATAATTTAATATTTGTTCTCAAAATTTGCGCGAAAACGTTCATTAGCTTCAATTACGTCATATTCTCTACATAACAACAGGTGTCATGTAACTAAGAAAAAAAACTGTTTATTTTTCTTATAATTAGGAAAAAAATTGTTGATTTTTAAAAAAATTAATTAAATTCAAATTAATTTCCATGGTTATATTTGCTAACCGGAATTTACGTAGCGACCCTAGTGGCGACAGTGTTGAAATACAAGAGAAAGCTACGTCACACCCCATTTCTGCTAACGTAATTTATAGCTGAAAAATATTAATTTTTTTAAAATTAAATAATGATAGTTAGGATGAATTAACATAATAAATTGCTGTCTTTTATTATCAATTTTCATTAAAATTTGTTTTTATTGTTTTTCTTTGATACTGTCAAATACCCCATTATAGTTTAAAATGGTTAATGGTTGAAATTTTATATCAGAAATATATAAATGCGTAATATTTTGGTCCATTTAAAACTTTACATATTAATATATTTTCAATTTGAATATATTCATAAATTATTACATTTTACTTTTACAACTAAATTTTAAAATAAATTATAGGTAAATGATGTTTATTAAACCATTATTAATGTATAATTACCTCTTTTAAAACTCCGTGTTTTTTATTTATCAGTACACACGCACACACACAAACACCCACGTACAAGTTTAAAGAGTTTTATTCAGAATATTGATGTTTTACATTAAATGAAAATATCTGGACCGAGACGGTACCTGGAACTAAGCATATTTAGTACATATCATGCCCAAATTTATCTCTAGTCAAATATTTTTTTATATAAATTGATGTTAAACCGTAGGTGGACTGGAACTAGACTGGTGTCGATAATTTGAATTCACTTATTATTTCTCGTTTATTAAGGAGAGGTTCTGGATTGCGAAATTGACTACGGGTTGAAACTTGGTTAGATAAACATTTATTTTATCAAAGAAAATTAGTTATATTGTGAAAATTAGTATTTATATATTATTACTAGCCATATACCCACCCGATGGGATTTACCACGGGTGTTAGCCACTGTTAATGATTTAATAAATAAGATATAATTTATTTTAATAACCATAGTAACATATTTTTGTATATTATCTCTAGCTTCTAAAATGACGAATTTCCATACTAATTTTCATCCCCTATTTAACACACTTAGGCGACAAATTTTCAAAAATCCTCTCTTAGTGCTAACCTACGTTATATAGGGAACTCCTGTCAAAAATTTCATTCTTCTAAACCCAACGGTTTAGGCCGTGCGTTGTCTGTCAATCAGTCAGAATTAGAGATTTATTAAGTAGGTTTTATTTTAAGTATTTTAAATTAAATTTAAAAAAAAAATTAGATAAATTAGTATGGATCCAGTATCGAATCCGTTACCATTATGACAACGAGCCAATATTATACTTCTTACGTCACATCTGTTCTGCTTCGCTAAGAACTTAATTAGTATATAAACTATACTTAGAAAAGTTTGAAAGTTCAGAAGCTTTATTATCGAAAACGCCTGGCTAGTGCGTTTTACTTTTTTACTATGTTAACATCCTAAAGGTGTGCCGAAGTTAATTTCCCAACTCAGAACCTCTCCTTGTAAGTATATTTTTCCGAATGAAGACTAGACCGAAAAAGAACCGTAATCAACACTATACTATGGAGTGGCCCCAAGAGTATAATTTGTAACTGTATACATATTACATATTGTCGAATCATTTAAGCCAAACACATCAATGATATGAAAAACCCTAAGCTTTCACGTCCCATTCGAGGGGTTACATTTGTAAATGCGTATATTTTTTAAAATCATTATTATCAGCGAACAGCTTTCTATAAGGAAATGTTAAAAGCAAACACAAACAATATCGTAAACAACCGCTTTTGATCGAGATGAAAGAGAACGAACACATTTATCTTCACACATATGTACCGTTTTAGACAAAAATATTATTACATATGTGAAAATTTCAATTTTACATTTGTAGTACATATAACGTTTGAAATATGAAGACATGTATGCATGGACAGTCATAACAATACTTCACAAAATCCACTTTTTGTGTTTTTATAATCATGTCTTGTTTAGCGTCACAAAATTGTTGCCTGCAGTTGTATATCCATTATGAATATGAGTAAACACGAATTTATTTTTCAAAGAAAATACAATAGCTAGTGATATATTTATCGGGAAACCAGAGGAGGTAGGTAGGATAAATCCCAAAAGTATGGGTGATTATTGTAATCTAGAAATATCGTACAATTCTTTTTTGTTGTTGTTTGAGAACTGTTCATGATACAAATAACAGTTTGTAGGACGACATTGTTCTTAGTAATATGTTTAACTAGGTACTTCACTAACAGTTTTATTGACGCCCAAAAATAATTTCGTTGATATTTACAAAAAATATATAATTAATAATTGCCAAGCTGCAAATACAAAATAAATAGTGAATCTCAAATTATAAATATCAGTTATGTTTTATTCTAAATTCACACATTCATCAATTATTTAAAAAGTTACTTTTGAAGATAAATTTTTAATTTCATTTTTAATAAACCATATTAGAATTTAAAAAAAAAAAAATATTTTTTGGACATACACATATTTGGTTTTCAAACCACTTTTTTAGTCGTTTATTGTGTCCGGTTTTGGAAAAATTCATTCCGATGGGACTGAAGTTGCCAATATACAACTATTTGTTATCAAAACATTTAATTCTGGATACTTAATATATTTATTTCTACGATATCAACCATCGAATAGTTTTTTGGTTTCATTAAAATTAACTAGATTAATTTTTATTTTTTGTACCATTACAATATTATAGTTTACTTAGTATAATCTTCCACAGAAATGTTGAATTTTATGCTGAATAGCTGAATGTCTGTCTGACAATAACCATTATATTATAATATGTTATTTAAATTCAAAATTTAAATCAAACAATGCTAGTTTATTCGTTATATCCGTTAAAATTTAAAATGAAAATCTACCAACAGTTTTTTGTAGTGGAGACATCTATAATATTAAAGTCACATCGTGCTCAACTATTTAAAGAACAGAGAATACGTACGTGTATGTACGTACATATATAACAACATATCGCGATATCGCTGAACAGTTTTACAAATTGAACAGATAAGTAAATTTATATGAATAAAGCACAGAACAGGTGAATAGATGAACAAGTGAACCACAGGTGAACAGATGAGCAGATGAACAGACTAAATCGCGGAACTGTTCATTTACGGAACAGTTCCAACAAAAGAACAGTTTCAAAAGAACAGTTCTGTTCTTTTTGGCACATCACTTGTTAGAATCTCTTGGTCGGCTATGCTCGTAAAAGTTTTCTACAGTTTCCCTTCACAAATTCAAATGAGTATCGGCATAGTTCCTGAAGAAGACGGCTGCAGTTGCATACTTACTACTTCTCCTACCATCCACTCACATCATAACGTAATGTAGTTGTAATTTGAATGAAGAACATATGAAAATAGTGATGTGGATGGTGTCTGCAATAGACAAAGATGTCTGAAAAACGGACGTTAAACCCCAGTATTAGTATTATTACCATATTAACAGTAACATTATACCATGACACAAATTATTTAGCGTTTAGGTAGTACAGTTCCAGAATGGAAATATAGCATGCTAGGAATACAAAACCAGAATAAAAGTAGTCAGATATATGTATATCGAACTCAAAGTAGATTTCCTGTCAAAATTCGAAACAGCAAATTTTGTTATACAGTTTCTTTTTACTTGTGGAACTGCGAAAACATTTTACGCCTCCCTCAGTATTGTGCTCAGCATAATATTGTAATACTTATATAAAAAATTTTAAAAAAGCACACAAACAATTAATTTGTAGTATGTATTTGACTGGGGTTTATTTTCAAATAATTATTATTTATTACAATTGAAGGGGCAAGTGCGTGAAGGGGTTATATGAAATTGTCCAACAAGTCATATTTTGTAAAATCTAAAAAGAACTGATCTTGAAGTATTATGTATCAAAATTTGTTTTCATCACGTCCGGTAGCTTTGTAGAAATTCAATTATAATAAAAATGGACTATTGCATAGGAAATATTTTATGTAGTGTAGTGTAGAAGTAACAGACCGAACGTGAATACTTGACGCAGTCAGGCACAGAAGACTAGAATTAAACTAAAATCAAAAAAGTGTAGATCGCTTGGAGTCATTTCTTGGTCTGTTACAGCTTAACGTACTTGCTTTGAGACAGTCAGGTACAAAAGTATATCTCATTGAAGAAATTTTCTGTTATGAAAAATTAAATATTAATATTCTTCAGTTACTATGTATTTGTATATCACTTTTTTTTTTTTTTAATTTCCGCGCGCTTATGTTGTAGCAGTATAAAAGCCTTGTTGAAAATGCGTTGTAAAAACGTTGTAAAATGATGCTTATAAATTATATTTAAAAATGGCGTAGTGAATAATTTTATATTTCTTATTAAATATGGTTTGTAACTTTGCATTTTATAACATATTAAATTTTTATCAAGTTCCTTTGACACGTTTGTCCCATAAGAGCCCGGATAAAATGACAAGACTTTGAAATCGTTTTTCTTAAAATTGGGGTAGTTAATTATTTTTTCGGTAAGGGCTCGTATTATTGATATTGAATTTAATAAATATCTAGAGAAATTTCGTTAAAATCCTTTGAAAGAATCGTTTTATCGACCAACTACCTTAAGGTGACTAGTCGTGCACCAGCTGTAGCGGTGCAAGCATCACTGTTTATCATTATTGTCAACCACTTGCCAACAATGATCGAATACGTACATATAACGCCCCACCTGTCAGAGACTGAGTGTGATCTTAGTAGCAAGCGTAGATCCGTATACATAGATACGAGATTAATGTAGTTACATGTTGTACGTTAGGTGGGGGAGAGAAATTTTACGTCATAATTTGGCAACAAATGAAATGTAGTATGGAGATATGTTAGTTGGTATCTATAGTGGTCTATGCAGTCAGGTGGTGCGATAAGGTGACGACCATGTCTAAACTCCCTGTCCAGAATTGCTCCAGCTTTTACTACTCAAAATGTTCTAATTCTACAATTTTTCATTGAAATTTTGAGTCTTCTCAACATTTTCTATAAATAAATGTTAAAATTCAACTAATTCTTCCACGAAATTGTCACAAATTATATAAACCATAACGGAGAATATGTTTTAATTCATTTAATTTAATTTCAACTGATTTTTTGGTTGCATGACAACAATAAGTATAATCAACGGGAAATAAAACGTAAAATTTTATTTGCTCGTCACATTACCAATGAGAGAGTACTTTACCATACCTATCTACCTTTATACAGCAAAAATAAACACTCAAATAATTTCCTCAATGTGACTAAATAAATAAGAAGTGGCAGTTATGTTACGTAATCCTCTTAATTATTGTCCTCACAGTATAGTGGAAGTGAAAATAAAATTCGTACGATATTATTCCCTCAACGAAATATTTAGTAGTTAGTTGGTACATTTTGTGTACTTATTTAAGGACCTCGCCTCGTTCACATTCTCCGAGAAGATAGTTAGTTAGATACAGACTACTAAACACGTCCCTACATATCACACCACCATCTTTGCCCTACGTCTACGTAGGATGGAGGTGGGTGCATAGTAGAGATGTAACGGATACTCGCACTCGCGAATATTTGTCCCTTTTTCTGATATTCGTGCTCGTATTCGCATTCGCTAAAACAATGTGAATATTTTGCGAATATTTGAATTATTTATTATGAGGATTTAGGAGTTAGGTCATCGCATGTGAAAAAGAAAATAAAAAACAAGGTTATATTTTAAATTTTGGCGCTACCATAGTTTCATGCTAATAGCACATCTTTAGGCGCTCTGTATTATATATAAAAAAAGTAAATAATTAGGTACATGTCAAAGTTGTTAAAAACATTGTATAAATATACAAAATGTCAATACGTCGAAATCACAAAACAGCAGCTCTCAACGCGAATGAACCAGCATCGTAGGAATGTTCAAAGCACCGATTTTCACTCTGGTTTGGTCAAGCATGCGTGGCAGCATAACCACCATTTCAATCTAGAATTCTAGAACGTCTGATTATACTACAAACAGAAGAAAATTCTAAAAAGCGGTTCATTTTAGAACATGCTTGGATTACTTCTGTCAAGGCAAATACGAACATATGTACGGATTTCATTCAGTTGAATAATGCCTACTCCCGGATCTTTAAAAGATACACACCACAGCAACTTCAAAAACCTATGTAAACGGTCTTTTTTGGGTTCTTTCATGTTACTTAGAAAACTTCTTTTTTGTGTGACTATTGATTAACTTTTTATATCTTTTTGTTATATTTTTATACTTTTATAACAATGTAGTAACGTAAAATTTTTTATTTTTTATTTTTTTTTTTTCATCACTTTCTTTAAAAAAATACTTGTAAGTATTTAAATTATTTTTTCAAACTTTTTAATTACTCTAATTTATATTTATACAATGTTTTTCACGACTTTGACATGTAATTGTTTACTTTTTTAATAATACAGAGCGCCTGAAGATGTGCTACTAGCACTAAACTATGGTAGCGCCAAAATTTACAATGTAACCTTGTTTTTTATTTTCTTTTTCACAACCGATGACCTAACTCCTAAATCTTCATAATAATACTTAATGGTGTCATCTAACTTTTAACTATTTTAATTATTCTTTTTCTATTAAGAAAATAAATAAAGGTTATAGATAGAGTTATAAAAACAAAAGGTAAATTAATGACGAGAAAATTGTGAAAATGCTAAAATGGTGAAAAAGTTCAAAGTGTCAAACCTTTTAATGAATTCATTAGCCAGACACGTTCGATTGTTAGAAGTCAAAATTTTTTTTTTTTTTTTTTTTGCAAAAGCTGGCCAAAATTCAAAAATTTTTTGATTTTATTTTACACTATTTAAGACAGTCTACGAAATTACATAAGATAAGCTTTCAAAACATTGTTCTCAGTGAGCTAATCTTTTAAGAAAATTAAAAAATTTGCTAAATTTTTTACGATAAATGTTGTATTATACAATAGCAATATTTATATCTGTCCTATTTTTCAAAATAAAAATAACTACCTTTTCAAGAGTCGGTCATCACCGATTTTGAAAATTTATTCTCTGTTAGAAAGACGGACTGGGGTTATCGGTGTCACCGTTTGACACCTCTTTTTTGCATCCACCGGTTGTATCATGTCAACATTCGCATTCGCATTCGCGAAAATTTTACATTGTTTATATCTAGATGTTCCTGCATCCATCCACCGTTGCCTGTCTATTTGTGATGAGGAGAAAACAAGTCGTGTGTAAAAATGTACAAATGTACAAGTGGCAAGTCGTGTTAGAATCGTGTCGAGGAAATGTAAGGCTTGTAAGGTACTCTTTGACAGCGAAGCTACCTACTTTCTGCCTAATAAATACAAAGTTTCACATCACGCATCCAAAAACACCTTCTTTTCACACGGTATATGTACTTATATTGTACATATACAGATGAAATACTTTGATAATAAGTTTATATATCACAAAATACAGAAAACAGTTCATCTACTAACAGACTACAAGGGCACCCATATAAGTATGTACCTACAAAATTTTCTATTTTTACACAGTGTCCGAAAATATATTTCAGACTGAAAAGTAGAATTGTTAAGTACCTATAGGCAGACATTCGGGACTGTCGTATACAATCATCACAGTACAGTCAAGTTTCTTATAACGCGGTATCCTTATGACGCCAATTCTGTATAACGCGGTGTGCAACTGCAACAGTTTTCCCATAACGCTGTTTTCATAGAACACCATTTTCGTACACAAAAAGGTTTCGAATTACTTCTAGACTTCTAAAGTCAGTCTATTATAAAATATACCTGTTTTTCATTATATTTGTTTTATAAATGATATTTTTCGTCATCGTAAACTTCGATTGTGAATATCTCGTAAACCATATGCGAAAAAATTATCGATATCGAAACGAATGATATTTTCAAAATTTAAATATATCAAATTCGATGTTATCGCCAAGATCAACTGTGAGCGACTATGATCAACAAATTGTGTACTTGACCACCAAATGGCGTTGAACGAACAATACATTTTTGTGTGTACACTGTATTCGGTTATCTGTGCTCTAACACGACACACACAAATGAATTTTCAAATACCTTGTACACTAATTTCTTTTAATTTTGTTCATACACGAAGTTTGTTTATTATTATAAAAGTTTAGTTCAGATCTTCGACCAAAGTGCCGTTACTTATTTGTATTAAACAACTTAGTAAAAGAGAAACTTTCACGTATTAAGAAGTAAAAATTAATTTTATTAAACTGGTATTTTATTTTTTATATTTTTACTTAAATCATAGTTTGGTAAATTTCTAGTATGTATAATTATTTGTGCAGGTACTTATATAAAGTGTTTTTGAAGTTTAGTAAAAAAAAACTGGAAGTAAAAAATCAAAAAAGGATTAAGCCAAATTGCAATTTACCTACTGCTACTTTAGAACATTTTTATATTTAAACCAGTGCATTATTCGAGACAAAAGTGACCCATCAAGAGAAGTTCACATACGTGAAAATTAGAGCAACTTTTAACAAATGGTGTACCATGAAACACTAGTGTTCCGTAAACAGTCACTAAGTGTTTCGCGAAAAAATTATAAAATTTAAAAGAGGAGTATCAAACATGGGAATCACAGATTTAGGAGAAATTAATATATGTTGTGGAATATATTTGTCTGAGTATTGTAGTAATAATAATTTAGGCCAATGTGGCTTTATTTACAAATTAAACGCACGAAAAATTTCGAATAACATATCGTGTTTGATATGTATCAGTTAGTTGGTATTCTTTGCAACAAGGGCAGCTGGTGGTGTGGTTAGTGTCTGCTCTCATGTATGTAACTTTTTTTAATATACAGACGGAACGGTTCTATGGTCGAATCTATGTCTTTCCAACATAAATAATTCTCATTTCAATTTTTTTTTAACTTTTTCAATATTGTACAATGGGTCAATTGCATTGACGATGCTATAATTCTTTTTTTAAAAGGAGATATGGTGTTATTCTTTATGCCATGAAATATATTCTACAACATATATTAATTTCTCCCAAATCCGTCATTCCGATGTTTGATACTCCCCTTGTAAGATTTGAGAATAATAGTGTAACTTTTGCCATAATTTAAAACAACTCTTCTAACGTTAAGGGACTGAGATGTCATAGCTTTTGGCTTTACTCAAGTCCGCTTGAGCTATCATCACATGGATAATATGAATATTGAACGTTTACAGGGATTATAGGTACATATTTTTACGATATCGTATCAATAAAATTATCAGAAAAGTTTGACAAATTTAGTTTAAATCTACACAATTAAGAAAATCTGTTGTTGCAATATAAAGGGGGCATCATTGGATTGAATACCCTTGTTCTAAACCTATTAATAGCACCTGCCTCAACTAGAATCTATATGAAAATATTACATTATGCAATAAATCTGTGAATTATGTCACTGACTTAAAAATGACTGCTAACGCTACAACACAATCTAAAATATCATATCTTAGTCACAATCATATACGTACACAAAAAAAAAATGTTCTTACCCAGCTGGAGCGGTCACCCAATTACATAAAATCAGATAGAACGAGAGTCGGCGACATCGGTTATGCCTCTACAGGGAAACGATAAATAAAAAATTTAAAAATTTTAGGGATAATGGGGAATTTGACTAATTTTGAGAAACTATTTTAAAACACATATTTATGTATTATGCATGTATACGTTTTTAATTTTTAAAAATAATGCCGAAAATTGTTAGAAAAAATTATTTTAGTATTTGTTCTCAAAATTTGCACGAAAACGTTTACTAGCTGTCAGTTACGTCACATTCTCTAGATAGCAACAGGTGTCCTGTAACTAAGAAAAAAAATGTTTATTTTTCCTGTAACTAGGAAAAGAAATTGTTGATTTTTAACAAAATTAATTAAATTTTAATTAATTTCCATAGTTATGTTTGCTAACCGGAATTTAAGCAGCGACACTAGTGGCGATATTGTTGAAATATAAGAGAAAGCAACGTCATAGCCCGTTTCTGTTTACGTAGATTTTAGCTAAAAATTACTTTTTTAATTAATTTTTTTAAAATCAAATAATGATAGTTAAGATGAATTAGTATAATAAATTGCTGTCTTTTATTATAAATTTTCATTAAAATTTGTTTTAATTGTTTTTCTTTGATACTGTCAAATACCCAATTAACTCGATTTTCGACAACTTTGCCCCGTCATATCGAATTCACTTTTCCTGTTAATATCCTGTCTTAAATTTTGTTATTCATCCTCTTCCATTTTTTTTTTTCTATTTTACCTTTTAAGGTGGTAAAATCTCAAATTCAACAATTTTGAAATATCTCTTGTTGTGTTGTGGAGTTTTTGAGATTTTTACAATAGGTCCAATTGAGTTTTTTTAATGATAATGCCGAATGATCTTGTTAATTTAAATTCAAAACATTCATTAAATTTTTATGAGATAGACAAAACAGAATGATCGTATAATAGATAAAATTAATCTAAAGTTTACTTAAAATTTAATATTAATAATAAAACTTTTAAAGTTACCCGTTTCATAACACAAAATATTATAATATTTTAACTTTTACTATCATTTCTAAAAATATGTGTAGATAAAACTGGATATTTTTTTTTTTTTTTGTATAAATTTCATTTTCAAAGAAACACTTTATGTCCAAGTGTATAGATAGGAGGTCATATCTAAATTATCCGCAGTATGATAAAATTTCAAACAATTTCATTTCATTTCAGAACAAAGTAGTAGTACAGAAAAGTGGTTTGTATCATTGAGGAGAGAATCGACTAGAGAGAATGCTGTGTATTACAAATACATTAAGAAATTGAAGCAAAAAAATTGACTGATGTGAGCAAAAAAATTGACTGATAGGATTACTTTAATGGCGGTCAAACCATTAATTTAATGGTTTATCTAATATTTATAAACAAGTCTCCGAGGTTACAATTTGGGCTTACTAAAATGGAGTCATGCTTCAAAATTTAATGCCTGTGTTATCTCTAGGAAACATATGTTAATATGTTTAATTCGGTGCTCTGTGGTTTGTATAATACATATTGTGTGTATTGTCAGTTTTTGACTTCACAGTCTACTGTTATTCATATTTTCCTCAAATTTATAGAATTAGTGGTATGCATAGGGTTGAGCACTGTGAGACTTTGCTCAAGTAAATATGAATATGTATATACACATCTCGGATACACCCAGTATGTGTATATAACAACATATTCATATTTACTTGAGGAAAGTTTCACAATGCTCAACTTTATGCATACCACTGAATATGTTTATTAATTAAGGTTATTCGTATATATATAGAGATAGTTTTCAAAAGCATACTTAAATTCCGCAAAACGATAAATATTAATATCAAGTTCCTTAATTGATTATGTTTTTGGAGTTTTGTTTGTTTGAATATGTTTGTCTACCTTAAAATTCGACTGCGAAAAAAGTGAGCTAAATTGATAGAAACAAGATGAAATGAAAAAAAAGTTTAATAAAAAAAAAGTGAAACAATCGGAGGCATACATGTTGCACAAAATGTATTATAGACATATTATTTGAATGTTAAGTATAAAAAAAAAAATATAAGTGCATATACGACACTTCAACGGATGGTAATCTAAATTACCATGAATTTAATATTTAAAAAAAGAAATTACCTACTTTTTATTGTACACTATACCCAATTTCAAATACAATTGAGCACGAGTCATCTTTAATTCCTTTCGAGAGAAATCAATCTTCTGTTCTTTTCAAAAAACAAACGGCAAATTTAAAATTTACGCAAATGCAATAACAAAAGAAATAAAGCGAAGAAAAAGGAAATTCTTTAAATTCATAAGTAATAAATCATGGTCAAAATTAAGTGAAATTGACCATAGCTATTGTCCGCGACTCCGTCCGCATGAAGTCGTCAAATGTTGACTATCTATAATCATTATGTCGTCATCCATTTCTCTCGGACAATTTTTATGTAAATTTTCATACTCTATCTTACTTCTATAGAAACGTATATTTCCAAAAATCCGTCTGAGTTACATTAAGAACCATTGCGCAAAGGGACAAATTTTGTCATTTCATGTAACCTATAGCAGTTTGGAGGTTAAGACAAATCCAATGACATCTCTTTTATCAAAATCCATCAAACTGTTTGCAAATTGCAGGTTGTGCTACCAAAACAGATAAACATAATATACACGAAACTCAAAAATATAACCCTCATTCTGAGGCCAAAATATAACGTAATCGGCTAAAAAGTAAAGAAGAGTTGAAAAAATATATGAAAAATATGGCCGCGACATGAATCCTAGACCAAAAAAAAGGGATAATACTCAATACCTAGTAATTAGAATAGGAGTCAGTTGCTCTAAATGTTCGTTCAAAAACAAGTTTGTTCAACGAAAAATATTTACACACCTATAAAAAATTACTAGTCAATATAAATTTAAGAAAAAAAATGTTTAAAATATTTTTCTTAAAATTACTGAAAATTAGGTCGTATGGATAATTTGGATTTTTAAATTAACTTCCTCCTTTCCGTATTTATTTTATTTTATCATTGAAGTTGTCAATTTTTAAGTTAATACTTTACAGTGTGTTTCAAAAAATTTAAATTACAAACTTCTAGTTATTGTTTTTTTTGCGTAATACAGTACCATAAGTTTGTGACTGTGTGCAGTGGCGGATTTACCCTAAGTGCCGCTCTAAGCTTCGTGAAAAACGCCACCCCTAAAAAGCTAAAAAAAAATTTCTTAATAATTTTTTAATATACTTTTTTAAAAAAAGTAGGTGACGAGCAAAAAAAAACTTCAAATTTTTTATTTCGCCACCCCTAAAATCTGCAGCCCTAGGCTCCAGCCCACTCAGCCTGCTGATAAATCCACCACCAACTGTGTGTATATTTTGTTTATTGTGTTTGGAATATAAATCTGTTCTGCAAAACAAAGAAGAAAATATGGTGTTCATAGGTATATATATATATATATATATATATATATATATATATATATATATATATATATATATATACCTATATATATATATATGTATATATAGATATATATATATATATATATATATATATATATATATATATATATATAGCTTTTATTTTGTTTGGAATATGAACACCTGGAATGAACACCATATGTCCTTCTCTGTTTTGCAGAACAGATTCATATTCCAAACACAATAAACAAAATATACCAACTATATCATCAATTTTTTGCAATAAACGTCTTGTGATACGAAACACATAAATTTTAGGGGAAATCGAGTGTGCTCCTTCAATCGATTGTTTATTAAGTCACTTTTAGAATATCCCGTAGTCCCCATTTATAAACTGTGAAACTATTAGAACAGACAATATTGAGGTTCATCTTTTTACGAATCATAAAAACAATTATTACTGTCTTGAATTAAAGCAAAATGTTACAATACACAACTTGTATGTTTGTACATAACATAATGAATTTCTTGAGATTCTAGAAAAAAATTTCAAATTTTGAAAAGCGGTAAAGTGACAATAATGAGCATAACATTTCAGTGGCTAAAAAATAGCCGTGAAAATGTTTTGATGATCTTTATTTTTTATAGTCACAGACCAGATTTTAATGTTACGTTGATATTTCGAAAAAATGAACTTGACAATTATTCTTCAGTTTTTTTTTTTTGAACACTCGGTAACTGCGGCTAATTCCTGTCGTTTATCCTGTGCTGTTCCGGCGCAGCACTAATATAGGGTGGCAGCTGTACTGCACACATGGTGTTACAATATTTCTGTCTATTGTAATTTTGAATGAAATATTAGATATAGTTTTATTGTTTTATTATATCTTGTGTTTCATGTTGTATTATTATTATGGTTTTATTTCATTTTTCTCCCTTCTATTGTTCCACCATCTTCCTTCCCTTCTCTCTGTACCTTTTCTCACCATATTCCTATATTCATATATTCATATATATATATATATATATATATATATATATATATATATATATATATATATATATATATATATATATATATATATACAGGGTAGGCCCATTTAATCTATGCATCTAAATATCTCGCCAGAGGTGCCAGCTATCAAAAAATGACCTCTACCAAAGTTGTTAGGTACGAAGGGGGACATTCAGTGGTTACCTTAAATTTGACCTTGACCTTCATTCTCAAGGTCATTTTGAGGTCAAGTCGTATTTTTCAAATGGAAAGCCCTATTTTTTATTTCGGATTCTGAAAGAGCGTGAAATTTCACGCCAAAAATGCTATAAACGAATTTTTTTTTTATTGACCTTAAGAGGTGTAGAGACCACCAAAGGACAATAAAAAATTAGAATTAAAAGAAAAACCTAACTTTAAAGTGTGGGCATCTTTTGGAGGCGTAAAATAGGAGTTTCTGTTCCTTTTTAATGACCTTTGAAGGTCATTTTAAGGTCATAATCCAGAAAAAAATGACACTAAAAGTTATGAAAAATTAATTTTTCATAACTAATAAATTTCATAACTAAAAAATAAAAAATTAAAGGTCAATAAAAAAAAGTTCATAGCATTTTCGACGTGAAATTTCACGTTCTTTCAGAATCCGAAATAAAAAATAGGTCTTTGAAAAATACGATTTGACCTCAAATTGACCTTGAGAATGAAGGTCAAGGTCAAATTAAAGGTAAGCATTTAATGTCCCCTTTCGTACCTAACAACTTTTGTAAAAGTCATTCGTTGATAGGTGGCCAGATATTTAGATGAATAGATTAAAATGTATATATATATATATATATATATATATATATATATATATATATATATATATATATATATAGAGAGAGAGAGAGAGAGAGAGAAGATTGTATGGGCGCAGTCATCCGAATTGAATTAGAATGAAATCTTTTTAATGGAATCAGTGTCGATCATGATAATCCAAACGGTAACCTGGTTTTGCTGACAACAGGAAATACTGATTCCTGTAAAAAAAAATTTTGAACTGAATTCGAGGCGACTGTGCCCATACCATCTGGTCTAGTATACATAAATGTACTTTTAAATTAAATGAAATATTTTATTTTTGTCTGTTTTCTGTCACTAAATTAACCATTAACTGTATGAATTGTAGTTTGAACATTATACAGTGTTATTGCCGAAAACATTCTCCAAAGTTAATTTATTAGTATAGTTTTAAATGAATGGGATAATTCTAAATTCTTGTCAGTTTTTCAATTTATTTGAGCAACTACATATAAACTTAATTCTAAATTCTCTACTTTATATTATCCTCCAACTTATTTTAACTGGGATTTTAAAAATCATATATTTATTTCCACAGTTTCGATACCATTTCAAATACCTTTGTGTCTCCTTTTTCTGTATCCAGCAAGAATAATTTTTTTCATATGTATGATGAGGTTATGTACACAGAAGCGAATTATGATATTTTTCAAGCATTGTTTATTTAAAGTGTGTATTGTCTACAACTAAACACATTTGTTCGGTCCTATCAAAACATCAAATCGTGTTTTGTCGAGTCCGTCTATTCAATGTTTTGTTCACACCTATAAAATAATTTTCTTCATAAAAGAAAACATTTTAAGGAAAAGTCACTATCAATTTTTCTTTAAATGAGGTAATTTATAAGAACAAGACACCCGGAATATTACAAATCCTTAAATACTACATTGAATAGTTTTTGGTTATTTTCCAACATTCTGGTAACTGTGACAAATCACGTTTTAAATTGTCACTCCTCACACATAAATCTGAAAGGAATGGACACTGGAAACCTGTGAACGATATACGGTTTTTAGAAAAATTTGTATTTCCTAATCCAAAGGATAAAAATGGTTCAAATGATCACCTCTTTTTTAACTTTATTTATTAACTCATCTTTGGAACTACCTATATAACTAAAGAACTTTATTGCATGTAAAAACAGAAATGAGATCAAGATTTATCAAACAAATTTTTAAATTGCATGATTTCAATACAAATTTTAAATAAAAAAAGTCATATCTAAAATATCCAATTTTATGCCACTCCTCTATCACATTTTATAAACTAACTTAATTCACATAATTTATTCAAATGCAAGCCTCTCTGTTTGAGAAAAATTGATTACATTACTTGTGTGCCAATATAAATCGAAAAGTTTTATTCTGATTTGTTGGAAACTCAACTAACAAAAACATTTATGTTTAAAATAAAAACTTTTTAATTTGACAATATTTAATTTTCGCCAAAAACTTTCTTACTGATGCGTAAAAACAAAACAAATAATAAAATGTTTACAAAAGCCAGTTTAAGATTTTACGCAGGACAAGTAAGATTTTATAAAAATTAGTTAACAATGCTTTTCCTCTGAAATTCAATTTAATTAAATATTTGTTAATTATAAAATTTATTGATCAATTAAAATCTTCTTTCATGTTTTGTTAATTTTTAAAAAAAAAAGAAGAATAAAAAATAAAAAAAATAATTAACATCAATTTTGCATTAGATTTCGTTTTTGTACTTAAAATTTTTGTTGTCGAATTAGCACACCCATTTAACTGAATTTTATATAAGCAGCGTTTCGATTAAAATATATTGGGAAAATAATTTCTAGAAATTGACACCAGTATACCTACAACAAAAATTTATATGCTTTTTTTGTTTAAATAATATTCCCTGCGGCTCACAATTTGGTAAGAATTTTAGGACTGTATTTTTATATATCCACTGGTTAGTACTGGGTGCACTGTCGTTTGCGACGTCACAGCAGTATACTGTGGACGGCGTTTTGTTCTAATTCGTGGTACTTGAACGTACGGTTAATAGCAAATAACCTCTGGCAAACCAACGGTTACACAAAAAAAAAAAAAATAGTGTCTATTAAAGACATCATGAACATTTCAGGCACTGTGACAGAACATTTGCAACATATTACGGAACAGATAAGTTACTACTGGCAGTATTGGTGCGTTTGTCACAGCAGCAGCTTATTTAGACTTACAATTAGTGCCACTTAGCAAATAATAACACATTTATAGAAATACGCATTTATTAGATTTTAGTATAACCCTTAAAGTGTTAGTGACAATAATTACTTATAATCCGATCAATTTAGCCCTAAAAATAGTAGTAAAGATACAAAAATTAGGGGAGAGCTGAAAATTGGTATGAATGTTCGGAACACCATTATAAATAAGTGTTGAAAAGTCCTCATCGATTCTGTACGTGGAAGAAATTTTATTCAAAATCGAAGGTGTCAAAAATGGGTTTTTTGCGTCTTTCAGCAAAACGACAAGTTTTATCATAAAATTATGTCAGACAAAATTGTAGATCATATAATTATCTATAAAAAATGTCTCAATACTTTTTTTCCTAAGAGCCACCGTTTCTGAGATATAACTATTATAAAAAATCTCCCACCTGCGCCGGAAAAACTCCTCCACACAATTGTAAAAACGGATGTAGTGCAAATTGTGGCTGCAAAAAAGTCGGATTGTTTTGTTCTCTTCCATGTACTAGTTGTCAAGGCCAGTCGTGCTCTAATGTTGAATCATCAACAGAAGCGGATTCCTATGATACCAACGAGGAGACATGTGATGCATCGCTATTGAGGCAATTTATTTGCACCCAAAAATAAGAACAAGAAGGAGAACAAGAACAAGAACAAGAAGGAAAAGAACACGAAGAAGAGGAAGCTAAAACATTAGACGATTATGAATCTGACGAATAATTTCCCTCACTTTTTTATATCTATACCGCTTTCATCATTCCCAATACTAATATTTTTTATTATTCAATAGTTTTCAATTAAAATAGGATCACCATAGATCGTGGAATAGGCCTACCGGGGAAACCCTTTAAAAAAATCCGCTAAGTACACTACCTCACAGGTGGCGTGGAAACGTGTGCATATTATGAAGATTACAACTTTTGTAATAGTTATATCTCCAAAACGGTGCCTCTTAGGAAAAAAGTAGTCAAACATTTTTTATAGATAATTATATGATCTACAATTTTTATCTGAACTAATTTTATGATAAAACTTACCGTTTTGCTGAAAAACGCGAAAAACCCATTTTTGACACCTTTGACCTCCCCTAATTTCTGTATCCTTGCATATTTAAACTGACCGGTGTATTAGCGACAGGGGTATTTTTTAAATAGGTAAGGTTTTTTTAAGAATATATTTTCTACTTAGAGAATGGAATTCGAAGTCGTTCAGTTAGAAATAGCGTCAGTGTAAGACCGTAGAACATCTTTTCGTCTTTCTGGATAACTTTATTTTATTTGTGTGTATACGATAAGAAAGCCAATTGAGTGATCAACTTCTTGTTTTAAAAAGTGTGAAATTTTCCAGTAAAAATCATAATTTTGTCTTTAAGACCCACAAAAATTTCATCGTATAGAACAAAAGTTTTGTAAGATTAATAATGTTCTATCAAATTTGTTCTAGATAAAAAACTGGACCCATTAGAGCTAGATTGGACACAAATACATAATTTACCTTAGAAGCCATATCAAGCCAAAATCAATGCGTTAAAATTAAAGTTTTTAATAAAAGTTGTTTCTGTTTGTTGTTAAATACGTTACAGAAATATTTCCTCAATTTTGTAAAAATTCGCCTTTTCTTACTTATCTTTAAAGAAATCTAAAAAGACTGTTTCTTTTTCACGTAGTAAAGTAGGTTTTCCCCTGAATAATTCCGTTGTAATCGTAAGCAAATAAACATATGAAATCTATAGACTTACAATTAGTATATCAATGTGTTACTTGTCCGTGATATGAAGCAATTCAAGGTGAGGCCGCCATAGTTAGAATCTATGTTACTACCTATATTACTTTGATATGTAATGCAAAAGGTAGATTATAAACAACATTTTTCTTATGGGTACGAACGAAATATGGCTCGTGATTAGTTTATAAGTAGATATGTAATGCAAAAGGTATAGATTATAAGCAACATTTTTCTTTACTCTTTTGTTCCCTTTTAAAACTGCCGGAAATTGAGGTAGGAAAATTGTAAATTTAGTTTCAAGATACGCTCAAGATATCACCCAACTATTACTTTAAAATCAGTTCAATAACCGTTCTATTCGTAGAAACCAAGTAGAAACAACTTTTAATGCATTTTCAAATAATTATTGTCAAAAAATAACATTGACAATTTAACTCATGTGTATCAAGTCCCATAAGAATACTGTAAATAGTTTTTTCACTTTCAGCATGGAAAAAAAGATAGGACAGATTTTTACAGCGAAAAAAAATGGTACAAGACATTTCATTGGTCATTTCACTGTAGGAAAAGACGATAAAAACGAGACAAAAGTTCGTATTGGTAAATTAAGCTAATTTCAGAATTATGGTAACAATGTATTAAATAATAATTTATATATATATATATATATATATATATATATATATATATATATATATATATATATATATATATATATATATATATATATATATATATATTATTCGTTAAATTGTCCTATTACACTTGAGTTTTAAATTTTTATATTGGAGTTATATTCTTGCCTAAAAACAATTTAACTCGAAGAACTGTCACCCAAAAAACACTTCAGCTTCGCTGTCGCGTTTTTGTTAGTTGACAGTTCCTCTCGTGAAATTGCTAGGCAACAAATTTTCGTTAGACAAACCCAAATTTATTCGAGAAATCAGAAACCTCTCGTGTAATAATAAGTGATAGTAATAGTATATTGTACAATAAGTGTGACAAATAAGCTTCTTCGACGTATTGTACACTATAATTTTTCTACGGGTACTTTTTTTTCGTAAAATTTAACATTAATAGTTAAAATAAAATCTAAATACGTTGTAAAAATTTTCTAAATATATATAGTGTCAATATATATAGTAAGATGTTCAAATTTTTGCAAAAGCATACTTTGAAACTATGGAAACAATAATAAATAATCAACTTACATAATATATATATTATGTATATTTTTACAATTATTTATATAGATTAGAATTAGAATTATATTAAATCAAGGACATAGCCAACTTTTTTATTATATTAAGCCGTGCGAAATAATTTCCCACGCTATTTCCACACGGTGTGGGCAATTGCTAATTTTTACATAAAGTTAGCCGTGCGCTAAATGTTAGTTTTAATAGTAGGAGTAAAAAAATGTATTTATTTATTTAGAAAACAAAAATGAAGTAAAGTAAAACTACATAATTTGAAATAAGACTACACTGGTATTTTCAAAATACTTATGTATACAAATTACGTTTTGTAATAAATATGTAACTATATCATTACAACTCATTATGTTCCTCATATCACATCCCGCTAAGTGCTTTAGTGAAATACTCGAAAAACTAGCTCTATGCACTGTCTATTCTACTAAAATATAATAGTGTTCATTGGTCTATGATTCATTGGAATGCATAGAGGATAGTTGCAAAAAAATTGAATTTTTTGATAACCTATTGATATCTTTTACTACATAATCATGCAAAAATACTTAATTGTGTTAGTTATAAATAATAAGGAAAAAGTAGGTACAAAATTCCCTGTTATATTTTTACTGAAAGTTTGATAAGTGCGTTCTTGGAAATATTTTAAGTATTGTATTTTACATGATTATTTTGAGCAGAAGGGGATCCACGAAGGGGCATGAGATACTAAAAATAAGTTTTACGAAATAAAATTCTTTTTAACAACAAAAAACTTCGTTAGCCTGCTTTAACAGAAACGTTTATTTTCAGTCCGTTTAGTTCGCTTTTCATGTAAAAACTTTTGATCTCATACATAACAAAAACTCAAATTCATTGAACTAGAGTTTTCCAAATATATTTCCTCCTCTTTTAATTCCTACATGATACGCTCTTTAAGTGTAATATGCGCCTTATATTAAAGAGGTAAGATAAAATGCAATTTATTCTTATATTTTCTCCAACAGATACAGAATTTTTTTTGTAATGAACAAGAAAACAAAAATAAAACGACAAATATTGATAAAGTAGGTCAAACCACGTAAATTAGTTCATCAGACTAACCTGGTATAAAAGTGACTACGATCGCAACATTCAAAGAATAGTGGGTTAAAACATTCAACAACATAGATTAATAAAAAAATTTTAAACGATAATTTTCAAAAATGAAGCTGTTTGGAGTGTTATTAATTGTTTCGTGTACGTTTTCTACTCAGGTAATGTTCAACATTGACATTTATTACTTACAATTCAACTCATATATATCAAGTCCCATAAAAAAATTGTAGTTTTTTCAATTTTACCATGGAAAAAAAGTTGGGATAGATTTTTACAGCGAAAAAAATGGTACAAAACATTTCATTGGTCATTTCGCTGTAGATAAACAAGATAAAAACGAAACAAAAATTCGTGTTGGTAAATTTAGCTGATTTCAGAACCATAGTAACAATATTCTGTGATAACAATGAATGTATTAAATAATAATGTTAATTATACTAACTTATTTTATTCGTTACATTGTCTTACCGTATTACACTTGAGCTTTATATTTTTTCTGAATAAATTTGTGTTTTTACAACTCAAGTTTCCGGCCTAAAAGCAATTTAACCGGAAGAACTGTCAACTAACAAAAATGTTTCAACTTTACTGTCACGTTTTTGTCAGCTGACAGTTCTTCTCGTTAAATTGCTAGGCAACAAATTTCCGTTAGATAAACCCAAATTTTTTCGAAAAAATACAAACCTGTCGTGTAATAATAAGTGATATAATTTTTTAAAATTTACAATTTTGTCTATAGAGTTACGCCAAAGTCAACATTTTAGAACTACGCAATAACATGCTGGATGAAGTCAAAAACATTTTAGAAGACACGGTGCAAGTACGCAAAGGTGTCGACAATCTGTTAAGCGACGTTCAACAAGCTCAAGCCGTACATTCAGCGTTGAAATTATTGGCCAAAAATAATCTAACGATATGTCTGAACCACTGCAAGAAATCCGTTGATGCCGACGAGGGCGTCAACATTGGCAAAGCAATTCAACAACTACACAGCGATATGGGAAAATTTGGTAGAATAGTTCATGAACGTGTTGCAGCAATATTCGATTGTGCCACCAAGAAACACGTGTCCGACGTGACACCGCGTACGTTTCATGAAACAATAGTGTGCATTAACATGGGTATGCAACCGCTTGAGAAAAAATTGTTTGCTTTAGCTGACGCGACCAAAGTTTTGGAGAATTTTTTGAACAATATCACGCATAGAATTCAATTTGATTGTACCGTCAATTTAACGGGGGAGCAGACGCTCGGGGAGAAAAAGAAATCTGAACAAATGGCTGTAGATTGTCTGAATGAGATTGGTAGGACGTTGTGTCCGACTTGTAAACCGATGATTGATAAAATTTATGAAATTGCTGAAGATATCCGTGACTATACGGCAACAATGAATGGAAATATTGAAGTTTGTGTGCATGCGAAAATGGAGGATATTCGTCAGCGATTGATTAAGGAGAAAAATTTCGATTTTAACACGTGTTAAATGAAAATTTTGTTTCTGTATTTTTATTTTAAATAAAAAAAATATATTTTTGTGTTGAGAGCGATGTCGTCACACTGTTTGTGTCATCAGCAGACTTGCTCAATTTTGGACTAAAATTAAATAAATTTTTTTGAAATATTAAAACATGTGTTTATTTTAGATATTTTTAATTGTATTTATATTATATAGCCTAGAGTCAAAATTTTACCCCATATTCATTTTTTTTTTTGTTATTCAGTTTTATGTAATTATGTTCACCATGATTTGATTGGATGTACTGAATAATAGTAGTTTTTTAAATAACCTTCTAAAACACACTGGTTTATCTAATTAGAAAATTTAAAATTTTTTGTACCTAATATAACAATACCTAATATTCACTCTATAAAAATATTAAGATATCCCTACCGCTGTATCCTGCATTACATAACGAATTTCCAGAGATTTGTTAGCGAAATAATTTCCAGAATCGGTTAGGAAGTTAATTTTTGGAACTGTTCGGTTACCAGGATCCTGTCGAACTTCTTACAGCATGTAGAAACAACGAAAAAATTGTTCCAATTTTTTTTTTTTTTTTTTGTAAAAGTTTAATTAGGTAACTGAAATTCAAATCACAAATCAGAAGTATCGATTTCGTTAAAAATCTGGTTCTACCAGGTTAGACATTTCAAAATTATCAAATTTTCTTTTATAGACAAGTAATTTTAATATGAAATTTGGCATATTCTATTTTTAATTTAATATTATATTAATGTACAAAACATTTTTATATTTGTTTTTATAGTGTAAAGTAATTTACTGAAATTTGATGAGAAGGTTAAAAGTCCCAGAAGCTTGGATGTGTTCGTCAGCAAGATAATTTCCATTTTTAGAAGCCATAATTTTGTCCATTCTTTATCATTGTTGGTGGTTTTTTGCAAAATTTCGTCAGATTCAAAAATTTTTTTAAATTTTTTTCTACACAATCGAAAAGAGCATAAAATACGCTGCCAACGGGGTATGGTACACTGCCTCCTCATACTCGCAAGACTTTAAAACAGTATTCTACCAAATATATATATATATATATATATATATATATATATATATATATATATATATATATATATATATATAGTTTCTAAAATATTTTTGCTCTTATATATATATATATATATATATATATATATATATATATATATATATATATATAAGAGCAAAAATATTTTAGAAACTAAACCGCAAAATATTGACATTTAATGGGATTCATGGTAGCGCCGTGGATACTATTACTCCGAATGCAATGAAATTTGTAGGGGACCATCTAGGAATCAGACCGCATAATTTCTGACAATTTTATAAAAAAGAATTGAAGAATTCAGAAGTTATGCCACTTGGTACAATTTTGTATATTAATGGAATGACATGGTAGCGGCGAAGCTACCGTTACTCCGATTTCGATTAAATTCATAGGGGACCATCCAGGAACTAAATTGCATAATTTCTGAAAATTTTATTAAAAGCAATTGAATAGTTCAGAACTTATGCCACTTGATGTAAACTGGCGACACACAGACGGACAGACAGACGGTCGGACGGACAGACAGACACCAAACTAAAATTTGTCAGGAAGCTCTAAAATGTAAAATATATGTAAGTAAAAAATTTTATTTTGGAGGGAAACAATTTTTTATTTTTCAAAAGTGATGACAATGTCTTCCGCTCTTTTAGTAGTCTCGGAAGCAAAATTACATAAGACAAGCTTTTAATACATTGTTATAACAATAAGTGAATTAACTTTTGAGAAGAATTAAGAAATTTGCTGAATTTCTTTACAATAAATGCTCGCTCCATTGTTTTTGTTATTACTCATTACAATAACAATATTTCTGTTTCATTTTTCAGAATAAAAGTTAATTAACTTTTCAAGAACGCGTCATCATCGATATTGAAAATTTGTTCACTGTTAGAGTTGAAAATTTGTTCATTAAATTATCTTAGACGGATGAAATCCACCAGGGTTCGAAGATCTTAAAAGCGCCAAAAATAAATTACCCAACCGATTTTGAAAATTGTTTCACCTCAGAAATGTTAAACCCTTTTAAATGTATATAGACTATATTACATGGGATCCATCAGGGTTCTAGGGACCCAAAAACGCCAAAAATGAACTACTCAATCGATTTCGAAATTTTTTTCACTGTTAAAGAGCTAAACTATATTAGATGGATACAGGTTGTTATCTGAATTCCGCCAATGCCCAGTCTTTGGAAATTCACTGTCTTATACAGACGCTGCGACAGCTGGGTAATTTTTATATTTATACAATAATAAAAAAATGAAAAAACAACTTTTGCTTCCTTTCATATAATGAAATCATGCTTCTCATTAAATTTTCTACTAGATTTACCACATACAAATTAGTTTAAGGTGTAACACCACTGTAACCACCGAACTTAGGAAATTTTGTAATCAGCAAATACTATTCAAGGATAGTATTAGACATATACTGAAGTATAAAAAAAAATTATCATTGATTGATAGCAAAATGGTAGTGCCGGAGTGTCAAATTCAACATGCCTTCCAAGGCGTGTTGAATTTGACACTCTTCACGACACGCAGTGTAGTTGGTGTAAATTTGAATCTGGAACAAAATAAAAAATAAAAATATCCACTTAGTCCGCATTATTATAGCTAGACAAACGCGAAGGGGATTTTAAGAATATTGAATTTTGTGTGATTGGCGAATATTTGAAGTAGAACTTACAATTTTGGACCAACAAGAAAGACAATCATACTTGTTTATAAAAAATGGTATGCCTAGTACCATCGTTAAATAACTTTTTTGGGATTCCGGGACTAAAAGACATGATTTAGTTCCTCGTAATAGGGAGCAAAATGCCACTATTAGTCCCAAGGGATTAAAAAATTCACTTTTAGTCCCAAGGGACTGAAAAGTTATTTTGCTCCCGCTTTTAAACCAATCAACAAGCACAATTTACAGAATTATATAAAATATTTAGGGGGACATAAACATACAATTAATTTATAATTCGACCTTAAAATACCCCTTGATTTATTACTTGACTCCTAGCACCACAAAAAACACTTCTAATTAGGAAAGACAGGTGTCGATCGATATTGTATATTGTTCATTGTGTGATGAAATATACTGTTTTTAATTAAATAGTCGTCATCATTTGAAGTATGGTCTTCTTTTACATTTGAAGTATGGTCTAGTAATAAATCAAGGGGTATTTTAAAATCGAATAATTAAAGTCGTCTGTACAATTTACAGAAATATAACTTAAATTAAATAGCGTTGCTAGGTAATTGAAAATAATAAACAAATAAACAAATTCAAACTTGTAGATAGAGACAAACATTTATATTGTATTGTACAATTCGATTGATTTATCCAAAGTATATTTGATAGGATATTATTACATACAATTTGAATGACATTTAAGTAACTTTTTTTTAATTTTTATAATTTTTAATTATCCGAGTATTTATATATACCACAGGACTAAAGTGTTTTTTTCACCCCTCGTGTGGTTTGTTGCCAGAGAGTCTTGACAGACCCTCTGGCAACAAACTTTACATTCGGGATTGAAACTCACGCTATAGTCCCTTGGTGTATCACAAGCTATTCTTCCAATAAAAAAAAAAAAAGATGTTAAAAAACTTTTTTTTTTATTGTTACAATGATGTCGCCCCTTAAACAGATAAAAAAGAATAATTTTATTTTTAAATTTTAATATGAATACATTAATTTCATAAAAATAAAAAAAAAGAAACGATTTCTGTTCCTGTAACAGACAATAATAAGTTACGTAAATGGATATAAATTTATAAAAAAAGAAATATATAAATGGCAACGGGAGAAAAAAGATAATTTATGGTTGATATACAAAACAGATTTTCCAACAGAAGAGGCGTTACTTTGACAATATTTTATTCGGGGCCAACATTTTGTAAAAAGGTTTAGTTCTCTTCTTTTTTTTGTCCGTTAAATATATTAATGTGTTAGTGCATTCATGATATGTTTAATGCTTGTATGTGTGCCGGGGATGTCAATTAAGTAGCAGTGAACATTTTTCTGGCTGAGAACAACCAAAGAAGTAACAAACAGTAATGTGTTTTCTTTTTCTCGCTACTCTCCACATTAGTAAAAATCTATGTAGCATGTTTATTTAAAAACAAATCGAGCAGAAACTTGTACGGATAAGTACTATACTTACTTACTTATTAACCTTATAGATTGTTGTGTACGAATTCAAGTTTATTAGGGTGAAAAAGCTGAACGAGTGTTGGAACGATTGTATAAAAAAATCTTTTTAAGTCTATCCAAACTTTAAGTATTGCACAGTTGAAATAAAACTTTTGAGTTGAAATATTCAAACATTACTAAAGTGTAATTTTCTACAAAATTTTTTTAAAAGTTAACTTTATAGTTGCCTATGATAGTGTGAAAATGGTTGTTTACGTTTTTTATGCATGAAAATAGTATGTTGTATGTATTGTACAATAAGTGGGAAAAGAGGCTTATTTCTCACGAATATGAGTTTATTGCGCGAGCCCGCAGGGCGAGTGAAACAATTCGTATGAGTGAGTAATAAGCTTTTCCCACGTATTTTACACCACACTTTTTCTACGAGCACATTTTTTTTCGTAAAATTAACATAAATAATTAAAATAAAATTTAAATAAGTAGTAAAAATTTTTTAAATTTATAATGTCAATGCTAAGATGTTCAAATTTTTGCCAAAGCATACTTTGAAACTATGGAAACAATAATAAAAATCAACATACATATATGTATATTTTTAGTATTATTTCTATATATATTTATAACGGAACTGCCTACTTTTCTATTATATTAAGGCGTGGGGAATAATTTCCCACTGTATTTCCGCACAGTGTTGGCAATTGTTAATGTTTACATAAAGTTAGCCGTGCACAAAATGTTACTTTTAATAATAGGAGTAGAAAAAAGGTATTTTTATTATTTGCTTCTACAATAATGTTATATGATAAATCATAATATATTTTATACTTAGCTAGGATCGTAAGTGTTATTTTTGTGGCCTCAGATACCTATACAGTTTAAGAATCCGAAGCTAGAAACCGACCTTAAGCATCCACCGGCCAAGCACGATTTCTTTCAGTTATTTCTTTCAGCCGAAAAGAATACACCTACCAGTGACCCATAGGTATAATAATTACATTGGCGACTTTAGTGATTGGCTCCTACTACAGACCGAATGATTTCATAAGGGATCCGGAAATGTCTTCGAAACGTAGGCGACCATAAAAATCTATTTCCAAAATAATTATATATTTGCTAATTGACGCAAATACTTAAATTGGACAAATAAACTTTTATGACCTGCTATTTTTTGTAACTATAGTAACCAGTAACCAATATACGTTTCAAATGGTTGAAAATTAACCTTTTCAACGCCTTGTATAATGTTTTTTTTTTAAATTTTTATACTTTTTATGCAGGATGCAGGGCCGTATTTCCCCTAAGTGCCGCTCTGGAGCCCCGTGAAAAACGCCGTCCCATTACCTAAAACCAGGGCCGAGAGTAATGTTGGACTTCTGAGAAAAAGTCTCATTTTTTTAAAATCTTTCCCCTAAAAAAATAAATCACTAACCAAAAAGAGAACTTTTTATCCCCTCTACATTCTCATGCTCCAAATTTTACCGTCCCTAATAATTTTTTGCGTTGGGTACTAGGCCCTAGTGCCCCTAGTGTAAATCCAGCGTTGGTTGGATATCTGCAACTAAAACACGAGATTCTAAAGCTGTAATAAGTTTCAAATTTCTACGTTTTTGATAAAAGTGCTGGTGATAAATGGATAGACGATGAAGTGATGCATAAGTACTTTTGTTTAAAAAACTGAAAATGATTTTGCCTGATTTTTTAATTTGAAGCACTTTTATAATTGTAAATACAGTGAGAGAATTCTTTATTGTAAAAGAAATAATTAATTTTCTGAGAATGGAAAAAAAAACTTATTTGAAACACAGCCACTTATATATCTAGTACATATTATGTATATACTACATAGTGCATACATGAAAAACAAAACATTGAATTTGCGTTTTAGTAGGGAATATGGAGCCGCACAACGAATGTTGTAATTGAAAATTCTTTCTTCTTAATAGAATAAAACAAGAGGTAAGAGATAGACGCAGGACACAAAACGCAACCTACCTACTTGTTTATTATTATGTATGTACATTACTCTTTTCTGTTCTCATATATATAGGATGAGCCAATAAATATTTCCTTATCACTACCACAAGAATCGAAACATTCCGTGATTAAAATTGGAACCCCACAAAACAGAAAAACCATTACAACTGTGCTACCCTTACATTTGGCCAGCCTGTCAAAAATCATTTACCGTACCGTTGCGACTGGCGAGCCTGTCAGGCAGAGTCATCCCCACCATAAGCGGGGCCCTTGCCGGGCCTTGAAAGAAATTTTATACAATAATATAATAATTTATTATATTTTGCTATTTTTATATTGCACAAATTCGTATATTGAGTGGCATAATGGCCTACACGGTAACGACACAGTGGTTTCGAACAAATGGTAAATCTTTATGGGGCTACGGTTTTTCAGCAAAGTTACCGGCATACTATTCTTTCGCTTAATAGCAATAAAAACGCATATTCTTACGTGATTTTTATTTCATTTTGGTAAATCTCTTGGTATCACTGTAACCTTACTACTTTTGTACAGAACCGCTGTAACTTTACTACTTTTGATGTAGAACCGCTTTAACCTTACTACTTTTGATGTAGAACCGCTTTAACTTTACTACTTTTGGTGCAGAACTACTGTGATCTTACTACTGTTAGTTCAGAACCGCTGTAACTTTACTACTTTTGGTGCAGAACTGCAATAACTTTACTACTTTTAGTATAGCACTGCTATGACTCAGAAATGTGATAGATAAAATTAGTAATGAGGTAAGTTCTCGGATCTCGGTTAACAGTAGGTCCGAAGTAATTCAGTCTTCAAAAGACCTTTTTGTAGATATAATAGCAATGTAGTTTAACTGACAAAGTTAAAATAGTTTTCAGAATAAAATTTGGATACAGTTAAATCGGGGGTGGGCAACCTTAATACTGGTATCGACTAATTCGATCGACTCCGAAAAATGCGAGTTAAATTAAAAATAAATAAAGTATCTTTCATATCAAGTGCCCACTAGGGAAATATAGGATTGCCATAAATTCAAATTTTCATTGCAATAATAATTTAATACGGAATGTAATGTGCAGTAATTAATAAATTTCTGGAGCTGTATTTGATAGTGGGCTGTATTTTTGAAGCGGCGTTATATTTGGCTGCTTTTAGATTATTACATAATAATTTGACTAACAATTCCCACCCATCAGCGGAAAACTCTTCTGGCAACAGTACTGCCTTGGAAATAGTCAGGTCAATTATAGAATGTGTTTAATTTTTAATTTATGTTTCACCGTCTGCTAAATTTTTAGTACACATTTTAAATTAAGGGGAGATTCGCTAAAAAAGAGAAATCGATTTTTTTCTTCATAATTATGTTCCCTAAGGTGTTAGAAATATTCTCCTAAAATTATATCTTAAAAAAAAATGAAAAATCAAAAGTTATTGGCATTTTAGTGCAAGTACTTTACTATAATTCAATTTAAACAAGAAAAAACTAAATGTTATTTTCTGGAAAGTACGTTTATTTTTTTGGCATGGCTCCTCATGTAGTTATCTCAAAAATTACTTGAGATATCGACAAATCAAAGCTCATATTATTCCTCAATACCGTCATTTTGGCAGAAACTAGGATCTTTTGGTTCCGTAATATATTTTCAAAATGGCGGCTGTTTATAGTCGACAAAAGGCGGTAATTTTTCAAAATTTATTTTCAAAATGCGATTTCTCGCTGGTTTTTTATTTTTTTTCTTAGATCCTAGTTAGTACCATAACTGTATATGTATATTTTCAGAAAATTCTTGATTTTTTGATTTTGGTTCATTGGGGATTTCTGAACGTGAGGAACCGTCAAGGTGTAAAAATCTCGCAGTGTCGACTTCAAAGCCATTTATACTAAGCTCATTTTTGAATTTAAAAAAAAAAATTTGTAATCTCAAGACATCTAGAAACAATGTTATATATTTAGTATTTTAATAAAACATTTATTTGTATAAAAAAATAAATAAATAAATAATAAAAAAAGGTCGATTTTTGATGTTTTTTTGCAAATATCCTCTTAAAAGATTTTAAATTAACATAGTAAATTACCTAAAAAGTCTGTGATCGACTGTCGAACTGTTCGCGATCGACCGTTTGCCCACCTCTGGTTTATATAATAAATTACAAATTTTTACATGTTTGTAATATTGTGATTCTGGAACGCAAAACTCCATGGCAAATTTTGATTTCATTAAGCAAATCAATATTGTCTTTCGAAGGTCACAATTAAGTTTTTGATTTTACAAAGTCAGTCAGTGGCAAAGAACCTTTAGAAACGTGAGACCTGATACGGTGCACTATTTGTACTGCCCTCGGATCGTCCCTGCTCTCAGCATTCTAGAACCGTTAAAATTTGTATAGTTTGCATACATTTACAAGTCAAACAGAAAAAACAAGTCGGTATTAAAATACTCTTCAGTTCAAACAACTGCTAATACTTAAAGGGGTATTCTAGTCTAGAAATTCGAAAAAAAAAAAGATTTTTTTATATTTTCAAAGTTCAGATCTTTAAAAATAAGCCTCTAAAAGGATTTACGAAAATTTTTCCCTGCGTATCTTTTCAGTGTTAAATTCAAATTTTTAATATAAATTACTCGATATTACTTTTTCGAGACGGTTGACATGATATCTCAAATTCTAGTGTACCGATCTACTTGAAATTTGGTACAGACCTTCTTAATACTATCAAATTGGTCCGACGTAGAGGTTTTTGAATTTTTTTTTACTATTTTTAAAAAATTTCCAAAGTTGGAGGCGAAAAAATGATTTTTGTTTTAAATGAACGCCATTTTGAGAAAAAATTTACTTTTTCAAATCAGCTATATCCAACTAATTTTACATCCTTGTTTATTAAAAATTAACTAAAGTTTTATGTTTCAGATCACCAGGAGGGTTGGAATCACGTCCACTAGGAGACACCTTTTTTCCGAGTCCACACTTTGCCGGCCTGTACCAATTTCAATTTTGAATTTTTTTTTTTAATTTTTATACATTTTTTTATTCCTTTCAAATATCAATAAAAAATTGTTAAAAAAATGCATACTAAAAATATTTACTGTTTTTTTTTATTACACCCGTAAAATCACCTCAGAATCGAGCCTCTAGACTAGAATACCCCCTTAATGTATAAATGTATTCTAAATACTTCCTGTAAATTTTTCTTGAAGTTCATTTCAAGAGAAAACGATCCAAGAATAAAAAAAACGGATTATTCCTTATATTTTATTTTGTATAAAAAAATTGTAGATAATTTTAGTTAATTATATAATTATATTACACTAAACGGTGCCATAGATGACCGTAAACAATCCTCTAAAAAGTTCCATTACTTTTCGAAATATTTTTTACGATTTTGAACGCTTTTTTTAATAGTTATACGTGGAAACACGTATAACTTAATGGATCACTCCGTACATACTACTTATGCTCTTCTATACAGTCATCCATCTTTGTTTAACGGTTTTATTTTAATTTATTGCAGTTTCGCAACTTACTTGATATTAATGTACATTTAACACCAATTTAATTTAGTCCTTTTTCTCTTGTCTATGGTGGTACGTATCGTTTCGTAATTATATTTATTTTTATTTTCCTTTATTTTAAAATAAATAAATTTATATTTCTTAATAAATAGTTTATGTTTTGCGTTGTAAGTAAAGCAAACTTATATGTGGAATTTAGTTAATTCGAAATGAATTCAAGCATTTTTAATGGCAAATATTAAGGGAGGAGTTCAAATAAAAAGTAACTTTTTTATTTATGATTACCTATTTTGCTTGTTAAAATTTTTTTCAAATTAGGGAGGGTTTCAAATAGAAAATTTTGTTTTTGAAACATTCATTACTCTTCCCTGTGCGGGGAGGGGGCCCTTTTCCATAAGTTTTTAAGCGTTTACAAGGAACGCCATATCTCAAAAACTAATAAATATTATTTAAATATTTCTTCATTATCTTATTCCTAAAGAACCTGTCCATAAAGCTGAGAATAGGTTTCAGGTAATTTTAAAAATTAACTATAAAATTGTAATCCCAAACTTCTAAAAATTATAACCCAATTTTTTATTAAACAAAAAAAAAAATGTTTAAAAATAGTTACAATTGTTCAAATGGAAAAACAATACTCCACTTTATGCGCAATATGTTTATGAACAAAATAAAAAAAAATTAAGTCTCTATCTTTTCTAGAACTAGAGATATGATTTTCCTTGTCGGAAGAAACACAACTTTCGGGAAACGGTAAAAAACAAAAATAATAACAAAAGAAGCGGTTTACTCATTGTTTATTAAAACGTCTACAAAGGCATACAAATAAAAGAACATTATCTCAGTGCATACTATAACTCATGTACACACACACGAAAACTAAATATTACTGATCAAATCGTGACGGAGGGCGAGCGTTGTCTGCAAAGGAGCAGCAACTTGGCTGTGCAGCGGTTCACAGATAAATATTTTTCTACTTGAAAAAAATTTTTTTTTGACCATGTTTTATATATCACCGCGTTTGTAAAGAACCACAGAACAAAATAAAAACAAAAAACGAGATTCGAAAAAAATTTGTTTATTAGCCGTTTCTGGCGTGAACTCCCCCCTTAAGTCACAAAATTGTGGTAAAAATGATCGTTTCTCGTAACTGTTTCAAAATAGTTATTGTAATTTCACAACAGTTTATATAATTCGGATAAAATTTTGTAAGTAAACCTACGAACCACCTCTAAAACCGTCGAGATTTTCGGCGACGCCAGAAACTTGGAACCAACAAACCACATTTAAAAACTCTGCAATTACAAAGACGTGCAAACTAAAAAACTACCGTTTAGTATTTTATGTAATTGAAAACAATTTTATGTACCAACAACCTACTATTATTCAATTTCGAGTGCTATGGTTCTGAAATCAGCTAAATTTCCTAGTACGAATTTTTGTTTCGTTTTTATCGTGTTTACCGTTAATAAAATAACCAATGGAATATTTTGTACAATTTTGTTTGCTGTAAAAATCGATCCTAACATTTTTTTCACGGTAAAAGTGAAAAAACTGAAATATTCTTATGGAATTTGATATATACATGAGTTAAATTGTCTATTTTAATGATACGTACATATTATATGTACTAAATACCTATCTTAAAAGCAGATGTGTATTAAATTTTCATTTTCTTTTTTTTTTTTTAAAGAAAGGAAAGAAACTGCCATATTTACTGTTTTAAAATTTTATTTAAATTTTAATTTGAAATTTGATTTAGTACTGCTAGATGAGACAATACAGTACCTATGCAAACTATTTTAAACAGTAAATAATGTGACATAAATAGAAGCTTATAAATATAATCATATAAGGTTTTAAGAGATTCCATTCATGCAACGTTGTATTTTATAGTATACAGAGAGACACAGTATTTACTTCAGTACGGTGAGCAAGCTAAATTACCCCGAGAAGTTCACGAGAGAAGTAGCGATTGAGAATTTGCTTAGAGAGTTAATTCCTGTGACATAAGTGCCCACTAAAAATAAACACAATTTTAAGAAATGGATATTAAAAAAAAAAAGAACAGAGTAAAGTTGTACTTCAGATGGAAATGCTTGCTATTTGTCTACATAAGAGACCTCTTACGTTATAACGCCGATGCTGTCATCGCTTATTAGTTTTCATAGTCTTAGTTTTCTTGAATTACTATTTCACTATTTAATTAAATACAAAAGTACGTTTTTAAATATTTTATACATTTTACTTTCCACATATATGTGTTTAATTCTAATCACACAAGAAGCTTTATAGCAAATAAAGCAAATAAAGATGGTGCGAAGGAGTGGTAATAACCTATACACAGAAACGAATTTACTATCTCTGTATTAGTGATACCAGTGTGGGCAAAAAATCCCTACCACTACACTATGTTGTGTAGGTACACACTGTTTGCAGTTGTATGTGTTTAATGTTTGCATCCATTGAGTGGTCACACACACAACTACATAACACGTACATGCGATCAGAGATCCATGCAGTGTAACTAACAATGATTTTAACAGTACACACCAATTGACGTGCATAGGCTGACCGCCACGGAAAGACTGATCAGCTAAGCAGTGAGAAGGGTTCTATCGGCCTCCTTGTGTCCACAGATTTTTTATATGTACGCTGTTTCTCTATTCTGTGGTTCTTCTATTAATCAAGGTTCAACCAGCAATACTGGTAAATATTAATATAAGGATCAATGAAAAAACTCATGTATTATGTACACATTCTAGAAACTAGAGAAATATTTAGCAGAATTATTTGAACTTTGGAGTCTAAATTCCACAAAAAATTAGATGACATATATTTATCTTTATTTAAGATATTACTTTTATATTATCCTTATCGTATGAAAACTAAAGGAAATTTCTCAAATTTTCGGTTGAAACGAAAATATTATTATTCTTTGTAAATAAAATTCCAGAAAGGATTATTTTTAAGTTAGTTGAATTCTGTAAGTGGAAACACTCACATTATAAAAAAGTTCGCCACAACTTCATATTCCATAACTTACCTATTTTATATTTGAATTATAATTTATATTTAATGGTTTATTGCTATCTCAAGCGCGTGATATCCTGAACGGACAATTTTCTGGTGACGTTGTCAAAACCTAGCTGGAAAATTACTTTGGAAAATCCTGCAGCACTGCAGCATACATTATATTCCATAAGAAAATTATTTTTGTGCCATTCTGTACACGTTAATGAAATATGTACGGACATAATATAGAAGTAATTCTAAGATATTTACGAGATAATATAACAAACCTATAATTTATACTGGTTCTCTCTTTATTTCTATTATTATTTAAATACCCACTTAACAAAAGAGAAAACTATAAACAATATAATATTATTATTATTATATTATATGTGTATTTATACTTTAATAACTATCATTTAATTTATGTGCTTTTAAAGTTATTAGATCGATATATCTATATACTAAATGTTCTAGAAATAATACATGTTTATATTTTAGATACTGTCAGATAATATAATTTGTATATTTTTATTTCAGTAGGGAATAAAGGTTTTTAGATTACCTTGCGGATGATACGCTCAAGTTGTAGCTTCGCTGACTCTTTTTTAAGTAATATAAAGAAATTTTATTTATTTATTTTACTTTAAGCAATATAATCGTGTCTTTAAAATCAAACACATATTTGAAACAAATTATAAACCCGATTGTACTCTTTTTTGTCAAAAATAGTTAATGTTTCTTCATTTCTTTTTTACAGAAATTTTGGTGGATGTCGTTAGGATTCGTTAAAAAAGGGTAAGTTGACTTTTATTGTAAAACTATCTATACGGCTGGCAATTTTACCGCAAGAATTATCTGATTATCTTATTCTTTGTTCTAAAATTCGTAGGTTAGTAAATCGTTTATACTATTTTATTGATTAAGCTAGTGCTTAAAAATGTAACGTATAATCACTGATCACTCTCAAAATACTCATCCTGTACAAAATGAACTTTAAGTTTATTAAAAAATTATGACTTCCTGGATCTAATAGTTTACGATAAATTTTACATTCAAGTCAAAATTTAATCAAATACGGTTAAAAAATTATGATAATCATAACTAAAATAGGAATAAAATTGCAGAAAAGTTGTAAAAGAGGTGTCCGTAAACTATTCACATACATATATTTCTGACTACTCCCTTTCTTTTTGTCATACTACGTTAGAGTTCTTCCTACCCCAACCTAATAAAAGGTAACAAAATCTGGACTCTATCCTCAGTTGAATGATTATTTTTGTCACTATTAATCAGTAACATATAAAAATAATGTTTAAATTTTCATTTATTCATAAAATTTTCGTTAAATACAAAATTTTAGCTCTTCTCTGGCGATTTACTAAACTATTTATTAAAGGAAAAAAAAATAAAAAAATAAGTAAAATTGATGTAGGAGTTACAAAATTGATGTTGGTGTTTAGACGTCAAATTTCTTCGTGCCTTCTCTACTCTCCTCTGTTTCTTTCATATTCGATGTCGAACGTTCGAAAGTCTATACACAACTGCTCCAAGACCATACTTTTCGAACAATACAATAAGGCGACGAAAGTCGACGTACTGCTTATATTATATTATACCGAGCGGTGAGCAGCCGCGAGCGCTACTCGAAATGGCGCGCTATAAATAGTTATAACTTCGGATCTAATGCTCCGATGGTTATGAAATTTAGTGAGAGTATTCTTGAGATAATGAACTTAAAGATAGGCAACTTTTTTCCGACCATCATAACTGTATATAGGTAACGCCTTAACAAAACCAGAATTTTTCAGTTTCAATTATTATCAAGTGCTTGTGAAACACTACTACGTATGACAGACTTTAGTGTGCATTTAAACACACGTAGTATTCATATGTTCACTTATCGCTAAGCTAAACTGAAACTTTAAGCACTCGACTTCCTTGGTTAACACGACCAAAAACCACATATGTAAATTAAAAATCACAAAGTGATTGAAAAAATTATCCGGATCGGCTGGGAATCGAACCCAGGATCTCCTGGTAACTAGCCAGGTGTGCTATCCATTACACCATCGATCCTTTGCGATTCCCGGCCGATCCGGATAATTTTTTCAATCACTTTGTAATTTTTAATTTACAAAACGAAAATGAATACTTTTACTGATGTTTTAACAATTGTACACGGAGAGAAAATTCCAATAAAAATTACTGTGCTCAGCACTACAATCGACGTGTAAAAGACGAACATATTCAATTCTGTAAGGCAAAAATATAAAGATTATAATTAATCATAAAAAATTTAAAGGATGGAATGTTCTTTTAGTAATATATTATCTCCGTAAAATTTGTAAAACAGCACAGTAAAAAGTTCCATTACCGACAAAAAAATAATTTTTAATTGTTTTTATTAAAAAAAATTACCATGCTAACATGCTAATAATAGAAAGAAAAAAAACAGAAAGAAGGTTGGTTGTGTTGGGAACGCTGTAATGAAATGTACCTCACTGAGCGAGTTACATGCGAACCATAGGTGTGGATTGTGGAAGAAACTTTGTCAGACAGTTCACACCAAGCACCTTGATTTATCAGACTGTGTTACAAGCCGCTAGCACAGCTAGTAGTCAGTTTCTTTTACACTCTCTTAGGACGATGCCATCGTTTAATTCATCATTTTGTTATTTACCTATCTTTAGTATATGTATTAGAATATATTGTTGGCAATCATTTTTGTATACATGTTTTTACAGGTACAGTGCAACCAACATAAGGTCGCGAGTCAGATGCGCAAATGAAAGAGTACGACAACAAGAATTAAACTATAATATACATGCATAAGAGTGTGATAAAAGTTGTGTTAGCACCACATGAAATTTTACCATGCTAGCACATATTTTTTATTTTGGTCGTCGATCGCGCACGGATTATAGGGGAGCATGGTAATTTTTCTGAAATTTTCTCTACAAAAATTATAGGATTTTTCTCTCCGTGTAAGATCAAAAAATCTTAATTGTATGTTTACAGATGCGTCTGTAAACCACCATATATGTACTTACTCGTACTTACACATCAACGATCATTATACAGTGGTATGTACCGTATTTACAAAGCCTGACTAGAGTGTTAACTAATTTACATAAGTAAATGAATGGAAGTGACAAAGTTGTATATTCGACATTAGGAGGTGTAGACGGCAGGGAAGTAGACGGACAATTTCCAGATACATACGGGTAGTGGGGTGGTTCAGGGTAGTTGGTTGCGGAAGGTGGTGATGGTCGTTTGTCGATGCTAATGTTTATTATTGTATTATGAACCACACAATTACGTAATCGAGTTAATTAATCGTTTATTACAATAATTAATATTTGACCATTTCAAATTCATTAGCAATAACATTTAAATTATTATAATTGAGATGATTTGCATATATACATTTTACATTAAGTAACGATACTATACCAGCAGATAGCACATCAAAGTAGCATATCTATATGTATCTACTAAACATTAGGTACACTTGTATATTACATAATTATAGAGATGTTACCAATATTTGCTATCGTGTTCGGATTCGCGAATATTCGACTTTTTCCGTCATTCGTTTTCGCACTCGCATTCACAATAAAGTGTGAATATTCCTATTATGCACTGAGAGAAAATTCCTATAAAAAATACTGTGCTCATACTACAATCGACGTGTAACAGGCGAACATATCCAATTTTTGTACGGTAAAATTGGATATGTTCGCCTGTTATACGTCGATCGTAGTATGAACACAGTAATTTTTATAGGAATTTTCTCTCCGTGTGGATTTTTATTAAGATACTGAACGGAAATTACACTTTTAGTTGTTTAAAAAAGTAAAACGTTCACGATTTCATGATTATCTATCTATCTAGCCTATCTATGTTCTTCTTCGCATTTTTCTCTCTCTAGTCTACTATTACATGTGCGTGTCAGGTAGTGATGAGCAAAATTAGTCTTGGTCTTGCAGTCTTGTCTTGGTCTTCCATTTTTGCAAGACCAAGACTATGTATAGCAAGAGCAAGACCAAGACCAAAACTATGTATAGCAAGAGCAAGACCAAGACTATAAGTATGGATGCAAGACCAATACCAAGACTGAAGTGAGAAAGACCAAGACAAAAGCAAGAAAAAAGCAAGACTCTTGCTATAAACTATTTAAATAGTTTGAAAGTATAACTAATACCGTAAAGAGAGAAAATTCTGATTTTAGAAGAAAAAAATTCGGTAATAAAAAAATGCAAGAAAGTGCAAGATTTTTTAGCAATACCAAGACCAAGACTAAGACCAAGACTGCATTTTGCAAGACCAAGACCAAGACCAAGACTCAAACTACTCTAGCAAGACCGAGACCAAGATTCTTAATGCAAGAACAAGACCAAGACCAAGACTGCCAAGTCTTGGTCTTGGTCTTGCATTTGCTCATCACTAGACTGTCAGGTTCGCTCTCTGCACACTCTCATGGTACTTGGTCGAAGGAATACATTTTTATCTACGACTATCTACAGCGCAGCAGGGAAAATTATCGGCGGAAAGCAGGAAAAGCCAAAAAGTTTTCTTTCTGATCGTTACGGCACTTTTTTGGAGAAAATGACAAACTTTTGGGGAGAAATTAATTTATCGAAGGGGGCGAGTGAACCGAAATAGTTCCAGGAATAAAATTTGTAGTTACGACTCTGCTTGCCGCTGCATAACTCTTGTGTAACTTGCGACATGTGTAGTATGCGACTTCAGCCTCAGTAACGTAGTACAGTGGACTTTCGGAGATATACAATCGTAAATTGTCTTTTGTGCAGTGATAAGGATTTAAACATCGCAGTGATAGGGATCTAAACGTCACAGGAACATTGCAAACACACAATTTTGTGAATGCAATGATCGTGTGACGTAAATATACGACGTTTAAAATTCTATCACTGTAACACGGACAATTTGCGATTAAACGATCTCCGAAAGTCGACTGTATACAGTAGACTTTCATTTAATTACCTTGGATAACCAAAACATCGGATAATATAGATGTTCACTATATTTCGAGGCTATAGGTAACCTTACACATTTATACGACCAAACTAAAGTGTCATTCCTTGTATTCCTTGTAATAGGATCTGGGATAAGATATCTTATGAGATCAGTAACTCAACATCTTTTTCAATTATTAAATTTTTACAAGTTATAAGAATAGATATTTTTCATATCCTACAGTTTATTTATCACCATTTCGATTGCCATTATCGTACCCATAACTTCGATAAGGCCAGCTAATGTTCAATAAAGGGTATATTTATAACACTAAATACAAAAGATTTTAAAAATTATTAATCTCCATGTACAGATTAATAATTTCCAAAAAACTGATACAATCTGAAGTGCAATATAGTTGATATTGATTTAAACGAATATTCTGCCGCGCTAAGACAAAAGGGTATAGCTCAGTTTAGATTAAAAGCTTACAAATATATTTTGAATTATTTCAAAAAAAGAGGAAGTAAATAAATTTTACCGTTTCATATGAAAGATTTAGTAAAAATGTAATTGATAAAAGTTTTGAAAAATACTAATTTAACTGTAGCCAAAAAAGTAAATAAATAAATAAATAAAATAAAAATAACAAAAATTGTAAATAATTATATTAAAGGGTATTTTGTTCTAAGATTTTCCGAAATCAAGGTTGTCTAAAATAGTTTTGTATTAAGGTATTGTTATTCAGAGCGTTAAACAACAAGCTACACCCTGTAGCTTTATATAGATTTCTATCGATTTCGATCGATTGATTAGGATGCATTGGAACCGTTAGAATTTTTCCTGGATCACTAAATCTAAAAATAATTTACCCCGTTTCTACTGAAAAACCATGTGTCATTTTAGATTTAGTAACACAAAAAATTTGAGTTCTTCAAAACCCCATTTAATTTTTTAATTTCTGATCACCCGTTAAAGCTGTGTACAAAATTTTTCTTGATCCTTAAAGCAATGCCTGATAATGTGTCAAAGGCTCCAGGTCGTTTCCATATAAAATTCCTTTGGGAAAAATTATTGAAAATATTTCTCTTTCTAACTTCTAACTTGACTTACTCCAAAACCTAAGAAATTTCGAAAACTTTTAACTAAACTTTATTATGGATATGTAGTTTTTTATCAAAAGAATAAAAATTTTGAATGTAGTATTTTTCAGTTAAGGTTAAACTAGTTACATGAGTACAATAATTTTTAAAAATTAGTTGAGATAACTTCCATTGACTTAGCTCGATCTTATAAATTGTGACTATTTATACATACATCATACTAAACTTGTTACTTTCATATTAACTTCCGAATTCAATAGAGACCCGATAATATTTTGTGTTATCTTGCCTGAACTATCTCTGCAATGAAAATTTACACAAAATATCTCAATGAAGTTTTCCATCGTTATTATCATTATATAACAATATTTTGGTTTTTGTTGATACACACACATACCTACATATTATCACGTTGTCTTCTGATAAACTTTTATGAATTTATGTATCGTACACATCGGAGAAAGGATATTGTCTGTTGGCTGCATATACTAACATGATGCTATTCAAACACCCTGCGAAACATACATTCAAGTACAATGGTCAGAGATGAAAATCAAATATTAGTAATAGATACTTAATACCCCTGTCGAAATATTGGGCACTGGCGGATCTCATCTAAGTAAGACCTGTACCCATTTAAAATAGTTTAGCTTTCTAACAGTGAAACAATTTTCAAAATCAGTTCAGTAGTTAATTTTTGGCGCTTTTGGGTCCTCAGGACCCTAACGGATCTCATATAATGTAGGGATCTCATATGTTATTACATTAAATAACTACACAGAGAAAAAATTCCAGTAAAAATTACTGAGCTGCCTCCGGTAAACGAGTCTTAAGTGACCAGTCCGTAGGAAATTATTAAGCAAAAATATAAAAAATGCGTTTCAAACATTATTTTTTACGATTCATTTGAAAATTTTTCCTGTACACCTTAAGAATTTTTCCTATACAGCTGCGTAAAATTCGATGGGCTAGTAAAATTTCATGGGGACACCGGGAAAATTTACTTAATTTTTTGTAAAATTATACTGAGTCGCTGTGCATTTCATCCCTCTCACATATCATTGCAACCAAGCATCACACAGACATGAGAATAAATAAAAAACAAGCACGTAAGCACATCGAGCATTGTCTAACACGACCAACACGAGTTACAGGCATAGCAACTAAGCAGGTTTGGACGGTTTGGTTCAGTATAACCAATAACAACCATCATGACTGGATGTTTATGAAGTGTTTGTTTGTTGTATTTCATGAATTTTTGTTTAGTTTTTATTTTAATTCTTGTATGTTTTTTTTTTTATATGTATTGATAATATGTTAATTGAAATATGTTTTTATACAAATTATTGTAATGTGCCTATTGTTTTATCATGTAATATGTCAAATAAAGAATTTATATATTTTTTTCCACAAATAATAAAAAACCACAAAAAATTTTTTCTATATCAATAGAAATAATTTTAATGCTTACCCTTCTATCAATATCCTTTTAAACTATTTTAATTCAATTATTTATTAATAAATAAAAAAAAAAAAACCTTATTTATAAACAATACGGTAATTTTTACTGAGCTATAGGGTAATTTACAATTTTTACTATAAATTATCGTACTTTTTGCTTAGCTTGTCACTTATGTCCGCATTACCAGAGAGCTCAGTAATTTTTTACCAGAAATTTCAGTAAAAAATAATTTTTACTGTATATAATATATATATATATATATATATATATATATATATATATATATAATATATATATATATATATATATATATATATATATATATATATATATATATATTTTTTAGTGAAGTAGATGTTTAGATTGTAGAGGCTCGAAAACAAATTTCTGCCATAGTCCCGGACTTAGGTCTTACCATAAGAGCTGCTGTAATTGCTGAATTTCCAGAATGGAAATTCGCTAAAAAACAAGAATATTGCAGGAACTTCTATTTTTGTTTCTATACAATTATTGCCGTATAAACTTAATTATTTAATTTGAGTACAATATGTATTTAAGAGTAAAGATATTCAGTTGCCGACTATTTGCGAATGGTGGATGTGTGGCACGGATTATCCGGGATTCTAAATTATTATTTATTATTTTTTTTTTTACAAACAGGTTTCATCAGGATACTATTTAATACTAAAAAAATAAAAATAAATTAAAATAAAATAAAATGGACACTACGGTTTTTAGGTAAATTTTATATAATGTGTTTACCGATTAGCCTCATAAGCTGCTCTCAGTTTCACTGCTTATCCAATCCAAAAAAGATTGATTTACCGTAATTAAATAATAGGCCAGCGACTTTCTCTTAGTAAGATGCTTAGAAATAGAAAAAGTAACCACAAATGTTCTGGTGGCTTCCTTTTTTTTAAAACGAGGCGCAATTTAAGAATAAAAAATTTAAAAAATATTTTTTGATTAAAGCATGGCGTTAATGTTAAAAACTGATTAACATAAATAATTTGGCAAGTATTCTTATAAATATTTGATTTAACGTATTTGCTCTGAGATATCAAGATATCTCAAAAAAAAATTTTCTTTTATCAAAAATTAAATAATGTATTAATATTCTTCAGTTATTATATTTGTATACCACTTGTTTTTTTTTTAATTTCAGCGCGCTTATGTTATAGCAATATAAAAATATTGTTGAAAAAGCGTTGTAAAAACGTTGTAAAATGATATTTATAAATTATATTTTAAAAACGGGGTGGTGAATAATTTTTATTTCTTATTAAATATGCTTTGCAACTTTGTATTTTATAACATATTAAATTTTTGTCAAATTCCTTTGACATGTTTTCATTTTATTTAAAACAATAGAGTTTTCCCATAAGAGCCCGTGTTACATTTACGATTACATTACAAAACTTTGAAATCGTTTTTCCCAAAATTGGTGTGGTCAATTTTTTTTTTTTGTAAGGGTTTATATTACTGGTATTGAATTAAATGAATATCTAGAGAAGTTTCGTTCAAATACTTTGAAAAAATCGTTTTATCGACCAACTACCATAAGTCTATGTATCCATTCTAAAATATCATATTGCCAATAGCTTCCCGCTCTCTAAAAAATTTGTTACATATTTTTTTTTATATATCAATGGTATTTACTGAATACTACTAATACAAAATTTATGCATATAACTTACCTATTACTTTCATTAATTCTACTTTTCATAACGACGCCGGCATTTGATAATAAAATAGTGTTGGAATTTTTTATTTCTCTTTAAAGTTTGAATCGATTAAAGGAATTATCTACTAGAACACTCCTGGTAACTTTTTGTTAAAATTTAGGGTTAAATCGCTCGCCTATAAAGAGTACATGCAAATAGAACAACCTTTTATTTAACAGATATTCATATTTTATCTGCGACTACTGTTAATGCAAATATCAGAGTGACTGTAATACATGAATCGAGATAGAACACGGCTGGATCGAGTAAAATGAGATGCACTATTATGTATATATTTCGTACCATGAGATTAAGACTGGACTATCTGCAAAAATTTTAGATTTTAAGTTATTGGCACCTTCGGATTCAGTTTTTTAAGAACTACAATCTGATATTAAATTTATTCATTTATCGTGAAAAATAAGAAAGATATGTAAGATGTAAGGCCTTTTTTTTCTATTGTCTAGATGCACCACAACTAAGGTGATATGCATCGTTTGGTATATCTTGTACTATTTTTTTTTTTTTTGGGTGTTGATATGCTTACAGATGATTGGTGCGGTGTGATAGTTTTGATGATGATGTATCTCCCCTGGCCGGTTTCGAACTCACGATCTTATCAGACAAGAGCGGAGTTGCTAACCACTAGACAAGCTCGGGGTCGGCCTTTTTAAAATATGTATTATGAGTTAATATTTGATGCATAAATAGCACTATCTGCATTTAGTTCTGTAATGTGTCAAGTATATTGGTAAGTATTAGAAAATGATAAAGCACTATCTGCAAATAATGCTTTTTATATTGAATTATGTGGGAAAAAACATTCAAACATTTTGTGCATTCAAACTGAATGCGGGATTTCCGGGACGAATTAGACTCATTCCGGGATTATTTTAACAAAAATTACAATGTGAGACTGCAGCTACTTTTCCGAAACTATCCCGCAGAATCCGAGACGGTTGGCCGTCTTAAGAATATATTATATTTATTTGTATTTTTTATTAAATTAAATCATCCTGAAACGATATTTACCTGAGTTTTTTTTTTTAAAATTTTATTCCTGATTAAGCTGAAAAAAATATTAATTCTAAAAAGAAATACCAGTAGGTATCACAAATGTATTAACTGGCAGATAGTTCCTCTACACATTACTTTTTTCATTTTAATGAAGTAATTTTTTAAAATAAAAAAGCATCAACTGGTAGATATTCCTCTACACATTACTTTTTTCATTTTGGTGAAATAAATTTTTAAAATAAAAAAGCATTAAGTATGAAAAGACATAACTATGTTTTTTAATATAAAATTTGACTAAACAATATTATGTAGCATACTCTCAAATTTGAAAGAAATTCATTAAGAAATGTAATTTTGGTAGATGTTTTAAGTTTTTAAAATCTTTAAGTGTTGATATCTCCAAATTAACAATTTTGCAGATAGTGCGGTCTTAATCTCATGGTGCGATTTACTGAAAATATGAAATTATGTTTCGCAAAATATAGCATCGTATTCTAAACGAAGAAATTACAAAATATTTTGCAGCTAGGAAACACTCACCAAAAAAATTAGATGCACACCCTTTTGGGACATACCTACTACAAAATGAACGCACTAAATTGAATGCATTAAATTTTTAACTTCATACTTGCTGTTAAAGGGTTAATAAAGTTATCTGAAATAAATTTAAATATCTTAATCTCATGACAGGATTTGAACGCTATTCGTTCCGTGCCGGTTTCTTTATTACAATTTCATATAATATTTCTGACACCATATTTAAATTTTATGTTAAACTTACTTTTAAAAAGTTTTCAATTTCTATGAACAAAACACTCTAATTCTTGTCACATAGTTTTTAATGTCATTTGGTGTGTGTCTGTTTGTCTCGTACAGTATAGCAAAAGTCTCCTGTGTTCATTTTGATTCAATTTCATTTCATTATTACATTGAATGTAATGTTGCTATGTGAAAGTTTAAATTTAATATTCAACCTTTAACTAACTTTATAAGGCATAATAATATAATAAAATATACAATACATATACCACAACTTGGCAACAACAGTGTCACTACATCTTTTATATAAATTCTATTTCTGATGTGGCCCTGTTGCTGGATATACAGGATGGGCCATTTTAATATATGCATCTAAATATCTCTCCAGAGGTGCCACTTATCAAAAAATGACCTTTACAAAAGTTGTTAGATACGAAAGGTGACATTAAATGGTGACCTTAAATTTGACCTTGACCTTCATTCTGAAGGTCATTTTGAGGTCAAGTCGTATTTTTCAAATGGAATGACCTATGTTTTATTTCGGATTCTGAACGAGCGTGAAATTTCACGTCGAAAATACTATAAACGAATTTTTTAATTATTGACCTTAAGACTTGTAAAGCCCAACAAAAAACAATAAAAAATTAGATTTTAAAGGAAAAACCCAACTTTAAAGGGTTGGCATCTTTTGAAGACGTAAAATGGGAGCTTCTGTTCGCTTTTAACGACCTTTGAAAGTCACTCTAATGTCAAAATCCAAAAAAAAATGATACTAAAAAGTTATGAAAAATCAATTTTTCATAACTAATATATTTCATAACTAAAAAGTAAAAAATTAAAAGTCAATAAAAAAAAATCGTTTATAGGAAAATCTCAAAAAGCAAAAATAATACATAGAACTAATTATTCGTTAAACCAAAATTACAGTAAAATTAAATTAGTGTTTACCTTAGCTAAAAATTAAGAGTTTTAGTGTATATATGCAAATTTTACAAACACTAACTTTCAAATTAGTCGCTATTACATCTAATGCTAACTGAACGTTATCATAAATGGAATAACGGTTGGGAATACTTTCCAGAACGTGTAGCAGGAAACACAAAAAATATATGCTTGCTTAATATCTTAATATATTTTACCATTTTACTGAAACTTGACGGCTATTGGGTCAATGACGGCTACTGGTGCTCTTACCTTAAATAAAGTATAACAAAAATTATTAATTATTGTTGATTTAGCTTTTCTTATTTGAGCTGTTTTATGTACTTGGACTAGAACCCAGCTGAGTCCAACGGGAACGAATTGAATTTTGAAAACGGATTAGATTGAGAACGGGCGGATTAGGAGTGGGCGAGAATAACACTAAGGATAATGTAACAACATTTCGAAATCTGGAACAAAAATCAGGTCTTATAAAGAAGGAGATTAAAATTGGTAAATCAAACGGAAGTGAAATTGACAAGAATTTGATAACATTTCTTGAAATTGAAAGTAGACGGCAATGAAAAATCGGTGAATCGAAAAGTCAATTTCGGAAGTTTGCGGAGACTGTATAAGAAAAATTTTCCTGGGAACGTCAATTAATTCTCAGTTATACTGATTTAGACTTCCATAAAAAAATTTAATTGTTCTAAATTTTTTGTTCATTTTTGATTCAGCTACGTATAATAAATAGCCTGTAAATTACCGTTTCATGTCAATCTATAGTGACTGCAAAAATTATTAAAAATAATGAATGAAAGGTAAATAATAAACAAATATTTTACTTTGCAAAATACCACTTTTATTTTTGAAACTGTGACAATATTGTTTCGAACCGTCAGTTCATTTTCAAACATAAAAGTTTGTTGTGCTAGTCACAGTTTCAAAAATAAAAGTGGTATTTTGCAAAGTAAAATATTTGCTTATTATTTTCAAATATGGAATACCATAAAGTAACGCTCAAATCTATTAATTTTAATGAAAGGTAATTTAACTGAATTAAAACTAGAATTTTTATTGTTATTTAACAGTCTTTATTACTTCGGTTGACAATATGTTCTGTTATAAATAGGATAGAAAATTCAAAATATAAGTATGTCATACATAATCCATTATACTCATAACTAGAAATTTATCTTAGCTAAATAAAAGTGCCTGTATTCTCTACGTAAAAATGATATATACGAGCAAAATTAAATATTGTATAATTTTCTCTCTACTTTCCTTCTTTTATTGTATACATAATATCCCCACTTAAGTGTGAACCAAGTAAAAACTGAAATATTTCTTTAAAGGCGTATCCTATTACAATTTTATCTGAGATGTTTGGCGAAAATATAATATTGCTTTTGTAAAAGTTGTAGGAACATATAAAACTTTCATAAAAAATATCATCTAATTTAATTTCGTTTTTTTTTTTTTTTTTTTTTTGAAAAAAGAGCATACCAAGAGTAAAATACAAATTAAAAGAAAAACTGCACAACACGTACTTGTCTCAAAAGGCAAAAAATAAAAATTAAAAAGAATCCAATTACTTTGATGAGAAAAGAATTTTCCAAACACTCAACAACGCAAAAATTTTGCATTAATTTATTAAAAAAGTGTAATGAAAGATGATATTTCTTTATAACAAAACAGATTCATATATATTTATATAGCTCTCACTACTGTTACATGTATTTTAAAGGAGAACTTTATGGAAAAAAATCTACTTCAATATTTTCCTAACTCGAAGAATGTCAAAGTACCAAAGTTTACCTACTCTATACAAATGTGCATTTGAATAGTACCGTAAACGTCGGAAATGTATCAAATTCATTGACGACCTAGCTAGCTATTCCCCAAATGTGCTATAATATGCTATGGTATGATGTGATTAGTTCGGAAACAATCACAACGAAATATATTTTTGTAAATTGGTAAGTATGCATCTATTAAATATGAATATACATACATCCAAATTCAAAATTAACTGTAAAAGAAAACTGGGTACCATCAGTTGGGGCAAATCTGGAGAGTAGAGGCGAATCTAGACAGAGCCACCTCTCGATATTTCTTCGTCAATGTTATGACCGTACAAGGTCATAGATCAATTTATGCTACTGAATTTTGTCAATTATGAGTTAGTCATCAAAGAAAAGCGGTGAACGTGACATTTTTGTATTTTGTTATTTTACAGGCGCATTGTTTATAATTTTTAAAAAGAACGCGCGTTTTCAAATCTTATAAAGAAACTGCTGTACAGAAAAAAAACAGTTATATATATATATATATATATATATATATATATATATATATATATATATATATATATATATATATATATATATATATGTATGTATATATATATATATATATATATATATATATATGTATGTATATATATATATATATATATATATATATATAAAGTAGAGACTTGCAACAAAATGTTTGGCGTTTTTTTTGACAATATATGTACCAAAAATGAAAGCTGTATTGTGCTTAATTTTTTTTTTATAAATTGATTAACCCAAAGTTGTCTATAGGTGAGGCGAATTCATACACCATGGTGCGGCAATATAAAAAGAAAGTGGGTATAAACTACATAAACTGTAGCCTGGACAACATAAAATGAGCTCTTTTCGGTAGAGGCGCAACAACCGGGGAGATCCAAGGGGTCCGGATCCCCTAAAATTACCTGGAAATTTTCCTTCATTTTATTTTATTTATGTTAAAAAGTAAAAATTTTAGTGATTTACTAATATTTTTTTTTTTTTTTTTTTTTTTTAATTTTTGGAGACGACATTTTATTACAATATTTTCCATTGTTATCGGAGAACTGTGTTATCAAAAAACTTGATAATTTAAATTTTTGTTGGAAGATATGTAGATATGTAGTTGTTGCACCCCTGCTTTCCGATATTAAAAATAAAAGAAAATCGCTCAGACAAGCTGCTGAATATTTTCATGTTCCAAAATAGACCTTGCATGATAGATTCAAAGGCAAATCGAAATAAAATTCATTTAAATCCAAAATGTTTTATTCCACCCATCAAAAGTCATTCGCTGATGCAGTTATTTATCTTAGCGAATTTCCAGATTGGAAATTCAGCTATTTTTACCTTTTTATGTCCGATTTTACCCATATGCATGACTGAATGTGATTTATATTGCAAATAAAGCACTGTCCAGTTTCGCCCCACACATAGGGGCGAATCTAGACACTATATAACCAAAAAAAAAATATTGCAGTACTAATTTTGATATTTTTATTACTGTTCTATATGCTCGTGATATTAAAGAATTTGAATTAGTTTTTTAGAATTTTTTAGATAAACTCTAAACAATTTATTGCCAAAAAACTGAAAAAATCCTCCAGATTCGCCCCGACTGGCGGTACCATAAATAATAACTATCCGTTATTACTAGGCAGGACATATTTTACGAACTGCAGATAAAAGGTGGTCCAAGAAAATTACTTGCTGGGTGCCATGGGGTCATTGCTGGTCAAGAGGACGTAGCAAAGTTCGGGGGGAGGATGAATTTCGTAATTACGATGGATGCTATTCGATTCGTTATGCAGGAGATAATCAAACATGGAGAAATGTATTGATTCTGCTCCCCATATTGCCTTAATTTTATTGCTTTGATTTTATCCAAAATTTTAAGTATAATATTAGTATAAATATTTATTAACTATTATTATTATTTATTAGATATAAGTTTTGCTTGTGAAGAGGCCGATACCCTCTGAGTGTTTTTTTACGACTATTATTCTTATCATTATTTATTATTTATTAGTAGTCAGTTTCGTCGACAGTGAGCGCCATGGTCACAATAATGCATACTTACCAACATACAACAATATATTTCTTTGTGTCTGTTTCCAAACTAATCATAACATAGCATATCATATCATAGCACACTTGAAGAAGTGTCCAGTTTCATCCTCTGGTTGATGATCTTTTGTAACAAATGTATCATTTAAGGAAGTTCCTACCTTGATACCTCGTACCTCAGTAGCACTTAGTACTTCGAAATTTTAAAAATTTAATTTACTTGTGAAGTTCATTCTAATACAAAACAATTTTATTAACCCAATTTTCTGTATGTCGAAATTTAATTTTGTAAATTTTTCAATTTTTATATGAGTCAACTACTAATTTCAAATATTGACGGTATCTGTTCGACGTTCACGAAAACATACATTTCCTTATTTTCCATATATAAAACTCACCAATAAGAGAGACGGTAAATAAAAATTACATTTAAATTCCATTATATTTTATTAAATCTTTCCCTGTCTGCCGCATGTATGCAGAGGTAGGTACCTACATATTATAAAAATTGCACTTAAAACTTTATAACCAATAATGGTATATAAAAGTTAACATGGCAGTGAACGCTACGAGCTCAAATTCATTCAGCTTGAACGAATCGTAACCATAACCAACCAACAACAATCAACTCTATGTTAAATTGAACACAAATGTCAAAATTATTTCAACTTTCTCGGTTGATGTTGATTCGTGTTCGTATATATAATAAATACGCTACCGTTCAAAAGTTTGGAAACACACATATTTTTGCAGATTACAAAATTTCTTTACCAGACATTTTAATAAATTAATTTGCTATTAAAATAAATTAGTTCGTACCACAATAATAACTAACAATATTATAAAAGCTTTTACATCTTTTGTCGGTAGTTGCCCGTATTGTTTTTGATAAATGCACGTCTCGCTAATGATACAACAGACAACTGTTCTCTTAGCCCGGCTGCACACCTAGCAGATACGACACAGCAGATACGACATGAGAGACACAGACATTTGTCTTAAGACATGGCATCTGCACACCTAGGAGATAAGACACGAGAGATACGACATGAAAAACACTACAACAAGGGGAACTTTTCAATTTGCTAGCAGTAGTTTTTCATGTCAAATTTGTGATATTACTTTTACAATACTGTTTTAGGGCATAACTTCATAAAAATGGGTAATTTTTAACATTATTAACAAAATTAATTATAAACGATACATTTTTTGGAACGTTTTTGGACTTACCTCCTTGGTAATACACAGTATTTGAATACGGTATTTGACAGTTTTTCAAAAAGTGTTTAAAACTGTCGATATGCATCTAATATTACATTAAAAAATATTTTTGGAGAAAATTTGCCATTTCTTTCAAATGTATACCCAGAGAAAAAACAATATTAATAAAAACCATATTGATTCAATGTAAAACATTAACGAAAGTCTAGTAAGGTTGAAATTTATTGTTTTAATGTAGAACAACTTTATTTTAAAAGTTTAATAATACTGATTTCCTACAAAGTTCCCTATCTTTTCAATACATTTTTTTTAAGTTGTACATTATTGAAACAACAATGATCGTATTTAATTTTAAGTTGCCATTTTTCTCTGAGTGTATAATTTATAAATTTATCTTACATTTCGTTCGACACGAGCGACAGCAGACAAGCATGCCATGTCGCTTAAGACAAATGTCTGTGTCTGCTATGTCGTATCTCCTAGGTGTGCAGCAGTTTTGTGTTTTCAATGCAATTTAAATGTACTCAAGCGACGCGTGTCTGCAAGCGAGACATATCTTATGTCTCTCATGTCGTATCTGCTGTGTTGTATCTCCTAGGTGTGCAGCCGCACTAAAAGTAACTGTGTAGCTGGTGAAGAATCGTTCTCGATCTAGTGTAGCACAACTCTAAACATTCCTAAAAGATGAATGGAAAAATTGGAGAAAGAATATTTTGATACACTTTTAAACTGCGGCCCAGAATTTGTGAACAAGTCATCAAGAAAAAAGGTGGTTATTTTGATGAACTTGGAATCTAATATTTAGGTTATAAATTTATTTTTTGTGACAATATCAGTATAATTAAGTATGATTAACATGTCCAAATAAAATTCATATTTTATACCAAATAAATATAATTAATATCTGTCCAGTGATGATTTTACTGAATTTTCTTAATGTTTCCAAATTTTTGAACGGTAGTATATATATATATATATATATATATATATATATATATATATATATATATATATATATATATGTATATATATATATATATATATATATATATATATATATATATATATATATATATATATATATATGCTTACATATGACTTTGATATGCTATTGGTATATATTTGAGTAAAGAGCTATATGTCAGAATTAAAGTTTTCATTACAAATAAAGACATGTTTTCAATATCTGTTGTACTTACTTAATGGTTTTGATATAATACGATCTGTCAAAATAAACTTCATAAACTTTCGAAAAATTTAATCAAAGTTATAATTTTTAATATCAAAAATGAATACCGCTGCTGTAGCCTGCATGCAGTGAATTTTCCAGGATTAATCTACTTCACTTCAAGAAATATAATTTTCACAATACTATAAAACGTACCTGGTTATACAAATAAATTTATAATATAGAGTGGGGTTTTCATAAATTCAGCAACAACTTCGAAAATATAATTTGTCCAAAATGAGGCGTCGATGACCTTTTTTTTGGTCAATGCAAGTGACAACCAAAAAAAAGGTCACCAATTTCTCATTTTTACATTTGGAACAGCCAAGCTAAAACCTGCTTCGGTGTTCGTATACTCTGTTGCTATAAACCCCCATTTACATCTTACCGAACCCCAATCTTTTTGGCCAACATGGACCCCTTGCAGCTTATCATCGACCCCTGGGGGTTAATATAGACCACTTTGGGAACCACTGAGTTAGATGCAAGAACTTTTAATGTACAATAATTATAATATTTTCTACGTGTGTACATTGCATTTTACAATTACTAGTTAAAACTATACTGTTTAAAAATATTAACCACTAGATTTTTTTGTTTGAAATTTGAAAATTTATTTGTTAATTTGTATTTGTTTGAATTTTTTAGCGTAATCGTAAGAATATGTAGCAAATACTTTCAGCTCAGGGGGAGGTCATGACCCCTATGATCCCCCCTCTGAATCTGCCACTGAAGTATATAGTGGTTTATAGTTAAAGAGATATGAATTTAAATATACATATACAATGGGTATTATCCAAGAGGAAATATTGGGTAAGCCTTACAGAAAGGGTCAATATATTAAACAAACCCCATTTAAATTATGTATTGAAACGTAATAGCCAAGATATAAAACTCCACCAAAAACAAAAAACATAAAAAAGACACAATGTTATCTTTTTGATGTGCGGTTGTCTGTAAAAACAAAAGAATAATCACATTATTCTAGCTATTATTATTAACGTAGGTGTATTTTTTTAGAGAGGGGAGCGGTGTATGTACTTTATATATCCTTGTCTTTTACTCCTATAAGAATTTTCACGCTCTGTTTCATCTAATAATAATTTTTTTTTGTTCATACCAACCAGTTAATCAAAAATATTATTCTTTCAATTTCCCCACTTTTCCCTTCATATAAATTATATTTATGAAAGTAAATGAAAGATGGCTGGAATAGATACAGCTGGTTTGCATCCATCTTTGGCTTTACAGTTCTACGTATTTTGTTTATTGTACAAATAAAAATAATATTATTTTTATTTTTGACAAATTATTTTTATTTTTGTTTTATGCCTTTATTTTTCTTTTTTTATATTACTAGTATTTCGTTATAAATTAATCTAAAGTCATTTTTAATTAAAATAAAACATTTTTTTCTGTCTGAAACATTTCCTTACCATAAAGACATGGAAATATTTTAACAAAAAAAAAAAAGAAAAAGAAAAGAAAAGCAAAAACAAAAGTAAAACAAAACAGATTACTTTTAAAGATAGTGAACTCTTCTGAACAAAAACAACAATTCAAAACTTTGGGGGAAAACTGTGGAACTGGGGAAATCTGTTTTGAAATTATGTAGTATAGGAACCAATACAGACATCTGGGATTTCCAATAATGATATACGGTTATACATAAATTTTAAATACGGTAGGACTTCAATTAAACATCACTTGATTATCCGACAGATTTCTTATCCGCCAATGCCTAATAAGAAAAAAATATAATCTCTCGCATTATATATACAAACTTAGTTTTCAAACGCATACATAATGTCATAGAAAAATAAATATTTTATTAAAATAAAGAGTATAAGTCTAAAAAAATATGAAATTACAGTAGCCACTATGAAACTGTGCACTACCAAAGTATTACAACCAATCCACACGTTTTCAAACGCTGCATGTCTGTATACGCAGAATGTTTGTTTTGTTATTCTCGTAATACAGATACATAGCAGTCAACTAATCACTGGCATCTAAGTATTTTTTTGCTTATTAAAATTAATAAAACTGAATCACCAAAAAGCAAAAATTTAAATTAAAAAAAATATTAATTTATCTTTTATAATTTATTTGTTTACTTAACGTACCTATACACTTTGATTTACGAATACTACATTTTAATTTATTAATAAACTTCTTAAATGTATAATCAAAATTTTACTTTGAAGCCTATCTCACTATGAAACTGAAATTTTAGTCTCGTGATGTAACACTTTTATAATGCCGACTATGTATTTAATATTGGTAATGGTATGTAAGTGTTTTAATCTTTTGTAACCTAGAATTTGTTCTTATTGTAACTAAAAGCTTATATCAATAGCTTTGTAAAATTATAATAAATATACATATTGAATATTTATTATCAACTTTTTCATCAAACATTTTCAATTTCGTCCTGAAGCTAGTAGTAAAATCAATTTATAAGTAAATTTATGTTATTGCTGCAATCCGATTAACGGTTACAGTCCCATCCCAACGGTGACGGTTAATCGAAGTTCTACTGTATTAAGATCTTAAATTTCTCTGTCCATCAGCGGGTGCATACAAGTTCGCCCCCGTGGTTAAATTTTAATCTTATCGTGAAAAAGGGTCGTAGGTTAGTTCGCTCCCGGGTTGCATACTAGTTCGCTCCCGCGGTCAGATTTTAATCTTATCTTGAAAAACGGTCGTAGGTTAGTTCGCTCCCGGGTTGCATACTAGTTCGCTCCCGCGGTCAGATTTTAATCTTATCTTGAAAAACGGTCGTAGGTTAGTTCGCTCCCGACGTATTATCTACTGACAGGTAAAATTAATTACCTAAATGACGGTGGGGATATTCCATATAGTAAGAGGAAAAGCATATATTCGCACATTAGTTATTGTTTGTGGTCAATCAGTTAACTAGATAAAACTAGTTTAACAACCAATCTGTATAATTTTGTCATCGATATGGAAGTGTGCGAAATGGTAAGTGAAAAAGTCAAACCCATGTTAACTGTAAATAATTATAAATATAATTTTCACAAGAACATAAAAACATTTAAATTAAGGCATAAAAAAATGTATCGCAAGGTAGTTAATTTGCGTAGGAAATTTGTAGAAGGAAAAATATTACTGAAACAAAATGTAATAAGTATATTTGACCTTGTAAAATTTATGTCATAGAAATTTACACCAAATTTATAATGTATTTAATATTAAGTTAAAAAACACAAATTAAAACATTCTTATTTGGCTGTTCAATTTGTGTAATTTCTCTATCTTTGAGTTCTTATAATGAACCTTAATCGCATTAGCATATATCATAGTTACAAGAGCGAACGGTCTAGACGGAAGCGAACTAGTATACGACCCTTCAGGGTTATCTGACCGCGAGAGCGGACTAGTATACGGTCACAGGAGCGAACTAGTATACAACCCTTCAGGGTTATCTGACCGCGGTAGCGAACTAGTGTGCGCCGGTTTTATTTTTCGAAACAAAAGAGATAATTGCAAGTATTAGAAAGTGTATTTATATACAACAAGTGCCAGTGTGCAAGAAACAGCGTTCTCTGTTTGTGGTGGAATCATAAACAATACGACACTTACTGAAGGAACACTATTAAAGGATACTCTTTGTTTCCAGGATATTATTTTTAAAGCGATGTTCGAGTCACCTAATTTATAATATTTTTTAAGTATGCTTTAAAAACTATTTCTTTGTTTCTTTGGTTTCTTCTTTGAATAAAAAAAAAAAAATAAAAATAAATTATTTAAAAAAAATTATTCAAAGATATATTTTTTAATTACTTAAAAAAAAGGTCAAAAAAATATTTATTTATTTCAAAAAAGAAAAATTATCAAAATCCAACTGCAGGTGAAAATGAATGATTAATTTCAAAATTTTGCGACCCTCTGCATGAAAAATATTAGAAAAATTAAAATAAAATTGTTCTACATGTTTCTCGTTTATGTCCATTTGATGTTTGCTTTTGTCTCAGTTGTTTCACAATTGAGTTTTTGAGTTCCTGAAGATGATCATTTAAATGATCGAAACATGTAGAACAATTTTATTTTAATTTTGCTAATATTTTTCATGCAGGGGGTCGCAAAATTTTGAAATTAATCATTCAAAAAAGAATTTTTTGAAAGATTAAAATAATATAGAAGCTCTTAACAAAGAAATCGTCTTCAGAGTGTAACATATACCAAAGCTATCCAAAGTTATATTTCAATTTGTTGAAGTTTGAAAATATGTAAATTTGGTCGTTAGTGGTCGTTAGAGTGCAGCGGGATTACAACTGCATCCTAGTACGTAATCTACAATAAATAATAATTACGTATTGTTTCCCACCGAAACCTTTTGTAAAATCAATAAGAATATCTTGCAACCGGGCAGTAGAATTTCAAGAAGACAACAGATACAAATTACATTGTACTCTCGTTACATAGATAGTATAGTGTTGTATGATTGGTGCTCTAGTATTTTTATTTTTTAAATTTTTTTTTATCTATTTGTAACATTGAAAACCGTTTTCATATTCGCTCATTGATAGATAGTTAGAATACTACAGTCATAATATGGAACAATGTTACAGTATTATTTACAGTTCACCGATTTTGATGTAAGTACTAACTGTTGGGAACAACAGATTCTCAACACTAATGATATAGTTTTATATTGTTAGATGTATAGTTGAAAATATACTCGCGAAATATACAATATCGTCCATAAAGTTCACAACACAATTTATGACGCTTAAGAGAATTTTTTTGAGATTTATAATAGATATTTTTAATGAAAAGAAAAAATAAATAGATTTTGGAACAAGTGTCTCAGTTTTCTTAAAGTTTCAGTTACAGAGATTACGTGACCTCTAAATATTAAATGACCTCAAACAGGTTTGCTATTCCAGCGAAAAAATAAAATGGATCCTTTTTCGCCTCATTCAGTGTTTACCGATATTTGAAAAAAGGCCGACTAGCCATCGAAAAAGTCTGTGATGTAGATAAGCTCATGTTAGGTCAGACAAAAACGAAAAGTAGTAAATATTAAATTTGTCACTATTTTTCAATTTCAATCGAAAAAGAAAGTGATAATAATGGTTCTATTAAAATGTGTATTTTTAGTGATGTCGCTAGTGATGTCGAATGATCGATTAACAGGTTCATTGCCAAGCTACAAATATAGACTTTGTGAGATGGCCAAATATTTTATGTTAAATAAGTAGGTTCTTACATTTGTCATGCCATATCACATGATCGGCCACATAGTAAAGTAGTCGTATCACGCAATATCGCGTGATCGGCAATGAACGTGTTAATCAGTTTAGACGACTAATTTTGTTTCATTTAGTCATTTTTAATCGACTGTTTTATACTCGATTAAATGGCTAAAATGATTGATTTTTTTAAATGATTAGAAATGACTAATTTAATAGCTAAGCTCCCGAAACTCATACAGGTGAAACGTCACTGCTACATGATATATAATATAAAATTTAAATAGTACGTTGTATAAACTAAACGAAAATTTTATGTCAAATCTTTTGTTATTTCAGCTGAGATACATGAATACCCCTGTCGCAGCATCCTGCATAACATAGCGAGTTTCCGGTTATAAAAATTAGTTTTTCTCGGTAACCAGTTTATACAGAATGATGGTTCAAAATCTTTTTTATCTGATTTTTTCTCCTCTTTCTAATGGTGTAAAAAAATGTTGCAAAAATTTTTGAACTTGGGAAAATTTTGCAAAAACTAATTTTTTTTCACGAAAAATGCCGAATAAAACATGTTTCCGGCATCGGACGTGTCTGGCTAACGAACTTATCCAACGGTTTAGATTTGGAACTTCCAACATTTTTACCAAATTTCCTAAAAATAGGACATTTCATTCGAGAGTTACCGTGCGAAAACAACCACAAATATATAATAGTGAATATTATTTTCGGTTTCTAAGGACCTCAAAACAAATTTCTGACATAGTTCCGGACTCAAGTCACGTCATGACAGTGGCTGTAATAGCTGAATTCCATTCTGGAAATTCGCTAAAAGTCTTGGTGGTTTCGCTAAATTCGCTAAATGGTTTTTTGTGCATTTTTCGTGGGAAAAAATTATTTTTGCAAAAATTTCCCCAAATGCAAAAATTTTTGCAACATTTTTTACACCATTGAAAAGAGGCGGAAAAATCACATAAAAAAGGTTTTTGAACAATAATTATTCTGTCAACTAATTTTCGAGAAAAACTAAATTTTGTAAACGGAAATTCGTTATGTTATGCAGGATGCTGCGACATATGCTACATATTACATTAAATCTATAATAATCACTGATTGTACGGAACACTATGGGCGCAAGTACAACTTGGACTTGGCAACTTTTTATTTCGTAATTATGTACATGCATAGGTCTTTGACGAATATGTAGGTATAAAGTACCTACATATATGAACATACAAATACTAAAATCGTCATTTGACTTCAGGAACGAAATATATTATATAGATAATCCATATTAAACATCTCTTTATTGAAAGACTATGTTCCTGGCATCGAACGCGTCTGGCTGGAGAATTCATCCAAGATTTTCGGATTTTCAGTGTTTTCCACAAATTTCATACAAGTAGAATTTTTTGTTCGACCATAAGCTTGCTGATACATAAATACATAAATAGGTAAAATACGTATATATATATATATATATATATATATATATATATATATATATATATATATATATATACGCATTTTACGTATTTATGTATTTATGTATTAGCAAGCTTATGGTCGAACGAAAAATTCTACTTGTATGAAATATATATATATATATATATATATATATATATATATATATATATATATATATATATATATATAAATTTTAGTGAATGTTATTTTCAGGTTCTATAGGGACCTCAAAACAAATTTCCGCCATAGTTTTGGGCTGAAGTCCCGCCATGAAGAAGAGCGTAATAGCGTCTATCCATTCTGGAAACTCGCTAAAACAAATTCTACTAAATTCTGTAATCACAACGTACCTACGTACTTATCTGTTCAAAATTTTATGAATACTACTGGACGTGTACAAACTATGTAGCTGGCTGATTGCAACACACCGTTTATTTCATTTGTCTTTGATACGAAAACAATTTATTTTGTCTCATTTTCTTTCCTCTTTGGTATTGGTTGGTCGTTTCGATTCCTTACGTCTCTCGTTTTGGATCTCCATCGTTTCACACTCTCTATCAGTGCAATTATTTCTTGTAAATGAGAAAATAAATGTATAGAAAACTAACTGTAGGTATATTTTTTCGTATAAATTAACACATTAAAAGTATGTCGGCCAAACGTTTTAGTAAAAATGATTCAAGAAATAAATTTCTAAATTAAAGTAATATTTATTTTCGAGAAAGAATATTTCAGTATGGATAATCGTTAGGAATATTAGAAAAACATTTTGTAGTTAAGAAAGATGTTGGCTAAATTCTTAGAAGTATGAGAATAAGTTTATCTCAAGTCCTAATTTTATTTTGATGTATCTAACACATGCCGCACTTGCTTTTACAGCATCTAATTTTAAGCATCTACTGTTTCAAAAAATTAATCATACTCATCATAATCATCTTCCCCAGGGCCGCCCCTCAGTGAATCGAAATTTTACGGGCAAATCTATTTAACATTCTACTCTGAGGGAATGGAAAAGAAAATAGTGAGTTTCTGCTAAACTGGCATTATGTCTTCTCTTCTAATATTCGATAGTTTCAGCGTGTAATCAACTGGACTATAACCAATTTGTAACATATTATATAAAATTTTTTTAAGAATCAACTCTCTGGATGAAGTCCCGGTCTTATAGAACTACAAAACGTATTTAAAACATTAAGGGGGACCACTAGTGTGATCGCCTGAAAAAAAGCTTTTGCGAATTTTTTTAACGAAAACTACTCTATGGAATGTTTTAAGATTTTCAGGATATATTCGTTGATATATAATAAATTCATGATAAAATTTTTGGATAAAAAAAAATTGAAATTTCAGTGAGTTATTCGAGATCTCCCAAGGCTCCAGAAAAAAAAAGTTCCCTCACTGCTGCAGTGATAGCTACTTTCACACTGCCTGAAATCAAAAAAACCAAAAAGCCTGTTAAACTAGAAGATATTGCCCGTACCTTGATTCTCAATCGGAAAAAAGAAGTTGAAATTTAACAAAATGGCGGAGTTTTAAAAAAAAAAGTTTCAAGTTTTGCGCGAAAATTTGATGGTTTTTGACTTGCGAAAATTACATTTTTTATTCGATCAGAAAACTGGAGGTTCATGGTACGAAGAAATATATATAAAAGAAGTTGCAATAAGAATCAAATCGATCGAATGATTTGTCTTCGAGTTATAACTGCAGCAAATTTTAAAAATCTTGTTTTTCGTAATTTTACCTTTTAGTTTTAATCACTGAGAATTTTTACTAAAATTATTTACGATGTACTCACTATAACGGTCATAGTAAAACTAGATGAGCCGTTCAAATGTGCCAGGGTCTAGCTTCTCCACAACATGTGAGTGGCAGCCACGTCCAGAAACTCCCGAACTATCAACCTTCATACATTTCTCAGTACCTCAAAGTTAACAATGAAAATCAGAATCCACTCTTCGGATGGCTGTAACTGAAAAACTATTTGAGATATACACTTGAAATTTTAGTATGTCATTTTTAAAGGTAAAGACTCTCGAAACGTTCAAAATAAATTTTCCAATTTTTTGAAAACGTCACACTAGTGTTCCCCCTTAAGCATATATTAACAAATGATTTTGTTGCAGTAACTTAAATAATAATTCATGCCAAGCTTGATAGACAATTTTTGAGTTCTACATAGAGATGGGCAAAATACCCAATAATTACTTAAATGGGAACATCCCCGGAAAAATTCCCGATGGGAATTTTTCCTTCGCCCATCTCTAGTGGTACATAATATATTCCATATACCTAATCCGTATACTGATTACGCATATGGCGTTGTATATGTACGTAGAGATGAGCGACGGGAAAATTCCCATCGGGAATTTTCCCGAGAATATTCCCATTTGGGTAATTATTGCGTATTTTGCCCGTCTCTAGTTCTACATAACTGAAGACATGAGTGGATAAAGGTGTTATGTAACATTTTTTCAAAAATTAATTTTTGGTCAAATTTTGAAATATTCTATTTGAAATGTATCATATATTAAAATTTGGTTTCATTACGTCCAATAGTTTTGTAGAAATTCAATTATAAACATGGGAAGTATATGTAGTTGACCTACATTCAAAGGTTTCTACTGTAATATTATCAAAATGTTACATAACACCTTCATCCACTCATGTCTTCAATACCTTTTTTAAAATCTATATTTTTCAATTTTTGGAATTTTTTTTGAGTAGGTACCTACTTACAAAATGTTTACATAGTATAAAACCAAATTAAATTTCTTAAAAATGCAGCTTAAGTCGTAAAATAAACTGTAGTTTTTTGTAACTATTAAACAGAATGGACATTTTCTTTAAGGTTTTCTTGGCTAGTTACTGGTCTCGGACCCTCCCTTGGTTGTCTCCCTCTCTCTCTCGATTTAATATTTTCCTGTGTTCAATAATTTTATTTAAAGAAATTAGAAGCTATACGGAGGCCATTTATGGCTGCTCTAATTTTGATGCTATATTTTTTGTTAAACTTGTATCCATTTAAAAATATATTCAAAATTTAATAAATCAATGTTTAGTATACTTATGTAAATTTAATTTTATTAATTTTATTGAAGACGAGTCCCAAAAGATGCTGATAAAATAATTTATAGACAGAATTAATTAAATATATAAAAACGCCGTGAGCAGCGGGGCCCCATCACGGTAGTCGAATTTTCCCCTTCATCTTCGGTATTGAATGTTTACAAGCGAAATGTGATTGAAAGTCTACAACCGAATTGTCATTTTGTTGGTTTCAAAACTGGTGATGAGTGTTCGGCTGATCGAGGCTTTAAAAAAAGGTTTTAAGTATTTAAGGGCTGTATCTCAGTAAATTTCAATTTTGTGCCGAAAACAGGTAGCAGAAAAAAAACCAACACAATTCGTACGAGGGCATTCCTGCCCATGTTTATCCGCTAATTGCCTTTATGTTTTAGTTTTAAATATTAAAAAAGGATCTTAAATAGTAAACTGGAAGGCCTTTATAAAGATATTTTTTGTTTCAAAAAAAAAAAAAAATAAATAAATAAAAAATAAAAAAAATAAAAAATTATTTCTTCGGTATTGAGTGTCTACAAGCGAAATATAATTGAAAGTCCACAAGCGATTTGTAATTTTGGTGGTTTCAAAACTGATAATGAGTGTCCGGTTGATCGGGGCTTTATAAAAAGATTTTAAGTTTTTAAGGGCTGAATCTCAGTAAATTTCAATTTTGTGCCGATAGAAGTTAACAGGGAAAAAGCCAACACAATTCGTACGAGGGCATTTCTATCCATGCTTATCCGCCAATTGCCTTTGTGTTTTACTTTTAAATATTAAAAAAGGAACTTATGGCGCGCCGTTAGTGTTTTTAATACGCGAATTGTATTAAACATCAGAAAAATTATATATAATAAAAAATCAACATCATAGAAATTTTTCTAATGAAAATTATATAAAATTATCTTAAATATAATAATAATTGATCTAATTAAAATGATAAGCTAAAAAAATGATCTGGGATACTTTTATTGCAATATATTTAATAATACCAATAGTAAAATAAAATTTTAAAAAATAACATTTTATTTTAAAAAATTTTATTTCACTTGTTTATGTATAAACATTGTATGAATTCAATTTTATTTAAGAAAGAAAAAATTAAATAGTTATATTTTTTTAGTCGAATTTTCTCCGAAAAATTAGACTTATACAGTCTATACGATAAGAGCTGCGAGAGGCGAGAGTAGGGGCGCTATCCGTTTTCGGACCCGTAGAACACGAATATGTAGAAAAAAAAAATGTCTGATATATATATATATATATATATATATATATATATATATATATATATATTTTCCCGCCACCTTTTAATTTGTGTAGGGCCCCCCTATGGAAGTTAAGAGATGAAATTTGGTAAATGGGGCTCATTTTCGAGGCACCTCATACTATCAAAGTGGGGTCAAATTTTGGGCAAATTTTTTTTCTGACCCGACCTTTAAGGGGGTGGTGGGGGGCGGAAAAGCAATAAAACTTTTTCAATCCGGTTTTTAATAATGTTTCGGTCAATTATCTACAACATATCCAAAATTCAGCTTCCTAGGATGATATGGGGGGAGTAGAGGGGGGAAAAACGATTTTCGCTGGATCTAACAGGCCCCCAGCCCCCCAGAATTAACGTAGAGGGTTGAAATTTGGTGTGTTGATAAAGTTCGTACCTAGGTTGTGCTTTTTGGAGGTTTTAATATTTTACCCCCACCCCCCTCATTTTTAAGCTACAATTACATGCATTTTCGACGTTTTCGAAGTTTGTACCACTCGCACAGGTCACCCGAATAAACCTAGAGGGCTGAAATTTTGTATTCGGATTGAGTTAGTATCAAGGGGGTGCCTTTTGGGGGTCTCGACTTTTAACCCCTACCCCCACCATTTTTATACCCAAAAGAACATGATTTTTCTTGTTTTTTAACAGTTTCGTTCGGGTCAAAATCTCCCCAAATAAACCTAGAGGGCTGAAATTTGGTGTACAGGTTAAGCTAATAGCCAGATACTGTTTTTTGGAGGTTTCAACTTTTAACCCTTACCCCCACGATTTTGACGCCAATATTTCCTTAATTTTTTTGCTTGTTTTCTAACACGTCTAGAGACTCCATAAGGAAACCTAGAGGGCTGAAATTTTGTACGTGTATTCAGTTAGTATCCAGCTAGTACCTTGTAGGGAGTCCGCATCACTTTTCCCCCCACTTCTCCCATTTTTACATCGGAATTGAATGCTATTGTTAAATGTGTTTTAAAAGCATTATGTTTATTCTAAATACAAGTAGGCGAATAGTAATTTTAAAAAATTTAAAAAAAAAGTGAATACAATTTTTTAACAAATGAAATACATACATATTAAGTAATTTGCAAATGTTATTAAAGTCACTGTTTATTTATTTATTTAATTATTATTTAGGAATTTTGGATTTTTATTATTTATAAAATAGAAATTTTGGATTTTTTTGGAAAGAAAAAATATCTTCATAAAAGCCTTCCAGCTTACTATTTAAGTTCCTTTTTTAATATTTAAAAGTAAAACACAAAGGCAATTGGCGGATAAGCATGGATAGAAATGCCCTCGTACGAATTGTGTTGGCTTTTTCCCTGTTAACTTCTATCGGCACAAAATTGAAATTTACTGAGATTCAGCCCTTAAAAACTTAAAATCTTTTTATAAAGCCCCGATCAACCGGACACTCATTATCAGTTTTGAAACCACCAAAATTACAAATCGCTTGTGGACTTTCAATTATATTTCGCTTGTAGACACTCAATACCGAAGAAATAATTTTTTATTTTTTATTTTTTTTATTTTTTATTTATTTATTTTTTTTTTTTTGAAAGAAAAAATATCTTTATAAAGGCCTTCCAGTTTACTATTTAAGGTCCTTTTTTAATATTTAAAACTAAAACATAAAGACAATTAGCGGATAAACATGGGCAGGAATGCCCTCGTACGAATTGTGTTGGTTTTTGTTCTGCTACCTGTTTTCGGCACAAAATTGAAATTTACTGAGATACAGCCCTTAAATACTTAAAACCTTTTTTTAAAGCCTCGATCAGCCGAACACTCATGACCAGTTTTGAAACCAACAAAATGACAATTCGGTTGTAGACTTTCAATCACATTTCGCTTGTAAACATTCAATACCGAAGATGAAGGGGAAAATTCGACTACCGTGATGGGGCCCCGCTGCTCACGGCGTTTTTTAACTATAGCAGCAAAAATCTGTAGCAAAATATTATTTTACAATATAAAATACTTTATTTTTTATTATTGTAACAAATTTTTACTCAATTTTTTTTCTAAATAAATTTAAATAATCCATTTTCTATTATGTTGATAATTTTAATAAAACAATTTTTATTATTATATTATTTCTGAATTAATATTACATTAAACAAAATTATATTTTCTTCATTAATATTATCAATAAAAATAATAATAATTCTGAATTAAAATTATCAAATAGATAATTTTAATTCTGAATTAAAATTATCAAAAGATAATTTTAATTCTGAATTAAAATTATCTCTAAAGGACCCTCCACATTCTCGCCGAGTTCCTCGCCGAGGTTGGCTGAGGCATATGAATAGCATTATCACACCAACCGCGACGCACAACGAAATGACCCTCTACATTCTCGTACTCGGCCAACCTCGCGAGAATGTGGAGGGTCCTTTATAGATAATTTTAATTCAAAGAATAATTTTAATTCAGAATTAAAATTATCTATTTGATAATTTTAATTCAGAATTAAAATTATATTTAGTATAATTTCAATTCGGGAATTAAAATTATATTTAATGATAATTTTAATTTGTTTGTAACTAAAATTATGTTTAATATAATTTTAATTCAATTTTTATCTGTGTAGAACAAACGAACTAAGTCAAATTAATTATAATATAATAAAAATAGCTAGAAATAAAATTATGTACATAATGAGAATTCATTGAATTTAAATTATACAAGGATGTTATTTTTGGGGGATTAACTATTTTTTTTTTTAAATATAATTCAATTATACTATTTTCTTGTATCTACGAATGTTACAAGAATTTATGTTTTATTTTATATTTGAATAATATTTATTTAAAGAATTATTATGATTTTAAATTTATATCTAAAATAATTGCATTTTAAATAATAATAAACATTATATTTGCGTGGTGACAATAATTTTAATTGTATTAATTTTCATGATACAGTAATGTATGAATTTCAAGTTAGTTGTATTATAATAGAAAATCATTCACATTATATTTAATAAAATAATAATTCACAACAATAACAGCCAACAACATAAAATATAAATAATTCAACATTCATTTTTATTAAACTGAATAAAAATTACGACAACTAAAATTACTTCCAACTATACAAAATTAATTTTATATGCATATATAATTGAAAATATTAAAAATTATGTTCACTATCATAATAAATTGGGAAAAGGGCCTATCTTCTCTGTATAAAAAAATTAATTTTATATTCAGTCACAATTTTAATTAATTCGTTTTATATTTATAATAATAAAAATTCTTATTCTAAATTTTATTATAATTTTTTTGAGGTAATTTGATTTTTAATTATATATTTAATAGTTTTGCGATTAAAAACACTAACGGCGCGCCATAGGAACTTAAATAGTAAACTGGAAGGCCTTTATGAAGATATTTTTTTTTTCCAAAAAAATCCAAAATTTCTATTTTATAAATAATAAAAATCCAAAATTCCTAAATAATAATTAAATAAATAAATAAACAGTGACTTTAATAACATTTGCAAATTACTTAATATGTATGTATTTCATTTGTTAAAAAATTGTATTCACTTTTTTTTAAATTTTTTAAAATTACTATTCGCCTACTTGTATTTACAATAAAAGTAATGCATTTAAAACACATTTAACAATAGCATTCAATTCCGATGTAAAAATGGAAGAAGTGGGGGGAAAAGTAATGTGGACTCACTAAAAGGTACTAGCTGGATACTAACTGAATACACGTACAAAATTTCAGCCCTCTAGGTTTCCTTATGGAGTCTCTAGACGTGTTAGAAAACAAGCAAAAAAATTAAGGAAATATTGGCGTAAAAATCGTGGGGGTAAGGGTTAAAAGTTGAAACCTCCAAAAAACAGTGTCTGGCTATTAGCTTAACCTGTACACCAAATTTCAGCCCTCTAGGTTTATTTGGGGAGATTTTGACCCGAACGAAACTGTTAAAAAACAAGAAAAATCATGTTCTTTTGGGTATAAAAATGGTGGGGGTAGGGGTTAAAAGTCGAGACCCCCAAAAGGCACCCCCTTGATACTAACTCAATCCGAATACAAAATTTCAACCCTCTAGGTTTATTCGGGTGACCTGTGCGAGTGGTACAAACTTCGAAAACGTCGAAAATGCATGAAATTGTAGCTTAAAAATGAGGGGGGTGGGGGTAAAATATTAAAACCCCCAGAAAGCACAACCTAGGTACGAGCTTTATCAACACACCAAATTTCAACCCTCTACGTTAATTCTGGGGGGCTGGGGGCCTGTTAGATCCAGCGAAAATCGTTTTTCCCCCCTCTACTCCCACCATATCATCCTAGGAAGCTGAATTTTGGATATGTTGTAGATAATTGACCGAAACATTATTTAAAACCGATTTGGAAAAGTTTTATTGCTTTTCCGCCCCCCACCACCCCCTTAAAGGTCGGGTCCGAAAAAAAATTTGCCCAAAATTTGACCCCACTTTGATAGTATTGTTGTGCATCGGAATAAGCCCCACTTACCAAATTTCATCTCTTAACTTCCATAGGGGGGCCCTACACATATTAAAAGGTTGCGGGAAAATATATATATATATATATATATATATCAGACATCTTTTTTTTTTACATAATCGTGTTCTACGGGTCCGAAAACGGATAGCGCCCCTGGTCTCGCCTCTCGCAGCTCTTATCGTATAGACTGTATAAGTCTAATTTTTCGAAGAAAATTCGACTAAAAAGGTTTGTTTGTAGGTATATTTGCCATCATAAATAGCCAACTAAATACTATTCCAGTATTCCATTAAATAGAATTGACTTAACAGTTTATTTCTACTATGTAACAAAAATCCTTATCAAAAATTTTCCATCAACATCTGGTACCCACTCTTTATTAAATAATTTTCTTTAATTATTTTTACTTGGCTCCTGGTAATCCACTTAGAAATTAAAAGATAAAAACAGTAGGTAATGCAACTGATACATAAAAGATGTTATAAAAGTAAAGGTTAGTACTTATAGTAAATATTTGTATCTACAGTGGGATTTTATTAGTAAAATAAAAATAACCAATAATCATAAAAATAAATTTTTAGTTTTATTTGTTGCACGTGTGAAAATACCGGATAGACACTAACAGTGTTCTATTTTCCCAGTCTTAATTACAATTGTTCTGATTTGATTAGATTCAATCAGCTTTACTTATTATCAAATAAAATTTTATTTACATATACCTATCATTACTTTACGCCAAAGGTTAACAAGAACTTGCTTTCAATTTTAGCGAATTTCGAAAACTCGAAATTCAGCTATTACAGTAGGTGTCATGACGCAATCTGAGCCCGGGGCTATGGCAGAAATCTGTTTTGAGGTCCCTAGAATACGAAAATGATATTCACTAAAATTTATATATATATATATATATATATATATATATATATATATATATATATATATATATATATATATATATATATATATATTTATGTGTTCCCACGATAACTCTCGAACGAAACGTCTAACGCTTATGAAATTTTGTGTGCGGACTGGATTCTGAATTGGCTTGGCTAAGTTCGTTAGCCAGACACGTCGGATGCCCAGAAGTAGGTTTTCTGGCTATTTTTTATCATTCGATCCTATCATAAGGCAGTTCAATTTTTACATCGTTGAAAAGGGAAAAAAAAATTATGAAGAAAATATTCTTATAATTTTCTTTCTATTTTAAGTATTTTTCGAGAAAATGTAAATTTTCACTTTTATTCTTTCTTTGTTAGTCTAATAAGTAATTTATATTTATATCTCAGTTCTTTATTAAGTATAAAAATATTTCACTTTTTTATTAAAAAATTTTGTGAGAACAAGTGAAAACTATTCACATATATGTGATATAACACACATACATGTATAGAGTTTTGTTTCTCATTTATTGCATTATAATTAGCATGGTTCTATCCCATGTTAAAAAATGTAAATTAAACAGATTTTCTAAGCTAATGTAATGAAGAATTTTTTTTTTTTTTATTGAATTTTTAAGTAAACAAGAAATTGAAGATTATGTTATGATATAATATTATTAAATATATGAAACAAAACAAAATATGTATAATGTACATATGTATGTACGGAAAAATATTTTGAATCGATTTTGAAAATTTTTTCACTAATAATTAATAATGTTAAATAAAAAATTAAACCATTTCAAATGGATTTAAGGTATTTTATGTGAGGTCAAGGTTTTCGGGACCTAAAAAGGCCAGAAATTAATTAACCAATCGATTTTATAAATTTTTTCACAGTTAGTAAGTTAAAGTATTTGAATTAATTAATTAAATGATGTCCGCAAGAAGCTTACGGACTGCCATAAGTTATATGAGATCTTTAGAACCCTTTTCTTACTGTTAGAGTACTAGACTTGTATGAGTTTCGCCAGGATTTACTGATCCCATAATTGTAAAAAATAAACTAAACGACCAATTTTAAAAATTTCTTCACTGTTACAGAGCTAAACTATTTTAGATAGATTTAGAATACATTATGTAAGGTCCGCCAGGGTCCACAGGACCCAAAAGTGTCAAAAATAAACTAACTGACCGATTTTGAAAATTTTTTCACTGTTACAGAGCTAAACTATTTTAGATAAATATCGATTACGTTATGTAAGGTCCGCCTCGGTCCATAGGACCCAAAAGTGTCAAAAATAAACTGCCTGATCGATTTTGAAAATTTTTTCACTGTTACAGAGCTAAACTGTTTTAGATAAATATAGATTCCGTTATGTAAGGTCTGCCAGAGTCCATAGGATCCAGAAGTGTCAAAAATAAACTAACTGACCGATTTTGAAAATTTTTTCACTGTTACAGAGCTAAACTATTTTAGATAAATATAAATTACGTTATGTAAGGTCCACCAAGGTCCATAGAACCCAAAAGTGTCAAAAATAAACTAACTGACCGATTTTGAAAATTTTTTCACTGTTACAGAGCTAAATTATTTTAGATAAATATAGATTACGTTATGTAAGGTCTGCCAGGGTCCATGGGATCCAAAAGTGTCAAAAATAAACTAACCGACCGATTTTGAAAATTTTTTCACTGTTACAGAGCTAAACTATTTTAGATAAATATAGATTACGTTATGTAAGGTCTGCCAGGGTCCATGGGTCCAAAAGTGTCAAAAATAAACTAACCGACCGATTTTGAAAATATTTTCACTGTTGGGGAACTAGCTATTTTAGATAGACATACATTACGTTATTTAGGGTCCGCCAGGGTCCATGGGACCCAAAAGTGGTAAAAATAAACTAACCGACCGATTTTGAAAATTTTTTCACTCTTACAGAGCTAAACTATTTTAGATAAATATAGATTACGTTATGTAAAGTCTGCCAGGGTCCATCGGATCCAAAAGCGTCAAAAATAAACTAGCCGACCGATTTTGAAAATTTTTTCACTGTTGGGGAGCTAAGCTATTTTAGATACATATAGATTACGTTATGTAAGGTCTGAAGTGTCAGTAGGACCTAAAAGTGTCAAAAATAAAATAACTGACCGATTCTGAAACCTTTTTACTATTACCAAGGTAAAATATTTTAGATAGGTACAGGTTGTGTTATCTGAGATCCACAACTGCCCTGCGGATGCAAATGCGGCGTAGAATACTACACAACGGGTTTTTAATATATATATATATATATATATATATATATATATATATATATATATATATATATATATATATTACATAAAGTCCGCCTAGAATATACGGTCGAGCTGATTTTTTAATGAGGTCCACCGGGATCTTGGAGATCCGAATACGCCAGTAATAAGCTATCGAATCGATTCTAAAAAATTTCTCACTGCTAGAGAACTAAATTATTTTAGATGGATACAACTATGCTGCACAAAATTCGTTCGGGTTCTTGGGTCCCCAAAAATACCAAAACTAATTACCCAACCGATTTTAAAAATTCTTTTACTCTTAGAAAGCTAAACTATTTTAAATAGGTACAGGTCTTAGATGAGATCCGCCAGTGCCCAAGATTTGGAAATTCGCTATGTTATGCAGATGCTGCGACAGGGGTATTTATTTTTTTATTTTGTCTATAAGCAAAATCAACATTGTAGCCTTTAATTTTTAAATTTCTTGAAACAGTTCTAGCGATTTAATAGCAAAATATTATTTTAACAGGTAATATTTTGATTCCATTTATAACAATTTCATCTTCCCATTAATAATAATAATATATGAAATTTTAGTTATTAATTAATTATGTTAATAATAATTAAATTGACTGACACTATTAATTTATTCTATTTGAAGATACAATTTATTCTAACATTTAGCGATTTTAAAGATTGGATTTTTAATATTTATTGAAATACGAAAATTTAAATTTCAATAGAATTTTATTGAAATCAAAATAAAACAACTAAGTTAAGGGGAGATTCGCCAAAAAAAAACATCAAAAATCCACCTTTCTTATTTATTTTTTTTTTTATACAAATAAATATTTTATTAAAAAACTAAATATACAACATTGTTTCTACATGTCGTGAAATTACAAACAAAAAATTAAAACTTCAAAAATTAGCTGAGCATAAATGGCTTTGAAGTTGACACTGCAAAATTTTCCACCTTATGATGGTTTCTCACGTTCCGAAATCCTCAGTGAACCAAAATGAAAAAATCAAGAATTTTCTGAAAATATACACATATATAGTTATAGCACTAACTAGAATCTAAGAAAAAAATAAAAAACAAGGGTGATATCGCATTTTGAAAATAAATTTCCCAAAATTACCTCTTTTTCTCGACTATAATCAGCCGCCATTTTGAAAACATATTATGGAACCAAAAGATCCTAGTTCCTGTCAAAATGACGGTATCGAGGAATAGTATGTACTTTGACGATACTTTGTCGATATCTCAAATACTTTTTGAGATCCATGAGGAACCATGTCAAAAAAGGTACTTTCGAGAAAAAAGCATTTAAAATTTTTTATTTAAATTGAATTATAGTAAAGCGAGTGCACTAAATTGCCCATAACTTTTTGATTTTTTTTTTTTTTTTTTGAATAAAATTTTAGGAGAATATTTTTAACACCTTATAAGGAACATAATTATGAAGAAAAAAATCGATTTTCTTTATTTTTTTTTATCGAATCTCTTTTTAACGGGTCATTATTCAAACCATTTATTCTACTGGTATAAAAGACTTACACACATACATAAACGAATTAACGAAAAAGCTTTTGTAAACATTTTTTTGGAATACTTTAATTTTTACATACGTAGAGTTCATAGAGATTGTACAAATAATTTTATAAATCCTCATTCTACTAATTAGGTACAACTCTGATAATCGTCCATTTCTACAATTTACCAGTAGAGTGACTAGCTACATATTTACTAGAAAAATGCACAAACTTACACCACCCTGGCCTAATACACTGACAAGCTAAATAAAAACGTACAAAATTTAAATTTTAGACATTTTCTGACACAGAAAATATGAAAAAAACTTTTAAAATTTAAAAAAAGAAAGATACAGAAAGGTAATCAAAGAGTGACGGAAAGCAAAAATTAGAAATTAAAACATTAATGCATGTATGTAAATAATCTATATTATCTATATAAATACATTTTGTATATGCTTCTTCAGATTATATATACAAAATGGTCCAGAATTATGTACCGTAATTACTAGAGCTGATAGTATGTTCAAAAATAATGGTACCTTTTCATCTACACATTTATCAAAACTCAATAATAATGGAGATACAACTCTGTAAAGGGGTGAAACGAAAACCATTATTTCGTAAAAATTTTCCAAACGCTTTTGAATAACGGATTGATATTTTAGGGTTACTTATTTTACGTTAGAAGGATTAAATTTATGTCAACACTTATTCCACCACTCATGAATAAGGGGTGGTTTTGGGTAGTAGGTGTGATTTATCACGTCTTTTCTTTTTTAATTTGCAATTATTTAAACAAAGTATATTATCAAAACCAACTGCAGGTAAAATTAAATGTGTAAATTCAAAATGTACGACAACCTGCATGAAAATAATAGAAAATTAATAAAATGTTCTACATGTTTCAATCATTTAAATGATCATCTTCAGGAAAATTCGAGTTCAGTTATGAAAACAACCGAAAGACCTCAACAAAGGACATGACCTCAAAAATCAAAGTAGCTGTCAATTTGACAGGAGGAAAACAAAATTAAAAACCAACTAACCCCATAATAAATAGAGAAGTCCGCAAAAAATAAAACTTAGAGGAGTGGGGATTCGAATTGCTGAGCTATTTTTTCCATTATAGAGCGGCAATGTTCATAAGAACTCAATTGCGCAGTCTCATTCAGAATCATACTATTAGAATTGTTAAAATGTGCAATGTACAGTGTTTCTAAAAAGTCAAGTACGGACCCCTTTTTTGCAAAATGTAGAGGCATGAAATTGTCGGAGATTACAAAATTATGATTACTTTCCAATATGTGTTCAGCTATCGCACGATAACTCTCGAACGAAATGTCCTAGGTTTACGAAATTTGGTGAAAATGTTGGAAATCCCAAACCGTTGGACAAGTTCGTTAGCCAGACACGTCAGATGCCAGGAACATGGTGTTTGTTCTTGCAAAAAATTAGTTTTTTGCCAAAATTTCCACTTATTCAAAAATTTTTGTGAAATTTTTTTACACCATTTAAAAGAGGAGAAAAAATTACATAAAAAAGGTCCTTAAATTATTTTTCTATGTCAACTAGTTTCCGAGAAAAACTATGTTGTTTAGACTGTGATGCTTTTATCGTAAAAAGTGTGAAGCTATTCACAATCTAAGCACATATTCGATACAATATGTATCGTACACATAATATACCAGGTGGCCCATTTGGATGTATACATACGATTTACATGTTAATTTTTAACATTGGATTCCTATAAGGAAAAAGTTGTGTCACAACAGTGCTTTGAATAAACCAATAATACTAATTTAATATTATAACTACTACTGTTACTATCGCTTTAACAACAATAGTGCAGTAAAATAAAGAAATGAATGTGGCAATTTCCAAGCAATTCACTTTTACATAATAAATATTTGTGTCATCTGCTGTAAATTCAAAAAGGCATTTTTGTATTTTCTTGAAAATAAATATTAAAATAATAATACACCTGTCGCAGCATCCTGCATAACATAGCGAATTTCCATTTACAAAAGTACGTTTTTCTCGGAAACTAGTTGATATAGAGAATTGTAAATAAAAAAAATACCCCTGTCGCAGCATCCTGCATAACATAGCGAATTTCCATTTACAAAAGTACGTTTTTCTCGGAAACTAGTTGATATAGAGTAATTGTAAATAAAAAATACCCCTGTCGCCATATAATATATATATATATATGGCCGCACGATAACTCTCGAACGAAATGTTCTAGGTTTACGAAATTTTGTGAAAATGTTGGAAATGCCAAACCCTTGGATGAGTTCTTCAGCCAGACACGTCGGATGCCAGGAACAGGTTTTTGTTCTTGCAAAAAATTAGTTTTTTGCCAAAATTTCCACTTATTCAAAATTTGAAAGAATTTTTTCTTTTTCGTGCTCCTTCAACTGTATTTTTGGGCTGTTTCATAATTTTTCATGAAATATTACGAAATATTACAATTTGGTAAGTCTGATCAAATAACTTAAAAACAAAAATGCCAACACTGCTACGAGGCAAAACCGTTTATGTTTTAAGAAATTTGTTGTTAGCTATGAAATACTTATATGTATTGATACTTCTACCCGATGTTATTTATTTCTAAATCCTCTTTTAGAAATTTAAAATAAAATACCCCTGTCGCAGCATCCTGCATAACATAGCGAATTTCCATTTACAAAAGTACGTTTTTCTCGGAAACTAGTTGATATAGAGTAATTGTAAATAAAAAAAACCTTCTTTATGTGAATTTTCCGCCTCATTCCGCCAAATCTTTTTCACGAAAAATGTCCAAAACATCGTAAACGTTTTCACGAAATTTCTTAAAAATAAGATGTTTCGTTCTTGAGTTATCGTGCGGACACATTTATATATATGTTTACTAAGTGTCCGCACGATAACTCAAGAACGAAACATCTTATTTTTAAGAAATTTCGTGAAAACGTTTACAGTGTTTTGGACATTATTCGTGAAAAAGATTTGGCGGAATGAGGCGGAAAATTCAAATAAAGAAAATTTTTTTTATTTACAATTACTCTATATCAACTAGTTTCCGAGAAAAACGTACTTTTGTAAATGGAAATTCGCTATGTTATGCAGGATGCTGCGACAGGGGTATTTTATTTTTAGATCGTTCATCAAATTCTTTTGTTCGTGATATACCATTTTTCGGTTCAATAAAATCGTATAAATTTTATTTCTAGAACAAAATAGGAACGGAAATAAAAAAAATCTATCTTTTAATTCATTGTGATAGAAAAGTTAAGTAACAATTTGTTGAGAACAAGACTAAACCAAATCGATGAGCAACGTGGTGCACTTGAACGAGTTACCTCTCTCTATTGTAATGTCATCGTATTATGTGTTATCTGTTATCTTTAAAACACACGTCTTCTTAGTGCATTAAGTTGTTCTCTCTAACTCAATGAATTCAAATACACACCGTTTTCATTAAATGTAAAAAATTTCATTTGTTCAAACACATACAAAAAGATTTTCCTCTTCGTTTTGCTTTTAAATAAATGAAAATTTTCTAAAAAAAAAGAAAAACAATTTTGTTGGTAAAAAAAATGTGAAAAAAGAAAAGGCAAAAAATACGATATATAGAGGAAATAATGGATTTTTACAATTATCTCTCAAATATTAAACAGAATTACTATTGCTGGGAGAAAAATAAAACCAAGTTTGAAGACGAAATGGAACACGACTGAGAAATAAATTGATAATCGTAAAGGTACAAAATGAACAGAGGCGTACATACATATACAAGGTATAAATTAAATAAGTATTTTATGCCACGATAAATTGGATATTATTTAGAGTTCGAGATAAAAGTTAGTATATAAGTATCATTCGTTATTATTATTATTATCGGATGTCCATCTTGCAGCAAGTGAATTTTAAATTTGATAAGCTGTAATGGATTAAGTTACTTATTTAAATTTAAATTTTATTGTTATTTGTATATACGATATTACACAGAAACGAAATATATTTATTATTGACTTGAATGTTAAGCTTTTATGATCTCCGGATAACATGATTTTTATGATCTTCGAAATTCGGAGCTTAAAATAATTTAATTTATATATACGGCAACTATGAAGCTACTCATCATTTACCTATGGGTCAGAAGCAGAACCCAGCTTGGCCTTTTTTATGGAAACGGACACGTTGGAATGGATGTTAAAACGTTATATACTTTTGCTCGTAAAATGGTGGTCTGTACTAAATGTATGCAACTTGTTGTTCTTCCTCTTGCGCATAGTTGCTCTAATAATGACGACTATCATATGAAACTCACTCGAATTAAACAAAGATTCCGATGCTTAACTGGATTAAGAAGAACTTGAAGTGATTCTTAAATTATTTTACTTTTTACTGAAATTTAAAACAGATTAGCTATTTTTACTGAAATTTAAAACAGATTTGCAATTTAAAAGACAACAAAGTAACGTAAGAAGAAAATGGAAGCAGCTTTTAAGGGGGTAAAGACATGAAAATTTTGCTTTCGTTTAGGAATTTATAAAGAAAATGCCCATTTTTTGCTATCTATTTATTGATATTTTACTTAAGAACATCAACTTATAAAAAAAATTTTATACAAAAATAGAAGAAAAAAATTCAAGTACTTATAGCGATTTATATAGCCATGCAAAAATGTGATGTGCTGTTTGACACGGTTTGGGATTTTGCCTCGAACTGCAACAAAAAAAGAAAAGGATTCTAATTTAGAAAAGTTGTTATTCTAGCAGGAACTACAATAAAAAAAATTCCAAAATCTAAAAATACCGGTTGTTTAGAAAAAAAATTATTTTTGACTTTTTCCAAAGCTTTTTTATTTCTTAAAAATAGTAAAAATTGAAATTTCCCATAATAACCCTAGTCCCTACCATAATGTAACATGTATTGATAGTACACGTCCAATTCGAAGTCGATTTGATAAACAGAACTCGAGTCGATCAGCCTGAAAAATGTAGTTTCAAGAAAAATGCATTTAAAGTTTTGAAGTATAATACCTGATATCTCAACTTACCGTATTAAAATATTGTAGATTGTAAGTTTGATTTATTGTAAGTTTTCAAATTTCCCTTTGGAGACACCTTTTTAAAGGACTATACTTACTTGCAGAAGTGAAACAAAAACAAAAACTAATTTTAAAAAATTCTAGTGTAAAAAACTATTTTAAACAAGAAAGAGTGTACACAGCAAAAAGAAAAATACAGCAAGAAGTTTTTTTAAAGTAAATTTCTGTAATGTAAAATCAGTTTTGTAGCTTTATGATATACTATGCAGTATTAAAGTTCAATTGATGTAACTTTATTTAGCACCATATTTTCTGGTAAAAAGTACATTTACATAGTTTAAACTTAAAATTTCATTATTTGACTTTATTTGGCGATAAACCTCAATATTAAGACCAGCAAAAAACCAAACAGAATTTTTTAACCAATCTCCAACATGTCGACCGGTTTCGGTGTCTCAAAACACCATTATCAAGACAAGAATATAAAAATCAATAAACAAAAATGAAAATAAAAAATTTTAAAACATTTTTTCATAAACAAAAGAAACTAAAAACCTTTTAGTTTGGATCAAAACCAATCAAATCAAACAATGTTAAATATAGCAACTCGTTGGTTGCAAAAAAGGAAATACGCACATCACTAAAAATGATATACGAAAACGGAAATGTGAAACAACAAACATCTGAAGACCAAACTTGCAACAGAGAACAGAAAAAGTAAAAGAAGAAAGGAAAAAACATTTTTAGAAAAAAACATCTGTAAAAGCCACAAATCGCCTTATGAATCACCTTTTCAAATTAGTTCCATTGACTTTCGTCTAAATCCATTGTCAGAAAACATGTTGATAAATCCATTTTGAAAAATTTTTATAGGAAGAAAGGCCAAAAAATGTCTCATGTCACAATTGTGACACTTAAAATTGATTGAAAATAAAAAGTAAAATACGGCACTGACCGATAAAACACGAAAGTTTTGATATTTGTTCTACGTGATTGTAATTTTCTTATTATGTTTTTCTGTATTTTGGAAACACAAACACAAAGAATATAAGTGCATCAATTAAATGCTCAATTTCACATGGGTAAAAAATTATCAAAGGCTGCTCATGATGTCAATCACACACATATGGGATAGAAAGAGGTCAACACTTGTATTAAAATTTTTACTATAAAACTACGCATATATGGGATACATATTATAGTACGAACGAAATTGAGGTTTAGCTACGTCCATTTTTATTTTATTATTTTGTCCCTTTCTCGTCTTTTGTATTAATAAAAATTCTCTTAAAGTTAGGCACCTATACTATTGACAAATTTATATTCAATCAAAAATTTATTCTTAAACGAAATGACATTTCCATTAGAACATTTGAGGATTCAATTCGATGTCCGAAAATTTACGGTCACAAAAATTTGTACCTAATAAAAAAAAAAAGAATTATTTAATAGAGTAAAGTAACGTAATAGACTTTTTATGACGGAAAATGGATTTAAATCATCGTTCGAAGAATCTTGTATGTGTGTCGAAAAAATCATTATTGTATAAATATAGGGTGCGTTGCAAAAATATTAACACTTTAGTAGACTTTAGTCGTACACGCACAACGTGAGTGTACTAGCTGGTACAACACACTCTCTGTGTAATGATTTCTCGAAACGTTAGAGACGGATAACATAATACATATAACATAACTTTTAAGCCATAAATTTCTCCTCCTTGTCTTTCCTTTCTTTCAAATATTTGAATATTATTTATTCTTTAAAAATATTGCCAGCCCCTGACAAAGTTCAATTTCGTAGACGTGCAACCATTAAAAGGTTAATAAATAATTCAGAAGTAGTTTATACGGCTATGCTTACAGTGAGTCCGACCTTGCCATGATTTTTGACACTAATGTATACGACAATTATCGGGTTTTCTCAAACACAAATTTGGTTTCTATTTTCATTTTACTAATAATATACGAAGAAATAAGGTGGAAAGGTTTCTATTTCAATATATTATATACCTAAAGAATTTTTTTTCTACTCCTGTTGAAGAATACAGTCATTACATATCCGTTAATTGTTGAGAAAGTTAGGCATTATTCAAAGGTGTGGAGGAATGATCATTACTCAATACCTTTCGACCAATGAAAATCACCGTATTAACCATTATTCAATTGGCTGGCATTTGTTTTGGTGTATAATACATCTATCAAATTTTAATTTAAGGAGGCTCACCAGTCCAGAGATTGAAAAAAACAGGTTCTTTCAAGATTTTTTTTAGATAAATTGAGCAATGAAAACAAATAACAAATGATATCAGTTCTTTTATCAACTATTCAAGATTACAAAAATATGGCGAAACCAGAATTAGCAATTTTGCACGTATAGAAACAAAATGGCGGCAGTTTAAAAAATATTTATGAAATTTTATCATTTTTTTGGGATTAAAATGGTCATAAAATGACCATATTTTATCCAAAAAATCTGATTGTGGTTTAGCTAATAGCGAAACGTGTTGCAAATATTCTGTCCAAATTTGAGCTAATTTGGATGAATAGATTATAGTAATATTGACACAGATGTCGAAAAAAGTCATTTCGAGAAAAATCCGTTTAAAGTGATTTCTGATAAGTATAGCTACTCGTATAAGAAAATGCAAAAACAAAAACATCGATTTTTTGAAATTTCTGGACTAGTGAGTCTCCTTAATATATGTTGCCTGGTAACTTGCAAGTAACCAAGGTAGTTTATATTTTGTTTTGATCGTTTACATATGTACATATACAAACATTTAATAAAATTAGAAATAGATTAAAAATTTTAAAATTTTTAAAATATTTAAAATTTACAGTCGGCACTATGAAAGTGTTACAGCACGGGACTAAAATCACAGTTTCATAGTGAGATAAAAAGAAATATGTAGACGCCAGTAACTAGTTTACTGCTATGTACCTGTACTACGACAATAACAAAACAAACATTCTGCGTTGCAGCGTTTGATTGTGTTTGCCACAACAGAGTGGTGAAAGTTATATTGGTTGTAACACTTTGGTAGTGCACAGTTTCATAGTAGCTACTGTAAATTCAATTTTATTTAAATCAAAAAGGAAAAAGTCGTAGAAAAGATATCGTATTTTACTCACTTGCAATGGCTATTACTCACTCAGATGCATTACGACACTCGCCTCATAAACTCGGCTCGTGTCGCAATTTCATCTTCGTGAGTAATAGCTATCATTACCAGCTCGTTGAATAATATACTATTAATGCTTTATAATTTAATTCTATGGACATCTCTTTCTAACTTTAAAATGTTAGGAGAAATTCTCTTTTTAAATTGAAAATTCATTTTTGCAGGATTTAAACAAAATAGATAGGTATTTAAACAAAAAGTGAAAAAATTTTGTATGGCTTCGCTTATTTACTGTAAACTGGAAATTATTTTCAAGTTAAGAAAAATATAAAATTTTCACGAAATAAAATAAATTCAATTAATCTTATGAATAAATTGAGAAAATTACATTTAAACTTTAAAATTGTTGAAAACAGTAAAGTAATTCTTTTAAATAATTCATAAACTTGTAAGAAGGAATTATTTTCTTTTATTTAAAACAGGTAATACAAAAGTTTGTTTTCTGTGAAAAGAAGAAAAAATAAAATAAATTATTGAGTCAAATATGAGATTAATTTAACGAAGTTTTTTTTTTAAATAAATTATTTTACAAAAAAAAAAGACATTAGGAATACAGTTATTGTCGAATTATTTTGAATTACGTTTCAGTATGCTCATATTCTTCTGACAGCTAGTGACAGCTTTTGTCCTAAGGATGATAACGATTCAAGGATATTCTAATTTTTTAAACTGTAATCAAACAAAATAAACTCCACTTTAAGGGATATTAGGGAAATAGAAGACACCCAAATTCCATTGATTTAAAAACTACTTTATGCTCAAAATTTATTTTAACATATTTTAAGATCGACATCTCTCCTAATAGGGTAAATAACAGGAGAATAAATAACATAATTTTGTGTAGTTATGAGTGAAATGGAAGATGGTTGTTTAGTATTTGAGTTTCCTTACTAACCCGCCTTAATAATTCTAGAAATTTATGGTTATGGAATAATTTAATATTTTACATTGTACTATCTTTAAAAAATTAGCATTCTATTAACCTGTATGTTTTCGTTTTTCCTTATATTTTCCTTAAACCTAAACAGTTTCTCTTATTACATTGTATCATTCTTATCGTATTTTTAATTCTTTTTCTTTTTCGGTTACCATTACTTTCAGGATTATGTATTTACAAATTAAAGATTTTATCACGTTAGCCAAAAAATTAAGTATGTCTATAAAAAATTTAAGGATTTTCATAAAATATTTGTAAAACAACGTTAACAATTTTTTTGTTAAAACCTAAGGAAATATGAAGTGTTCCCAACAGCAGAATAACTTACTGCCTCCTGTATAATAAAAGAAAAACTATCCCTATATATCTATATAAATATCTTCAACCCCTCTCAATCCACCTGGTTTTCTCTTATTCAACAAATATACAAACAAAAACTTGTTATATTCACATAGCACAAGTACGTATTACATTTAATTCTGCTGTATTTCAATAATGTAAACTGATCTACTGAACAACCTAATTTTGTTTGTATTAAATATTCAAACTTTTATCGGCATGCACTAAACCTTTTTTCCTCATGTTTCAAACTAAATAAATTACAAAAAAATGCATTATTTACGAGTTGACTTTATGTGCTTTCAGTTTTATTTTTACCAAAAGTAGATAAAACACGGATGTATTGAAAATTTTAAATATTTAACTTACGCCTAGTTTTTCACCAAGGCTGAACAAAATTATTCTTCGAATCCCCAGAGTACCAGAGACAACATATCTATCTCTATACTACTGAAATCAGTGTAACCAGTAAAGGATAGAAAATATGTTATATACGTGCACTGGAGTGGCTTTATATTTGTGCGGTAATCTGTCTTTGTGTGATTGATCGGAAGTGATGGTAGCCGTGCTGTCGCATACATATGTATGATACGGGTTTGTAACAATTTGATCTACACTCATTCACTGCTACCCAGAGAGTGACTACTAAGTAGCCTTACTTGCACAGAACTGCACATTGCAAACTACATGATAGAGATAGTTGCGTTACCTCTGTACTCTGGTTTCGAATCCATTTAAAATCGAAAGTAAGAAATGGTTTCTTGAATGGTGATGATTATTTAAAGTGGATACTTTTAGCGAACTTATTTTAAATTATTATATTGATTGTTTGTAAGTAAATCAACAGAAAAAGTTGCTAAAATATTGAAGCTAACTGGAACTTTATACGATGTCAGCGAATAACTTCGTAGCGAAAAGAATAGCATAAACTCTAAATTAAAAATATTTAACTTGGAGGAAATTGCAACACTAGTATGACTTGAGGAATATTGTAATTCGGATACTTAAAAACTTGATATAACTCAAACGACTTAAGTGACTCAAGTTGAATACAACTTGTGTAACATCGGCAAAAATTTGATTATACGAACATATAGGTATTTTCATTTGAAATACAAAATGGTTTCAAAAAAGTTTGTGGAATAAAAATTTTTCTTATTTTCGGAAATTTAAGATACGCCTCTTATCTGCTGAAATTCTTTTTGGATATTGAACTCTGTAACGACCACATATATAACACATATAATTAACATTAATTGGTACCTTCTTTAATAAACAAAGAACTTACACTAGCTGATTTTTATTTCTTCAACTTACAGTTTGAATAATAATAATTACTTAGGTATATACTAACTTACTGAATAATAAGTTGTATTATAATAAGAGATATTACAAAAATGTTAGTTTACTATAAAGAGAAGAGAAAATTCGACTCAGTTCTATTGTAAAAATAGAATGTTACAGGGTGTTACGTTTTATCATTAACAATTCTTATGGAAAGAAAGAAATGTTTAATTATGTAGAATTACCAAAAAATGCCCTTAATAAATTGATGTCGTTGTAAAAGCGTTGATATTATACCTCGACAATAAACGGGTCACACCTTTAATGTCAATTCCATATATGATGTGGCCCTACTATTGTCGAGGTACACTAAATGTATTATGTACTAACATGAACGAATACAATAGTTGGTTCTCTTGCAAGGATATCAAGAAGCATATGTAACTTATTCATAACATTACTAGATATCACCTTTTAAGTTTCTAAAGTGTCCTTCATCACTTTACTTGCATATATTTGACTTTTACTACTTGGAAAAGATAAGAACGGCAATTCATTTTCTTCTATATATTTATAGCACGAGAGAATAAAACGCCGAAAAGGTGATAGTCTAGTTCACAAGTTGAAAAACGTGAAAAATAGAAATAAAGCTCTCAAAAATATGAGCAATAGCTCATTCGATTCGTAATGACCTATAGAAAAATTGCAATTGTTATTAACAAAATAAAATGGAAAAAACGAGATATTCAGTTTTTAGTCGAATTTTTCCTTGAATTTTATCCCTCGAACTTTATTATACAGTCTATACGACAAGAACGGCGAGAGGCAAGAGTAGGGGCGCTATCCGTTTTCGGACCCGTAGAACACGAATATGTAGAAAAAATGTCATATATATATATATATATATATATATATATATATATATATATATATATATATATATATATATATTCCCGCTACCTTTTAATATGCGTAGGGCCCCCTATGGAAGTTAAGAGCTCAAATTTGGTAAATGGGGCTCATTCCGATGCCCAACAATACTATCAAAGTGGGGTCAAATTTTGGGCAAATTTTGGATCCGACCCAATCTTTAAGAGGTTGGTGGGGGGCGGAAAAGTAATAAAACTTTCCAAACCGGTTGGAAATCATGTTTCGGTCAATTATCTACCACATATCCAAAATTCAGTTTCATAGGATGATTTGGAGGGAGTAGGGGGGAAAAAAACGATTTTCGCTGGATCTAACACGCCTCCAGCCCTCCAGAATTAACGTAGAGGGTTGAAATTTGGTGTGTTGATAGAGTTCATACCTAGGTTGTGCTTTTTGAAGGTTTTAATATTTTGCCCCCACCCCCCTCATTTTTAATAGTTAAAAAATGAGACAAAAAGATTACTAAAGAGGAGGAAATTTGCAATAAAAAGGTCCCGACTGCCGGGACTCTACCTCCATTATTTCTAATTTTAATTTAATGCCGAATATCGGGTTCCGCTTGCCAGTTTTAGCACAGAGGCAACGACGCTGAAAACAGCATACCACCGATAATAATTTTGTTTATAGTGGTAAATGTTAATTTAAAAATTTAAAAAAAATTATGCTGTATTCAAAACACTCCAAAGAATAAGATCCGGTTAGGAAAAAAATTTTACCCTAATTTTTCATAAAGTTATGCAATTGTTAACCAATAAATAATTTACGGATCTCTGCTTTCACAAATAGCTACATAAAAGTTTAAATAATTACATTAAAATTTTTTGCCTCGTGGAGCCCTTCTCATATATATATACTTAAGAAGATTATGTGGTGAAAGTTTATAAAAGTGTTTTATTTTGTTTATTATAATTTCTTAAAGTTAAAAATTTAAGAAATATGAAGGAAATAACAAAAAAAATTTTTAACAATTTTATAATTTTGACGTTTTTTTATCAACCTATGAGAGTAAATAACATTGGTTGCAATTTTTTTACGTCATTTGTTAATAAATTTTTTATAAACAAATGGAGAAATTTAATAGTTAAAAAAAAATTTCATATCCGTATGTTGCCATGAAAGAATAATAATTTTTAAACAAAACATTTTTTCTTAAAAAATTTTTTGTTTGTTAAAATTTTTTTTTTAAATTTCACCGTGTTGAGAAATGCAAATAATGATTTTTAAGGAAAAAATTATTCCTTAGCTAATTATTTTAACAATGGAATTATAAAAAAAAATTTTAACAATCAAAAAATTTTTTGTTTAACAATTATTATTCTTTCATGACAACATACAAATGTGAACATTTTTTTAACTATTAAATTTCTCCATTTGTTTATAAAAAATTTATTAACAAATAACGTGAAAAAATTGCAACCAATGTTATTTACCGTCATGGGTAGATAAAAAAACGTCAAAATTAAATTTAAATTTATAACTTTAAGGAATTATAATAGACAAAATAAAACACTTTTATAAACTTTTACCACATATTCTTCTTAAGTATATGTATAAGAAGGGCTCCACGAGGCAAAAAATTTTTAATGTAATTATCTAAACTTTTATGTAACTATTTGTGACAGCAGAGATCTTTATTGGTTAACAATTGCATAGCTTTATGAAAAATTAGGGTAAAAATTTTTTTCCTAACGGGATCTTATTCTTTGGAGTGTTTTGAATACAGCATAATTTTTTTAAATTTCTAAATTAACATTTACCACTATAAACAAAATTATTATCGGTGGTATGTTGTTTTCAGCGTCGCTGCCTCTGTGCTAAAACTACCGCGCGGAACCCGATATTCGGCATTAAATTAAAATTAGAAATAATGGAGGTAGAGTTCCGGGAGTTGGGAACTTTTTATTGCAAATTTTCTCCTCTTTAATAATCTTTTTTTAGTCGCATTTCTTAACTCTTAATAATTTTTAAGTTATTAACAAAAAATTGAATACCTCGTTTTTTCCATCTTATTTTGTTAATAACAGTTGCAATTTTTTATGTGCTGTAAAATCCTTAAAATTCATTTTTCTATAGGTCATTACGAAACGAATGAGCTATTGCTCATGTTTTTAAGAGCGTTATTTCTATTTTTCACGTTTTTCAATTTGTGAACTAGACTATGAATGACTATCCACAATGATTGCAATATGTAACTATTTTGCGACTTTATTACATTCGAGTCAAAGAGAATACGTAATTCTATCTTATTATTTGTTAATTATACAGGGTGAATCGTGAAGTATTTTTACATTTATTTTGTATAATTCCACTTTATCCATTTACATAATTTAAGTTAAGCGCGTATACAATAGGGGGTGGGGGGTCAAGGAGCCATGAAACCCACCCCCAAAAAAAAAAAAAAATTAATAATGGACACTAGATATGATTTAATTTTAAGCACCATATCGGTAAATTTACCAGTTGACGTTTTTTTTTTTTTTGGTTGTCAGAAGTCTGTTAATTTGTTTCTGATGTAATCTGAAAGTTTGTTAATTTTGTTTACAAAAATTTTTTGAGTCCGATTATTTTCCGCGTGAGCCCTCCCCCCCCACCCACCAAGAACCTAGGCTTTATACGCCCCTGATTTAAATACTTAATATTCTAACAAGTGTTTTGTTGACTCATAAACATAAGAATTTCATAGTTGTGCTACGAATATATTTTACTATCTCTCATATTGATTCGACCAGAGAGCAACCAGGTTGTGCCTAAAATAATAGTCTCCCCCTACTTCGGATCAAATTCCAGATTGAATATTTCTAGCCACCGTTTTTGTCGGGAATTATATTTTCTGAAAGATTCATTAACGGAGAAAAGAGCTCCATTTTATTTTTACATACGTCTCTCCCCTAATACGAAAACTTTATATATATTCCCACACTTGCATATTACAGGTAATGTGTATACATATATCTACATATATAGGTATATATTCCTGATTTGTACTTGTGAAAAGGTTTCCTGCTTTCCTGTCTGTTGTCGGTAGTTTCAAGTGTGACAGAGAAGTGTACATGAACGCTCTTATGACGTACGGTGTGATTCCCTCTTATTACATTTGCGTACTGACTGTGTAAGTATATTATTTTCTCAATTTTGAAAGGTCATCATTCTTTTTACAAAATTTTATCTCGTAGCTTCTTATCAGCACGTACTTACCGAGAGAATATTAGATAAATAATTATATATAGCAAACTATAGGTACTAATTCGATATCCATAATACATTTATACTCTGTTTGCGCCCAGTTCGAACATATACCTTAGATTTTATTTTTCATTCGTAAACTGATTTTTATTTAATTGTTAGTCTTTTTTCTTAATTTTATCTCAATAACTTTCCTTTGATTCTTTCGTGTTTATTTTTTCAATTTGGCTGCCTGCTCATTTTCTTTTCTCTTTCAGAATTTGTTTTCTGTTTTTTCCTACTTTCTTCTCCCATCCTCGGTTTCCCTTTCTTTATTCTTATTGAGTCCTAATTTTGTTCTAATTCATGTCAATTACTAATCTGAACACATATATAAAATATCTGTAAAAGATTTACATAAAATAACATATTTTTAATGAAGAAGAAAATTAAGTTTTAAAATTTACGAGGCTTTTGTACATAAATTTAATTTAAAAATAAATAAATTACAAACAACTTTTCATAGCCTAGTTTTTATATTGTTGTAGTTATTGACTTCTCAGTTTTCTCACACATTAGTATTTTTTTTATAATTATTCCAGATTTCATTAATTTAATTTATTTATTTTTATTATGGGTATTGCTTCTATCTACCAGCATAATTAAATTTTAGGACCAAAGCGAGCAATTTTACGCCAACTTTTTTTCTCATAGCGGAAGAGTAGTATCTTAGGTATTTTACACAAAATAGTTCAATTAAATTACCAATGCATAGAAACCATCGTGCATACCAACAGAGAAAAAATGATACGACGATTATGTGTCGTCCTAACGAAGAATAAAGGATTCTACCCACTATAACGTATCATACCATGACCGTAACCGTACCGACACATGCAAAAAGATATTCCTTTTTAGGAAGTCATATGTAACAATGCCCACTAGACCGTTCCGCCACCGACCAACACCGTAGCGTGCTATGACCGGACCGTTAACAAACCCATAGCTACAATATTTTACCGGTGTTGATACACTCCGTACATGACACGTAACGTCATTACACCGCGTTTAATACGGATTACAGCCGCGTGTGCTCCGCGTTCTATTTCAGATGCAAGACTTTGTTAGTAGTTTTTTGAAAGTCTATATGCATGTACCAGCAATTATTGAACATGGACGACGAAAAATTAAGAGAATGTGTTCGGAAATATGAATTTTTATACAATCTCCAACATTCAAAATATATGGTCCAAAATATATGGTTCAAAACGGGCATAATATGGGTTACACACGGGCATTATACGCGTTACAAACGGGTATAATACGGGTTACATACGGGCATAGAAGGCTGTTGATCCCTTACAGTAGGCATAGTAATGCATGTCGTGTTTTTTTTTCGTGCTGGATACGTTCATAGGACGGTCAAGGTATGCTCCGGTTATGTGGGCGGACACCTTTAATTGATAGATAAGTAAATAATTATGTGAGACATTGTTAGACGTAGGTACATGAAACTTTCAATTATATTTATTGCATATTGTAGTTTTACACTGGATTCAGTAAATACAGCATTAGCAAGTCACATGTCTTCAGGACCGGATTTACACAAGGGACACGCGGGGCACTGGTCCCGGGCGGCAGATTTTTAGGGGCGACAAAATTTATAACACACTTTTGTAAGGGGCGGCATTTAGGGTGAATTCGGTCCTGCATGTATTACTAAACATTATCTAATTAAACTCTAAGTAAATATTATACATATTGTGTATTCTTTGTCGATTACGTTAATATTACATATAGGATTCTATAAAATTTCCTATATAACAGTGTTTGTCAACCGCCGGTCCGCGAAAACATTTCATCCATTCGCAAAAACTATGTGAAATTTTTTATCAGGCAATAAAAAATGTATGTTACTGTTAATCACCTCGAAAATATCTTCTATTTATTTCATATTCCATTTCTAATAATATATTGATTGTTAATAGAATTCAAAAAGGAATTTTTACGGAGAGTTTAAAGAATCCGTAGGTAGCTGGTTTAATTTAATAAATTCTTCATTAATTACAAATCGGGTAGGCGTTGTTAATATTTTCTATGGTAACAAATAAACAGATTCTAAAATCATTATTTTTATGGTACTCAAGTGAAATATTAATTTTATTGATTTTCAAAATAACTACAAAATATTAATTAAAAATAATAAATAACTATAATTAATAAATAATAAGAATAAAAAATTTAAAAAAATTTATACATATATGATAGAAATATATAATAGTGACAGTGATTTCTCAAGTACACCTCCAGATATTTCTGAAGCTGCAAAAATTATAACATTAAAGTAAATATTAACATCCATTATTATTTTTTCAAGTATCTTTTAAATAAAAAATACTTTTTATAAGATTGTAGAAAAAATTTTGTGTGTATTTCGAGCACAAAATGACATTGCCGCTCTCATGAGAATAACACACTCCGCCTGGCGGCGTCGCGCGTCAGCATTCTCAATCGAGCGACAATGTACCATTTTGCGCTCTTAATACACAAATAACAATTTGATCAAAATATCTAACATTTTTTTGTAGTATAAAGTATTCTGATGTTATTTTATAAAGAGAATTTGTTTTAAAGATTTTTAAGGTACAGGCGAAGGATTAATTAAATAAATGTGTACTTAATTTTAAATAGATTATAGTCTGTATTGAGAATTAAAAGAGAAAACATCAAATTATAGGATTGTTTTTGCACAAAGGCCGGTTGAAAGAATTTTGAAGATGAATGACTAAATGTCCGGGTGGAGCACTTTTATGACGATACGCAAATGTCTGATGTCCATTTGACAGTCAGGTTAGAACAAACCTAATATTTACGGATAGGTAACTTTTTTTTCTTTTTATGTACATATATTCTTTTCACCGTAAAGTTTAATAGAACAGTACCTACATCATAAATGTAAGCTAGTAACTTTTCAAGTACTTTATCTCTGTGAACGTTACAAAGATTATAAATACAATACATCTGCTAACAGATATCGCTTGAAAATAAAATTATCCTTTCTTTGAGTAATGTGAAAAACTTTTTACATTTATCAAAGACACACATACATACATACATGTACACAGGTATACGTACCCAAAAGACGAAGATAATAAATTTTTTATGGCGAGATGACACTTAAAAATTGGCAGAAAGGTACAGCATTATATACTTAGTAATTTTCTTAAAAGTTCTTTTTCAAAGTTATTAATGCATTCTACATAAATTTCATTTTAAAAAGTGCAATACTCACTCAAAATTCATTGAATCCACGCAGAGTAAGAGTGTAGCTGGATGTTGATGAATTGATACTGCGTTTTCCGGATAATTTGTTAGAACTTTTAGTTTCTTGAAATCATAATATCATCATAGTGTGTGTCGAAAAGCGAAATGTTATTTTCCAAAAAATTTAAAACACATTTTTTTTTCATTTAAAGATTTTCTAAATATGTACCAATTTTTATACTTCATCATAAAGCACGTGCTTTAGGATTTCAAAAATTAGTAGGGGAGAGGTGTGTCAGTAGTAACAAAAAAAATATACAGGCTCGAAACTTTGTATCTATTAATCACAGAGAATTAAATTTCCGGTAGAACATACGGACATCTTTTGGGTTTTGAATGAGCTACACAAAAATATTCTATGTTGGCCCATAATTAAAATAACTGCATTTATGTGAACCAAAGTGTAATGTTACCATCGTCACCATCAGAGGATCAATTGTCACAGGGCTTAGGTTCAATTGTAACACTCATTATTTCATTGAATTTACACGTTAGTTAGTTACTGTTAGTTAGTTAGTTACTATAACTAATTTAGTTTTCAAAATTCTTCCTCACATGTTGAGTGAGTATGGTGACAAATACTACAGTGTCTGACAACAGGTCTGATATTTTCTCCTTTTATTACTCTTTTAATGATATTCAGGTATACATTATCGAAGACGGTTCCTACCCTAGTTTTTCGTTTTGTTTTATATAGCATTTTTAGCGAATTTCCAAAACTGGAAATTCAGCTTTTACGCCAGGTGTCATGGTGCGACCTAAGCCCGAGACCATATCAGAAATATGTTTTGTCCCTAGAATACGAAAATGATATTCACTAAAATTTATATATATATATATATATATATATATATATATATATATATATATATATATATGTATCCGCGCGATAACTCTCGAACGAAACGTTTAATGCTTATGAAATTTTGTGTGCGAATTCGATTTTCCAAATCGTTGGATGAGTTCGTTAGCCAGACACGTCGGATGCCCAGAAGTAGGTTTTCCGGGCGTTTTTTGTCAACAAAATGAGTTTTTTGCCAGAATTAAGCAATTTTTCAAATTTTTTTTTACACCAAGCCCTAGTAAAAGGTAAAATGCATAAAAAATGTTCTTATACCGTTGCTCTAAATTACTTACTTTTCGAGAAAAACTAGGAAATATGTCGTTCTCCATTTCACTCGCACTCGCATTCTTTTTTTTTCTGTCTCATTTTTTACGAGCTAAATTCGAAAAAAACCGCTTTTTAAGTAGCATGTCATGATTTTTTTAATCCAATTTAACGATTCGGCTATATTCTTTTTCTTTGTCAGTTAAATGTTTTTATAATGTATCTCTATTCCATTTTTTTTTAGATAAAAAATCACGGCGCAGTTTTTTATGTGATATGATCAGAATTTAGATGATGTTTACACCTTCCTAAAATTAATAAGAGCTTGCTACAATCGCATAAAAATTACGTTAAATCATATTCAAACAATAATATTTTTACGTAATTTTCTATCCAAATGACAATACTACGTTATAATTATATGTATAAACCCATCATTTTAGTGGTAAATAAATTTGCACATTCAGTTTTTTTTTTCTTTTGACAACAAAACAAATAATTTTAAATTTTGACAAGTTGTATCATACATTTTTGAAAATATTAAATATTTATTTTTTTAAGGCAAAAATGTATTAAAGATCTGAAATTTGTTTAACAAAAACCATACATCTGCTCGTTTTACCTTAAAAATCTCGGAAAATAGAATATTTTTCAATAATTAACTCAGAAAAAGCATATATGAGGTAATTTTTATGATATTTTTTTGAAAATTTCAAAATAGTAGGGTTACAATGTTTTTTTTTTTTAATTATTTTGTAGAATTTGGTAAACACACATCGTAAAAAGTACTCGCCTTGAAAAAATCAAACAAGTATTTAAAAAAAAAATACTATTTCTTAAAGAAAATATTAAAATTATGTACAAATGCCGTCCTGACCAACTGATATATTGGAACCGATTTTGAGCAGCTGGATTTACTACAGGCAAAAGCTCATAGTGAATATACACATTTTTTAACATCCTTTTGAATTTTGTAATTCAATCATTACAAATAAAATCTAAATAAAAAAAAATCTCTATGACCTGTTTTTTCTCAATTTTCTAGCATCAAATCTAGCGATAATTAACTAGCGGGTGATTGTATTGACCACACATTTTAATGTAAAATATATTAATTTTAACCGGCTTCAAAATAACGTTTCGATTTTAACAATAAAAATATTTAAAAAAGTGTTTAAGTTCTGGCAAGATTGTCAAAAAGGGACTGAAATATTTTTAAATATTGATATATACAAAAAATATTAATGTGTTAAGTACTTAATAGACTTATAAACTTTCATTTTCGTATACGCTTTCGGTTTCGGATATTTAATTATTTCGGATATCGGTAGTTTTAGTTACGGTTACGAATATCCATAACATCCCTAATGTAAATGTTTGTCAATCCAACTTCATCGAGAGAAAGTTAATTAGGTATTTACGATTTTCGGAAGAACACGTATATAAATTTTATAAGTACGTATTATCATATAAACACATTTGGTTTGCAATTTTTTAATAATTAGTTTCTACCCTACTGAAATTATCTATCCATTTGAAAATTGGGATCCAGTGATGTACATTGACACTACAAAAGTGTGGGTGAAAAATTTCATTTTCACTTTTACTGAAATTATGTCATAAATTCATATTTTCAGAATTTATTCATTTGACAGAAAAATTCTAAATTATTAAAAAAGCCAAATAATTAATAACAATTAAAATAAAAAAAAAAAAAAAAAAACAGAAAACATTTATTTATATTTGCATTTTTATAAAAACATTTTATAAAATTATATTATATTTTATATGCACTTTAACTAAAATGTCAAATTTCACACGTTCTTAATTTTCAATTTCACTCATAATGTGCTTAAAAATCAAAACTTAAAGTTTATAACATTCACAATCCGTGTAGAGTGTCCATACGTCTTGGTTTTCCCGGATTTGTCACGGTTCTAGCTCCGTTGCTCCGGTGTCCCGACAGACTTTTTCAAGACGTCGGTCGATTTGTTTCGGTTTTTCAAACTACTAACTTTTATTTTCATCATCTAATAAGTACACAAATTTTCATTTTAAATCATGAATAGTTCAGTATCATATTAAAAGATCAACAGTAGATTCATTTACAACCAAACCTAAAAATATTTAAAAAAAATTAATTACTAATTAAATTTTCCAAGTTTTTTCGATTTTACCTTAAACACGAACTTCCAAAAAAACATTTTCTTTTCTTAACTTTCCATCATATATGTATCTACATAAATAAATTGTAATATTATTTTGCTTGCTTTTATGATACTGAAGGTACTGAAGTTATTGAACAATTAAAAATTAAAATGACTGGAATTTTATTCGAACTTTTAAATAAAGTAGTTAACTAACGCGCTAGATAGATAACGCCACAATACAGAAATTGCCAACATTTAAATGTTCATGTTTCACATTAATACAAAATAAAATACATTAATACAAAATAAAATTGTCTAAGAAGCTCACTTTCATAAGAAATTTTATAAAAATTTAAAAAATATATATTTCCTAGAACAGGGGGCGATTTATTTTAAAAAAAAATTAATATTTTAAATAAAGAGCCATTAATAGGTAATCTATACATATAATACAAATGTAACGAGATCGTTTCTGTATAGGGAATATTTTTTAAAAATTGTGCAGATACTGTAAATAGTTATCGATGTAGATATCAAAACAGCGATTTTTTAAATTTTTTCTGTCTGTCTGTCTGTCTGTCTGTTCGTCTGTTCACGCATCACACAAAAACTACTGGATGGATTTTAATGAAATTTGGTGTGCCGACAACTTATTACCCGGATCAACATCTAAGATACTTTCTACTTCGAGAAAATGTCTCATTCCCACGGGAAAATGGAAAAACCATGTTGAGCATGTGCATACAGTACGCAAAAACTATTGAACGGATTTTGATGCAATTTGGTGTGGTGATAACTTATTACCTGAGTCCGCATCTCAGATACTTTTTATTTCGGGAAAGTGGCTCATTCCCACAGGAAAATAAAAAAACTTTTTGAGCATGTGCACATATTACGCGAAAACTATTGAACGGATTTTTATGAAATCTGGTGTAGTGATAACTTATTACCTGCGTCAACATTTCGGATACTTTTTATTACGGGAAAATATTTCCTTCCTTCAGGAAAATTCAAAAATTATTTTGCTTATGTGCATGTATACTTAAAACTATTGTTCTATGCGAATGCTTTATAATTACTATACTTATATACTTGTCATTTATTACATTAAATTTACCATAATACAAAATTTCTGGAGACTAACTCTATTTTAAATTAATTTAGAAATTTCGAAAATTTAAGTGCCTATATATCCGAAAAATTCATTTTGGATGAAACTTGTTATATTTATAGGATAGATACTAGTTTGGGATGCAAATATAATAAAATAATAAAACGTTGGAAGTCCAAAAATTTTTTATGATTTCTCCAGTCAGACACGTCCAATTCCAAAAACCTCAAAAAAATGAGTTTTTTTGCAAACAATTTGCCAAAATTTAAAAGTTTTTCCAATTTTTTTTACATTGTGGTAAAGAACCAAGAAAATCACAGAAAATACATTTTGAACCATTATTCTAGGTAAGCGGGTTTTCGAAAAAAAGTAACTTTTATGATTGGAAATTCGCTATGTTATGCAGATGCTGCGACAGGGGTATTTTATTCTGAAAACAGCGTGAATTAGAATAGGGACTAATTCAACAGGCAAAATTAATCATAGTAGCATTGAATCGAATGACAACCGTAACCGAAAATCGATATACAAAACCAACGGATTTTTCCAAAATGTAATTATTAATGAAAGGTATTTTTGCTTCTTTTTTTTTAAATTTTTAATAGAAACCTTTACTTTTATCATTCGATTAATACCTGAAATATAAAGTTTAATTTTATTCAGTTAAAATTTTTAAAACAATACAGAGCAATATTTAGGAAATTAATAATGTAAACTGAAAAAGATTTTTAGCTGCAATATTTAAAATGAATCCTCAAAATCTAAATTGTGAAAAACCGTAAGTTTTTAAACTTTATTTAAAACTGAATACTGACTTTCGGCTCTATGTGCTCACTTCCTTAAATTTAAAATATTAAAAAGAAAAATTCTGGATATATAAAACTACTGGAGTGTGTCAATTGTAACATGTTCCAATTGACACCATCAAATTTGTTACAATTGTTGCAGTGCTGTTTAATTTTATAAAAAAAATTGCCAAATATAAACTATGATTAAAAAAGCGAAACTACCTATCTGATAATGTTATTTGATTGCTTGTGTTTCCAATAAAATTACATTACTTCCAACTGATGGGATATTTACTACAAAAATCAAAAAATTGTCAACCAACTCAAAATTTACGGTAAGCTTATATAAACACCTTTGATATTGCTGACAGAAAACCACCAGATGATATTAACTGAAAGTTTTGTCAGTAAAGCACAAATTCAGGAGACGCCTTATGATACGTAATACTTCTCAATAAGATTGACAGATGTCTCGCAAATTTCAAAGTTACAATTGACCCACTGTTACTACTGACACAACTCACCCCTACTCATTTTTTTAAATCCTAACAGTATTACTGATCTTGTGTAAATGACCTTGGGTACAACTCAAATATACTAAAAATGATCTGACGTCATTAACGAATGAAGCAAAACCAGACGTACAATTTTAAGTTACTATGGTTACTCTAATATAAAAATAACAGAAATGAAAAAAGACAGATGACTAGGTTCGTCTGATTTTTGCTTCATTTGCTGCATTTGTTTAATGACATTAGACGATTTTAAAACAAAAAATTCAAATCTTTTGTTTTCGGTTTTATATCTCTATGAGTAGCCACACATTTATCAACAATTAGTTGAACATTTAGTTGAAATTAGTTTGTCAATGATTACAGACGAACCAATTTATTTTTGTATTTTTTATTACAATTGAGTTGAAGTTCTGTTAGTGGTATGCTACGATTTTTATAATCGAGCTTCGGACTGGCTCGTTATACGCGCGAACCTTATTATGTGTACAACTAAACAATCGTACAGCTAAAAATTGGTAGTGTGGGCAGCAGGGTGGGATTTACCTTTGAGAAGTCCCTAGGCACTTCTAATTTAAGGTTCCTGTAAGGCAACCAAATTCTTTAATTTTCATTTGTGAAGATTGTTATTGTAAAAAAGCATGTACCTTAAATGTCCTTACGTAAATTCAGCTCTCAGCATTTTACTTTAATATGATAATATATATATAATTTTAATGAATTGAAAATTTATCTTAATTACGATTCAAACAAGAATACTTCATTCTACCATCAACTTTGTCACGGGTCTGTCAGCCTGTATTATAATTTTAATGGCAGTAGCATAAACAAAAACATTTATTTTCTTTGACTAATTTAAAGTGGAAAACGATGAACATTTCAACAACGAAATAAGATGCGGGAATATTACACGAAAGAGTGACGACGGAACTTATTTCATTTTTCATTCGAAAAACTCACTTGCAAACTTTTTCGTCGCAATTGAGCTTTAAAATCATCAAATTATTTAATGGGTAAAATAAAGTTTACTAATTTGAATTATATTCAATTTAACGTCAGCGATATTAATTATGATGTTTTGCAATATATCGACTTACGTAGGTAAATACCACTGCCACTTAAATTACAATAAATAATTTTATATAAATTATTTCTTAAAACAATGTTCAAAGTTAAAATGTCTTAAGTAGAGGTGGGCTTAGTAGTGATTTTTACTGAGCAGTGATCGCCGAGAGCAGTTAAGTTAAAGAGCAGTTTGTAGTAGCAGTGACCATAGTAATGATATAATCACAGTTTTCCCTATATATATATATATATATATATATATATATATATATATATATATATATATATATATATATATATATATATATATATATATATATATATATATATGTATATATATATACATACATATATATATATATATATGTATATATATATGTATATATATATATATATATATATATATATATATATATATATATATATATATATATATATATATGTGTGTGTGTTGTGTGTGTGTGTGATCTCATTAGGTCTCATTAGTTTCGTCTCACATTCATATGTCTTCTTCAATTTGTTATTGAAGTTTTATTGTTGGAATTAAAATGCAACCAAATTACACTTGTTTTTTTCCTCTCCATTTTAGTTCAAAAAAATACGCACCCTTTAACTAACTTCAAACAATTAAAGAATATTTAAAAAGTAGACAAGTTAAAAGATAAAGTTACAATTCTTAGTTCTAAGAACTGAATACGGGCTAATATATATATATGGTGCAAACTGACTACCTACCACACTAAACTCCAATACTATAGCTGAAAATATGTAAGAATACGTAAAAAAAATTGTTGGTGGACAAAAAGACAAGAACAGGATGAATAAGTACAAATAACAGTGTTCTAATAGCAGCGATCACTGTAGGAGGTATAACACTTACCACAATTCAAAAAAAATATTTTAAAAAAAGTAGTTTAAAAGAACAGTTCCAAAGGAGCAGTTAAGAGAACAGTTAAGTTAAAGAGCAGAGCAATATGTTCTCTGCTCAGTGCAAATCACAGTGTTCTAAGTAACAGTGATCACCTGAGCAGTCACATCTATAGTCTTAAGGCATAATTTTATAGAATTGAATTTTCTACGAGTAAACTAGAAACCACTTTTAAGCAATTTTAAGGCTATTTTTCGAAAGCCCAATGACACTTAATTTTGAATTTATATTAAATAGTGCAATTTAATTTTACAACCATTGCGGGAAATGATACGATCTCCTATAGTGGTCGTCTAACCGATCTTTTATTCAATCCCGTAGACTCTTCTTTATCAACGGAAACTATGGCAAACCATATATTTTCTTCTACATGTCAGATCATCGCGTAAACAAATGAGGCAAATGGCTAGGGCTCAGTCCAAAGTGTCTATTTTGAATATTTAGATCAATATTGGAGATTTGTTTTAGTTTTACACATTATTTAGTTTTGTTTTATTTATTGTTTTATATCCTTTGTGGGATGGGAGGGGCCCGGTAAGAAGAAAACATCTCGTGCCCCAAAATGTGTTGTTCCGTCTGTCGACACTTTTTAAGCAAAAGAGAAACGTTCAGAAATAATTCTTTAACTCTGAATAGATATCTTAAAGCCAGGAATCATCTATGTCATTAATTGAAATAAGATTAAACCGTGTAATATGAAATGTCGTCTTTGAATCATTTGGCCGACCATGTAATTCCTACTAATTCGTCGAGAAAGTAATTGAGTTAAATAGCAACACTCAGGGCAGGATGATCTCATAGATAAATGAAATAAATGGCTAAGGCCCGATTTTTTTAAGAATACCTAAGGTCAAACTGTTTATTTTGAATATTTGAAACAATATTTGAGATTTGTTTTAGTTTTTTGACATTATTTAATTTTGTTTTATTTTTATTTTTATTTTTTTTATATTTTTTGTGTGCTCTATATCTTGTGGCGAGAGGAGGAGCCTAGTTAAGAAGGAAATACCTAGGGCCTCCAAGTGGATTATTCCGTCGCTGCTTGCATGCCACTTTTGTAGACCATGTTATATCCACATACAACCTTATGTCGTCTTGGTTCCCATGTAGATATAAACAACATCTAATATACATATCACACCTCGACAACAGCAGAGCCATATCACTTATGGAATTTTATGTGTAAATGTGGGCTGGTTGTTGCCGAAATACGGTACATACATTGACAGCGAAGTAGATAAGTGCAGAAGGGAATTGACCCGCTTCGAAGGACCACTTATCGGATTGATTTGACATTTTCAATATCTCTTACTCTTTCGCGGATAAATTTATATAGGTGTACAAAAACAGGAGCGTAGCTAGAAGAGTACAAATGGGAATCTATTAAAAAATCTGAAAAAAATTAACATTATTAGGCTATATATACTATAAAGTTATGAATTTCATTCTTAACAGGAAAAAAGAATAAGTCTGTCTCCAAAGTTAAGTATTTCGACACTTTTAAATGTGTTTCTTCGACTAGGCGAGGTCTAAATTGAGTTTTAGTGGCATCAAAAGACAACAAGGTGGATTTTAAATAAAAAATTATCGAAAATATGAAACTATTCCATGATTTGGTTTTTCATTGAGACGGTAATATAAATAATTCTGTATTTTAACCAAAAATATACAAAATAGTTTAATTTTTTTGGCCTCAAATCATCCTAGTCTTTCAAGAATTGGACAAGTGTGTGTTAAACATGCCTTAAGTTAGGATTTCGTAGTTCAGTAGCTAGGTTTTTTTAAGAATCCTAGCGATAAATTTGTTAATAATATGACGATGGTGTTTTTGATAGAAAAAAACTAGCAGAAAAAAATCACAACGTCAACACCCTCGTTAAAAATATTCTTTGAGAATAACAAAACGATATTTGAACAGCCGAACAGTTAGAACATATCGACTAACTGAACTACCAACAACACGTTTCGTTTATACTATGTACATACTCACAACATATTGAATGATCCAAAATCATCTAATATTTTTGTTCCTAAATAAAACGAAAAAATAACAAAACTGACAAGACTTAGCGTTTCGACATCCACATCGATACTTCACCCAACTAATAAGCTAATACACAAGAAAAATTTAGAAAATTTTTCGCACCTTAAATATTGGAAAGTATATGATAAAATATAAAAATTGCTAAATTTTGAGTAACGCATACATCAGCTATCGTAAATTAGAACCAAAATTTCGGAAAAACGGTCAGCCGTCTCTTTTCCGTTGACTTGACGTCCTGTTGCCTCAACTCATAGTAACAACCACCGAAAATTTGAACCAGATCCTTTGCGTGGTTTTCTGGCAATTGACGGCAAAAAAATATTTTTTGTTGAAAAATGCGACTTAAGTACATGACTCGAAGTCCAATTTCGGGAAAACGGCTAGCCGTCTATTTTCTGCTAGTACGCCGTCTTCTAGCTTCTTACATTTGTAATAACCAGCGAAAGTTTGAAGCAGATCCTATGCGTGGTTTTCGGGCTACTGACGGCCAAAAATTTTTTTGTGGAAGTAAGCGCCTATGATACATGATTCGAAGTCCAATTTCGAGAAAACGGCTAGCCGTCTATTTTCTGCTGGTATGGCACTTTCTAGCTTATTACATTAATAATAAACAGCGAAACCAGTGAACCAGATCCTATGCGTGTTTTTCTGGCAAATGAAGGCAAATGTTTTATTGAAATATGCGCCTACAATATTTGATTCGAAGTCCAGTTTCGAGAGAAAGGCTAGCCGTCTATTTCCTGCTGGTATAGCGTTTTCTAGCTTATTATATTAGTAATAACCAGCGAAAGTTTGAGCTAGATCCTATGCGTGGTTTTCTGGCAAATGAAGGCAAAAAAATTGTTTTATTGAAAAATGCGCCTACAATATTTGATTCGAAGTCCAATTTCAAGAGAAAGGCTAGCCGTCTATTTCGTGCCGGTATAGCGTTTTCTAGCTTATTATATTAGCAATAGCCAGCGAAAGTTTGAACCAGATCCTATGCGTGGTTTTCTGGCAATTGACGGCACAAAATATTTTTTGTTGAAAAATGCGCCTTAAATAGATGATTCGAAATCCAATTTCGGGAAAACGGCTAGCCGTCTATTTTCTTCTGGTATGGCGTTTTCTAGCTTATTATATTCGCTTAATAACCAGCGAAATTTTAATATGATTATTTAAACCTTTTACTTTCTTTATGCGTTAAAAGATTTAATAATCAGTTTTAAAAAAACGATATACTGTCTCTTAGATTTAAATCCAACAGGGACTATTACAAAGTGTTCGAGTGTGGGGAGGCCACGCATGCAATAACAGAAATGACAAATTCATAGGGATGCCGTTGTTGGAACTGGAAAATAATAAAATGGTACTATAATGACATACAACATTGGTAGTAGATATATACTTTTCTGGTCATCAAATATTTATAGGAAATGATTAACGGGGATTTTCGAACTGAAAAAAGAAAAGTTGGGAAAGGGAAAAGTGACTGACTGCTATATTCGTCAAAAGCAGAAATTTTTCCTTTAACATATCAGTGATTTGACTTTTAAGAATTTTGTTTATAACAAAAAAGAAACAAAGAAAAAAACGAAACAAAAATAAAACAAAGAATAAAAAACAAAACAAAAAACGAACAAAAAACTGTTAGGTGCCGATTAAAAAATGCTTAAAGCATTAAAAAAAGATTTTAAGGTAAAATTTCAACATAGAGTTTTTTTTTTTTACAAATTAATTTTAACTACGCTCTTGGAAAAAATACATCAATAGGAAAATCTATTCAAGAACAACATACATTGAGGCACTATTATTCTTGGACAACTAAAACTCAACTACCACTAACAATTGGTCGTCTCTAGGATGTAGATACTTATTTACTTTGTGAGCAACTTTTTTTTTCGATAAGTAGACCTACAATACTTTTTGAGTACTATAGTATCGCTTGTTACTCCAAGCATATGTATCTAATACTGTATTATGTTAGTATGTATAGGTATGGTGTCTTTTGTCTTTTATAAAACTTTTTGAATTCAAACAAAAAAGAAATTCTCATAACGTAATGATTTTTCTCTTTTCTCTTCGAATTGTGTCTGTTTGTTGTGTTAAAGTTTTACCGGGACAATGGCATAAGTGGATTTCATTTTGTATGATTTATATTTTGTTTTGCTCACGTTCCGTTTAAACTATTTATTTAAAAGTAAATCTTGAGACGGTCTTTTCGAGAACAATAAAAAGTACCGATTTATTACAAAAATATTTTTTAAAACGTATAGGCAAGAGTACACATTCTAAATGAATAGAATTTAATATGATAATTTAGTTGTATATAATAATTATTGAAGTCAAACTAATGGAGACAGCTACAGTATCAATAAACACTCTAGTGTAGGTGAGGGTTTCCCTTAGAGTTTGCGCTAGCGCGCTCGCGAAGAGTGATATTCAAATTTTAGGACATTACCACTCGAGGACATATACATTCGCGCAATATCTCAATCAGTTCAAATGTCTTCACCTTAGCTCAAAATTCGCAAAAAATTACCGTTAAGGGAAAACATTAATAATTTTAAAATTTGTATATACAGAATTATTTACTTTATAGTACGGGAGGTAGCGTTGTATTTTTATTAGTGATTTTAAATCGAATGAATTCTACTTTAAATATTAGATTAGTACCTTATAATCATCAAAACGGACGTTAGCCTTCACACCCACGGTGGACCTAAAAGAGACAGTGAATTTAATTTTTCGGTATTTTTTGACATTTAGAACTGTCAAATATTGTTCACTGATTTTACATTATAAAAAAATTGTCTAATTTCGATCATAGCAAGTTCAATAAATAATCTCTAATCAAACATAGCTATGGAAATTAAAAATTACAATAACAATTTTTTTGTAATGTAAAGTCAGTGGAGAATTTTTGACAATTCTAAATGTCAAAAAGTAGCGCAAAATTAAACCCGCTGCCTCTTTTAGGTCCACCGCGGGTGCGACGGCTGACGCCCGTTTTGATGATTATTAAGTACTAATCTAATATTTAAAGTAGAATTCAGTCGGCCAAAAATCACTATTGAAAATGCAACGCTACCTCCCCTACTATTAATATCTATAGTAACATATTTTCAAATTTATGTTGATCCAATTATATAGGAATAATTTTCTGTCAGCGCCTAGTTTGAGATTTTCTTTGATTAGTTTACAGATGGTTAATTTTCATTGATTCACTTATTTTTCTTGTATTTATTACCTTAAACAATGTCTATTTCATATTCGGAAGCTTTAGTTTGGTTGGAAGTTGATACTGTGGATTTTTTTATAATCTATTAGTCGATGAGTTCCCAAAATTGTGATTTTTGTGCACTAGTATTTTGACAACTATTCCACCTAAACATATGAAGTTTAATTTGGAAAATTGCTTCTATTAACCTCAACCTTCCTGAGAAAATTTAGTTCTGTAACGTAACGAGCCTCAGAGATTGAGACGGATGAAAGTTTGGATAAGGTTTAAATATACATAAACAAAAATAGTTTAATTTGGTCTATTGGCTGCCCGCTGTACCTAATCCTAAGTGTGCGAGCTCGATTCGCTCTTGGCCGGTTCTTTATAATAGTCTATAATATTCTATGATAATAAAATGAGCAATTTCCAAAAATGTTTTAAATATTTTCTAATGCAGCATTTTAATTTTTTCTGTTTCTTCATTGGTATATTTAGAGTTCATTTGGGTGATAAAAAATTTGATTATCTACAATATTTATTATTTTATTAAAAATTTTCCCCAGCTAGACTTTATTGTCCGCCAGTACCTCACTTAAAAGTAGTTTAGTGAGAGGAGCGAAGCACTACAGAGAAGTGATTCTGCACTGAATTTCGGATCATTTGGTGAGCAAAAAACACTATAATGAATTAACGTTGTATAAAATTTTGAATTGTTTAATCAGCTGAGAAAACATTGTAAAGAATCGATACTACACAAACTTTCGTAATATCTATCTGATTCAAAAGTAATTTGACTTATAATAAACATAATTCTCAACAATCAAAACCACAAAGTAAAGTTAGTTTTATTTTTTGTTTTACTTTTAATTAAATGAAAATAGAAATTTTTCTTATTATATAAAATTGCTCAATATTTTTTTTAATATAAAGGGGGCAGTTCACGCCAGAATCGGCTAATAAATTAATTTTTTTCGAATCTCGTTTTTTGTTTTTATTTCGTTCTGTAGTTCTTTACAAACACGGTGATATATAAAACATGGCCAAAAAAAATTTTTTTTCAAGTAGAAAAATATTTATTTGTGAGCCGCTGCACAGCCAAGTTGCTGCTCCTTTACAGATAACACTCGCCCCCGCCCCTCGCGATTTGATCAGTAATATTTAGTTTTGGTGTGTACACGAGTTATAGTATACACTGAGATAATGCTCTTTTATTTATATACCTTTGTAGACGTTCTAATAAACAGTGAATAAACCGGTTTTTTTGTTACTATTTTTGTTTTTTACCATTTCCCAAAACTTGTGTTTTTCTCGACAAGGAAAATCATATCTCAAGTTCTAAAAAAGATAGAGACTTAATTTTTTTTTTAATTTTGTTCATAAACATATTGCGCATAAAGTGGAGTATGCTTTTTCCATTTGAACAATTGTAACTATTTTTAAACATTTATTTTCTAATAAAAAATTGCGTTTTATAATTTTTAGAACTTTGGGATTACAATTTTATAGTTCATTTTTAAAATTGCCTGAAACCCATACTCAGCTTTATGGACAGGTCCTTTAGGAATAAAATAATGAAAAAATATTTAAATAATATTCATTACTTTTCGAGATATGGCGTTCCTTGTAAACGTTTAAAAACTTGTGAAATAGGGCCCCCTCCCCCCACAGCGAAGAGTATTGAATGTTTCAAAAACAAAATTTTTTATTTGAAACCATCCTTAATTTGAAAAAAATTTCAACAAGCAAAATAATTATAAATAAAAAAGTTACTTTTTTATTTGAACTCCTCCCTTAAAGGATATCTGTTTAGTGATTGTACTATAGAAACAACAATTTGATAATAATTTCCTTATTGAACTTAGTTGCGTTCTACGACTACTACATTATACGTTTTTTTCTGTCACGTTCCAACTTCAATCACGTTCAAATATTGAATTTCCAATTGTAACTCACTCTTGTCTGCAGAAATATTATGAGGAAAAATTGAAAAATGATCAACTTCAACATGATATCTTCATTTAGTTATGTATATAGTAAATAAACGAACAGAAACTTTATTTGTTGAATAATAAAATTTTATTTCTTGTTTAATATTAATTTTCGTTCCATACGTACGATATAGGGAAACTATGCTAATGCAAATTTGGATAGTTAAAAAAATTTTTAGAAACAAGTGCCAATTTTGGCCTGTAGTGCCAAAAAGTTTATTTTTAATTTTAATTACTAGTACCCAAATTGCATATGGAAAATACCACGGTCTAATTCCTAAAATTTTAGGTGCCGAAACATATACCTAAAAAAGTCCACTTTTTCCTAAATTGCGTCCCAACATTCACTGTCGGCATCTTGACTTATATAAACGGGCAAAAATTCCCTTATGAATACGAGGAAGTTGCATGTCACCTCCCATTGGTAGTGTAAATTCGTTTTAATCGCTGACATTACTCAGATGGGATGAAATTAAATTTAATAGTGAAGAACATTGATTTATAGTATGGGTGTGAACTTTTTCAGAAATTCTGCCTTTTCCTTACTGGACAAATTGGGTATTACCTGAAGCTTTTACTGTATTTTGAACAAAACATCAGATTGCTATAATTTTTGTTGTCGCTTCTAATTTATGAACCTTCATGTTATTTATTTATTAATGTACCTTTACTTTTTTTAAAATAATTTTCTTAACAGAAAACCGCAGCTTTATGTGCATCTAATCATAAAATGGTAAATGGAGTAGCACCATTTATCACCTACGCGAAACAGATATAAACCTGATGTACATTGTAATAGCAAATATGAACTGATAAATTACCAGAAAGCGGTTCTGTTTGGTCTACACCAGTGTTATCTAAACTTTTCTCATTGTGAAGCACTTTTTAAGTTCTAACAATTTTAACACTACTGTGTTTTATTAATAAACTAGCCGTATGCCCGATGGGATTTCCCATCGACAACATCTTTTTATTAGGTATTCACTTTCTGCTCACATTTAATGTTTTTCAAAAGCCTAAATCAATATCCACGTTTCTAACTTTAAAAATGATGAACTTCCCATATGAACTCTCATTTTCTGTTTTAACGCCATAGGGAATAAATTTTCAGAAACAACTGACTTTTATTTATAAATTGAAGCTTAAACGCCAATTTTCATAACTCCTGTGCTTAATTTCGTCCTAAACCCAACAATTTAGGTTGTGCATTGTCTGCCAGTCAAAGTTAATGATTCATTAAATAAGATATTATTAGTTTAATATTTGTGCTAAGCAAAAATTGATATAATTATCAGAGAAGGATTAGCACAGTTAGAATGTTTACAACTTTTAGAAAGATAAAAATTTATTGAAAGAAAACTGTAAATAACTACATTATTTAGAGAAATTATCCAGTGAACTTATTGCCTCCACAATACATGATTTGATGCCCATGGAATATTTTCTTGAAGAAAATATAAAATCTCTGGCTTGTGCTGATAAACTACCAACAACTGACGCCTTGAAAGTTAAGATAATTCATGTCGTTTCTGAAATAAGGTTTAGTAATGCGGTTTAAAATTAGACTAATAGAGTATGTTCGACTTTCAAACAGTAAATAACATAAAATGGTTGCCAAAATTTAAACGAAAAATCGATCGTCAACTTAACTTATTTGTGTTTTATTTCCATTCCAAGTTTTTCACGTTGAAAAAAAGGAATACTGTACTGTTGAGCTAAATTTCGTTTAAGGCTTTATTTTAAATTATATTGAATAAACTGTTTGCGAAACACTAGTGTTCCGCGAAATAGAGTTTGGAAACACTGCTTATAATATTATATATTGTATTATATAATAGTATGTGTGTATGCATATGCATATTTATGTGGACTCCAATATTAGATGTATCATCTTAAACGGAACGACAGCACCATATGCTGCTCCTGCAAATTCATTGCTACATAAACAAATATGACAAAGAAGAAGTGTACAAAAAAGGAAAAATAGGAAAAGAAAACATCCCGCAGCAGTAAGATAATATTTTGAAATGGTCCTCTACATGTATATGGGCGTCAGTTTAATAAACTTTACTGTTGACATTTAAAAATTGTTACATGTACATACACGTCGATTCCAAAATTTGCCCCCTTATTTTGAAATATTTCTGCATCAGTTAAGAGGTTACGCTAGGTATTGTAAAATATTCATATCCGTTTCATAAAGACAAAAGATTTTTAATATAAAAAAAAAAAAATTTAAAAATTACACAATGATTGAAAAATTATCAAACTGGATCGGCTGGGACTTGAGCCAGTTTGAAAATTTTTCAATCACTGTAATTTTTAATTAACATATGGGTTTGGTCATACATACCAAAGAAATCATAAATCGTAAAGTGAACATATGAATACCAACGTATATTTAAATACGAACAAAAGTTCGTCATACGTAGTAATAATATTTCACAAACATTCGATAATATTTAAAATTAAATTTTAAAAAATTTGATTTTTATTTTTAAAAATTAATTACCAATTTTTAAACATAATCCACTTTCAAATTAAACAGTAACATTACAACCAGTCATAATAAGAAAATGTTAAATTATACAAAATTTATGAAAAGACTAACCGTATACCCAACCGATCGGATTTAACATCGGCAACATCTCAGGATGTCAGTCAGTGTTAAAAAATTATTAAATAAGATATTTACCTCGATAGTCAATAGTAACATATTTTTATATAATATCTGTAACTTCAGAAATGACGAATTTCTATATAAATTTTCATCCTCTATTTAACTCACTTAGGGGACGAATTTTCAAAAATCCTTTCTTAGTGCTCATTTACGTTACATAAGGAACTCCTATGCAAAATTTCATTCTTCTAAACCCAACGGTTTAGGCTGTGCGTTGTCTGTCAGTCAGTCAGTGTTACAAATTTATTAAGTAAGTAGATTCAGTTTCAACACCAATATACATAGATGGCAAGATAACATAAAAGATGCGAATTTTTACTATTACAGGCTAAAAATGCATTTATTTGAAGAATTTATGTATGAATTTCAATTCTCTTCATAATTTTAATCGTTTAAACCTTTTGAGTTTCAAAAGCCTAATTTTTACAGAAAATTTACTGTAATTTTAGAAGTACTGGGAAAAAATGTCACACACAATGTAGTTAAAAAGAATCCACTTCATCTGTTTAATGCGGTAAAACAAAGCATGCATTCTAATTTTTATGAAAAAAATTTGAAGGTATAAATGTTTGAGCCACATCTATGTAATTCAAAGTCAATGACCGAACACCAATCATATACCTATTTTACCTACAAAATCGTCGAAATTTACAAGCACTGTACAGGACATCTATGCGAGACTTAAATAGTGGCTTAAAATGAAGATTCAGTGTCTCTAATAACAATAAAGACGACATAAACATTGCGTTCTTCTTCACCAAATGGTGTTTCATTAACGTTTTGTCTTTATTTATTACATTGTACCATCATGTACTTAAGCACATAGGGAAAACTAGGGACGTTATACGGACCCAATAAAGTTCACTAACTTGAGCGTTACTTTTTACGTTTATTTTTTAATTGTGACAGTTATTTCAAGCTTAATTTCTCATTTTCAATGGAGTCTTTGTTTGAAAATGAGTAATCAAGTATTTATTGAGGCGAACCGTTTGTCTTCCTATCCGTTGGAATATAAGTATGTATATAAGCAAAAGATAATTTACAGTTAAGGAAATGATCCCTAATAATTGAAAATTTGTATCAAGGTATGCTTTAGTATGAGAAACCATTCTCCAAAGTTCAGATCACTAGAAGCTTGAAATTGTATAAAAAATTTTCCTTTTATCTTCTTTTGTATTTCCAGAACCAGAAATAACGCCATAAAACATATAGTGCCAGCTATCGTCAGAAAAATCTCTTGAAATGAAATTGAAGTTTTTATAACCACTTTTCATTTTTCAAATCTCGTTTGCGAAATACTGACCTTTGAAGTTTATACACGGAGAGAAAATTCCTATAAAAATTATTGTGCTCATACTACAATGACTCAGGGTTCCTCACTTGCTTGACTTTTACACAGTTTTCGGATTTCGGAATAAAATAGAACGTATTTAAATAAAATTTGTTTACGGGCTATTTGAAAATATAGATAAATATATTCAACAAGAATCTCAGGTAAAATTGTTACTATACGGAGAGAAAATCCTTATAAAAATAACTGTGCTCATACTACAATCGACGTGTAACAGGCGAACATATTCAATTTTTGTACGACAAAATTATAAAAATTATAGTTATATTATTGTAATTTTTGAAGATGCCCACCCTTACTCTATACCACACTATATATATTTATTGATGGCTATGTTACAATAGTGCTGTTGTTATTGTACATATTCTAAGACATTCTTCTCTTTGTTTACCATTATACACAGTTCTCATACCACGGATACTTCCTTTCCATTTCCCCTGTTCGTCCTGTTCGACCATCCCACTCTCCTTTCCATTTCCAAAACCATTTCCAACAGTTTTATTATTACCTATACCAACGTATGTAACTTCTGTATTTGTGTTAAATTTCATTTTATTTATATACAGATTTAGGCGACAACTGCGCGATGACGAAATGGTAGGTATAAACCCGGCTGCACACCTAAGCGATACGATATAGACGACATACGACACTTATCGTAAGATATGACATACGATACGACAGATATGATTTCTACGACACTGGAAGGATAAATTTTCAAGTCAGTGTTTTAACCATAAACTCTTCAAGTGGAAAAGAGATTATAGAAATGTATAGTAGTATTTAAGAAATAAAAAAGAAAAAGGAAGAAGCGCTGAATACATCCATAACAATTTTAGTAATGTTCAACAGTTCGGCATAATTTTGCAATAGTTAGCAGATAATTAATTATCAAAACATGAATCAAAATTTAAAAAATTCTATTGGATAAGCTTGGAGGGCTAGAAAAAGATAAACTATTTCAGGAAAAATAATTTTTATCTGTATCTTTTAAATCGCTAACAACAATTTTCGATGTCAAATTTGTGACAACACTGGTATCATACACTTTTAAGATATAATTCCATAAATATGGGTATAACTCTTAGCATAGAATTCTTGATAATGTTCCTACACTATTTGAATTAGCGTTACTTTCAAATTTATAGATAATTCATGAATATTGATCGACTTTACGATAGGTCTCGTACGATACGATACCGCATCGTACGATGCGATACCGTATCGTACGATTTATCTTTTCAAAAATCTGTCATACGTAGTAGTGTTTCACAAGCACTCGATAATATTTGAAATTGAAAAGTTGTAACTGCTTCTCGCATTATAGAGAGTACATACACATAGGTGATTGAATGTTGTCTGTATCGGACGCCTATCGAGCAAAGGATCGATGGTGTAATGGATAGCACACCTGGCTAGTTACCAGGAGATCCTGTGTTCGATTCCCGGCCGATCCGGATAATTTTTTCAATCACATTGTGATTTTTAATTTTCAATACAGGTTCAATGTACTCAAACGATGTGTGTCGTAAGGCGGCAGGTGTCATGTGTGTCATATATGTCGTATAATACGTATCGTATCGCTTAGGTGTGCAGCAAGGTTAAGGAACAAAGTTGTATAGGTGCTTTTCGTTCGTTCATTCGCTCATTTGGTGTCTACTATTTTAGAGTTCAATGAATTTTCAAAATGGATTTCATATTAAATTGCCATTGTTGTTTTCATTGTATTTGAATTGTGAAAGTTTAAGTGTTTTTGAGCTTTAATTTACGAATATTCAGTTTTCGTGTACGTACAAATATTTCATTTTCATATAAATACCTATTTATTGTAGGTATATAATATAGAAACATGCTGTGATGTACGAAATTTCGAGACAAATAAACCATGGTTTATACTTATTTAGTCAACTTCAATAACAAACTTATATAATTAATGTTAAAAATTGTTTTTATAAAATGTACACAGAGACGAAACATAGGGAAGAGAGAGGTAAGACAGGATCCCACATTATCACGGCACCTGAACGCATCAAATGCAAGCAAGTATCCACATTCGGTCTGTCCGTCCAGTTAAAGTTAGTCATAGAAAACTAGTGGAAATGAGTAATTGCATTTGTATATACGTAAGAGCCAAAGGGTGATTTTACGTTGTTAATGTTGAATATATTTTCAGTTACAGTTGAATATATTTTCTTGTTAGAAATGTATTTCATTAAAACACTCTAAAAATTGGCTATAGTATTTCTCAACCCTTCCCCAGTACATTAATGTGTTTCACTAAAAGTATATATAGCGATATTATATTATTACAAACCTTTTTTTTTCTAAATCTATGTTCACATTTGATTTTACTTGTTGCATGTTACCCGTTTCAATATATATTTATGTACATGTGTATGTACATATAATTCTAAAGGGAATTACTAAACAAATTATTTAACCTTCTTTCAAGAAATTTACCTACTTTTATGTACGGGATTAAATTCCCAGAGGAAACAGTAAAAGTATCTTTATCAGTAGCAACATACCAAGACATTCCTCAACGTACAGTTCGGGAACGCTTTTTGAGCAATTTTTCATTTAAAGGAGACATAATTATCATCTAGTTGGCGCGTAAAAATTTTTTAATTTCTTTAAAACAGATTAATGTAGAATAGTTGGCATAGAATAAAGTTGGAGAGTACTTTTGGTACTGCCGATTATTATAATCTTTTAGAGGACAGTTATTTCATTGTAGAGAATAATTTGAAAAATGTATCCTATTTTAATATAGGATTCCTTTGTACTATACTTAATTTTAAGTAGCATTCTCGTTAAATCATTCAAAAATTCGATGATTTTTACGAATTTTTGTCAGACGAAAAATAAAATATTATATTTCATAAAATTTCATAGAAATTATATGCTATACACCACTACACTAAAGTGTGAGTTTTAATCCCGAGCGTGAAATTTGTTTGCCAGAGTGCCTGTAAAGGCCCAAGGGCAAACATTCACACGAGGGTTAAAATAAAAATGGTAAGCTAAATTTATAGCAATTTATCACATTCATAACATCATTATTATAGTAATAGTGGGGGCGCTGGGGACGATGTACTGCGATTCTATTGCGATATCTACTGCGATGTTGCTTAAAATTCTCATTTTATAAGATTTTTGTCAGCATGGTCGAGGCACGTCTAATTTACACCTAATTTTTCATACTTGAAATTACCAGAAACACTTTGACCTATGGGACGGCTATAAACGTCCCTGTTTTTTTTTTATGTTATTTCAAAAACCGTAAGAATACCTAATTTCTTATTAACATACCTAAATAATATCATATAATGTAATTTTTGGAAATCTTTCAAATGTTTATATTATGAACGGTAACTGCTTTATGGAAATTGATAGTCGAGACAACCTCATTAATAGAAATCTTAAAATGAAAGAGCTGACTTTGACTTATAATATCGGTTTTTAAGCCTGAAGCTTGAATCTCATTTATTTACTTATCCAAGTTCAACAATATTCCACACTTAGCTATTTTATAATAATTTTCATTTATCGTCACAAATCCCACATCGTTAAATATTTGTTTGTCTTTGAAAGGACCCAAACTCAATTTGATTGCAACACTATATCTTTAATATTATTATATCTGGTTTGTATTGTACTTTTGTACTTCTTAATCCTCTATTATCTTTCCGATCTTTTTCCAATTACATTTTCCAATATTTCAATTGACAAATTCAATTGTTCCAAAGAAAGGGGCAAAAAGAGAATCTCGTAAATAAACAATAAATTGTCATTGATAAAAATAATTGAAAATTTCGTATAGATGAAACAAAAGGAAATCGTGACAGTGAAACATCTCTTTAATCCAATTTTATTGAGTATTCAGACCTTTGTAAAAGCATTAATCAAATTAAATACGCGTATTTATTTTCAAAAACTTGGTACTTAAAAATTCGTAGAGCTGTTCATTTTTACTCATCGAGAATTTTAAAATTAATAAGTATTGAGATGAGAATTGTATGTCTAAAATGACATTCTAAGGGATATTATACTTTCTTCAAAAAAAGGTAGGTATCCAAGTTACTAAGACACTTGTATACGTAGCCCAAGATCAAAATTCCAATTCTGCTTTCGTAATGCTTGCCTTTCGCAATTCAAAAAAAAAAAAAAAATTAATGAGAACTAATTTTGCACCAAATCCCGGAATAATCTCATCATATCAACCAATATTACCATATCAGCAAGATATGGTAATATTAGTAACGACATATCGGTCACCACGGTATTCAAATTACCGAAACTTTCCTTCAGATCGAATTGCTAAATATAATTCTAAATAAAGCTCACTATTTTAATTACCTTTTCAGGCGAGCATTATACTAAATATTATGAGTGCGTGTACATTAGCCAAAATTAAATTCAGTTGTTGATATATTTTTTCGTATGATATCTTGTTGCTTGCCGAATTTCCGAAATTTTAATTTTACATTAAGCATTAACAAAAAACTGTTTATTTCGTTTGATTTGCTTTCATTAGATGGATTTTCACGTCATCTTTTTGAGATTTTTGCCACCTGTTATACATTTATTTCTGAAGACGGCCATTAATATTCGAAATCTGTCATTTGATTCTTGCTGTTGACTTCTCGTTGTTTGAATTTAGTAGCAGGCTGTCGCATTTTTCTTTTCTTTGCTTTTTATTTATATTTTCGCCTGCAGTTGCATTTTTCACATAATTAAATTCAGTAGTGAATTTTTGTTAAAGCGGCCAAGTTGGATATAACTAGGATGTAGTTTTTATATATCGAGTGAACAGAAATCTCCGTAACAGTGACTACGAAGCCTTTAACATTTGAATACATAATTTTCTGCTAATGTTTCACCCACTTTTTTACAAATTGTTAAGACTCTACTGTACTAACATTGCGTACGGCGTAGCAGAAAACTACTGTACCTAACACTTCAACACCGAGCACTAGCACCACCATGGTCCGGTGGAGCAGTAGTGGCGTGATCGGATCACCAATGCCAAGGGCGCAGGTTTAATCCCCACCGGCAACGACGGCCTACACCATTTTTTTTCATTTCTTGTTCTTTCCCCTTTTATATAATGGTGGAATATTCTGAAACCATCGAGAATCACCTAGAAGCTCCATATCGAAGAAAAACAACTACATCACAACAACAGCACGTCATCACCAAATGGGTATATAAGTCGGTTGCGCCAGATGGTGGCAATCAGTTGTAATCAAGTGCTACGTCGGAGACTAAGGAGAAACGAGTGTAAGAGCCAGTAGTGGAAAAAGTGCAGTGGAAGCAAGTAGTGAATCAGCCAAGTGGACATTGTGGACAACCGAACAGGATCAATGGAACGATTGGACTTAGAATAAATATTCTACTAATAATCATTGTTAAATACATCGTAAAACTGTTTAATAAATTGTTGTCTGAAAAAGATACTAGGTGTGTTCCAGCACCTATTTTTCGACAAGTACAAAACATGTTCATGATTTATTTATGCGCATGCTTGACTATGAACAAGTCACAAACATGTTTGTAATGTACAGAGTGCTGGAACATATTTTAAAAACAATTGTTGACATTTAATGGACACTGTCTTCTTCCACAGTGTCGTATACTTTCGGTTTGAATTTTTTTGTTCTCTTGAAATGATAATCGAATTATTTCGTTCCTCGTCTCAACAGAGGTAGATAAGTGAAAATCAGAATTAAGTGTTTCCTAGTATCACTCATATCATATTACCACTAAAATTAAACAAATAAAACAAATATGGAATATCTAAAGTCACGCTGAAATTTACTAATATTAAATAAAATTATATTCCAGTTTTATTCATTTCACTCCATTTCAGTAATAAGAAATGTTAAAATGAAATTTATAGATATAACTTGAAATTTTGTTAACCTAAAATTTTAATATACATATCTAGAAAACAAAAATTAAATTATTTAATTTTTCCCCCTTCTTGTTTTAAATGTCTATAAATAATTATAAAATTTGTTTATCTAGTTTAAAATTTTCAAATTCTGTACGTTAAACAATTAACCTATAATCTGTTGTTTTTAAATCGTCAAAAGAAAGAGATAGCAATAAATAAAAGAAACAAACAATATAATGTACAAAAAATCCATTCAAAAACCCTTGGACAATTTAGACAGTCAATAACAAGTTTGTAACTTGTCGGATGTATTGTTGGAACATTGTACAATATGTACAAATTGTACAAATTGTTTACTTTTTCTTTGCTGGAACGCAATAACTTGATTACGCATGTGCAAACAATCCACGGACTGTCAAATATAGCATGCTGGAACAAACCTACTATCTTTTATTTCAAAAACTCTAGTGGAACGTTGAGTGCTCCAAAAGCTTTTCGTCGTAAAACGAAACCAGAGTACCGCAACAAAATGATTCCAATCTCCACATATATTTTATAGAATCTGTATGTAATATTTTAAGCCTTTTTCTGCTTGTACAAAGAAAAGTTACTCATACAGACTAATAACTAAAAATTCATTTCTAATACGAATGTTACAAAAAGCGTATTAACTATATGTCCATGTTACAAAATACACACTTCTAACTTTTTAATCTTCACCAGCTTTTTAGAAAAAGTGTACCTTGTGAGTCAGTCAACGATGATGCTCTGTACGTCATTTTTTCTACCGTAATCCAGTAAGTTCGAGCCCTTACACGTATCCCATTTTAAATATATGTGTCGTGATAAAGATGATGGAGAAAGAAGAACAAAACTTTTGAGCAGTGGCAAATTAGTCAGATATTTTTGGGAAATTTATTTTTTTAAATCATGTTAAAAACTTTTTTTAAGGTTTATATCATTTATGGCAGTAGCCATGCAGCTGTGAATTGTTTTCTTTTGAAATTGCCACAGAAATTACTTCACCAATAAATTTGTTTACATACCATTATAGACCAATGAACACACTTATATTTCAGTAGGTACTGTAGACGGGGAGAAGTTTGTCGTTTGTTTCCTTGATGCACCTAATGGGGGGCAATGCGATTGCTTCTTTTTTAATTTTGAAATTGTTTCTCAAAAAACTTCAAAATTTTATTATTAATATTATATTTTGATAATAATGAAATGGGCGTCGTTATGTAGAAAATATGCAACCGTCAGAACCAAATTTGTGGTAAGATGCATTTTTATAAAAAACACCTACTAAAGCGCAGTGTAAATGTACTAGAAATTTACCAAAAAATTAAATTTTCTTTTATACAGTTTTTTTAATACATACTATATTATCAATAAATTATTTATTACTCAAAAAGCGCCCTATACGATTTTGATGGAATTTGGTGTGCTGTAAGTAAATAAGGTAAGCAATATTCTGTACTTTTTTGAAAGGTGTAAGTATACTAGAACCATACTAAAAAATAAAATATATTTCTTATGCAATTATTTTGAACTATTAATATTTTGGGAAAAATGTCAAAAAAACATATAATATAGTCCCAAGTATTACTTAAATTTTGGCGTCGGTTTTATTTTCCTCGGTGTTATAGTTTTCGGGAAAATTAAGTTTGAAAAATTACAGCACTCACACATATTTGGGTTAATATCTCAAGGACAAATCAAGGTTAAGGGTCAATGACCCTATATTTGGTAATCACTTGGGGTACCAATATTACTACATATATTATTACAGACATCGGCTATGGCGGCCATTTCCCTATGCTTATCTTGCTATACCCTTTATAACGTACCACTACTTCAAATACAGAGTTGATGAGAAAAAAATTGTAGCCTAACCACATTTTCAGAATTTGTGACCTTGAGACTTAAATTGTTCAGTAATATCCAAAAAATACTGTTAACACCAAAAAAAAAAAGAAACAATGAAATAGTATAATAATCAAGTCGAAAAGAAAAATTAAAAAGACGCCATTTTGTTAACTTTTTCGCGGGATACTTGACGACTACACACTTTGGAAACCACTGCCTTAGACTATGTTGAGTAAATAATGAAAAGTCACCGCTGAAGAGTTTATAGCAAGTGTTTCACAACCAATAGAATGTTTCTGCAAATTGATCAGTATGCTGAACACAACTTTTGATTAAATTTTATTTTAACGTAATATATATTTCAAGAAGAATTTTTTTTTTGTTTTCTAATGAATAGATACTGTTTTACCGTAAGTCTACACACTGCCACTGAATTGAGAGGATTACGTATTATCCCTGGGATACCTACTTTAATCTTAAATTTCACCTTAATGAAAAATGATACAATATTATACCATTAATCATGTTACTTCCATATGTCGATATCATACCTATTAATCTAACGGAAAAATTTATTAAAGCACATAAAGTCGGTATTACATTCATTTATTCAAATTAAATTATTATTGTGAATGTTTTGTCTAAAATAATTCTATAGAATTTTCGTAGCAAGGAAAAAGGGCAAAAAGGCTAAGCTAAATAAACTAATCTCCTTTTATGTTAAGAAAGAATTTGCGATTAAACCATTCAAAAATTTAACATTTTTTGTTGTTTTGATTAAAATTATCGACAAATATACCAGTAAAATTAAAAAAAACGACGGGTTGCACTCCGGTAGTGCCGGCAGAAGTGAAAACTTGAATATTAACGTTGTGCATTTTTGATATTTTGGAACGGTTAGGGAATAATTTTGCACGAATTGCTTTAATTATCAGTATAAAAGTACTATCATTTATGTGGTAGAATACAGTATTTATTTATTGCGCTCTCATACACGGCACACCCTGCCGGAACGCTAGAAAAAGTGGACTTTTGCGTGCGCGTTTGGAGCGCTGTATTTTTTCACCTGTACAAGATAGACAGGTGCTCTCGCTGACTTTTTTGTAGAGAATTCGATTCTCTACAAAAAAAGTCTTAACACTTTTTAATGTATCTATTATCGTTTTCCCTACGTAAGCGGTGAAAGCTCAAAAAACGCTATTTATGAATTTTCAATATTGTTTAAACAATATAAAAAAACATTTCCGGGAGTTCACATTTTGCACAAATGTTCTCTTCGGTAATCCCTACAAGAATCTCTTTTTAAAAATTTTTTATCTCTATTCTAAAATTAATGTTTAATGAGATAGGGCTTAAAATTAGTGCTATTGGAGTAAACCCGTATATATCTATCTGTCCTTTCGCGTTACACTGGTTTCAGTAGTATAGAGATACTACCGTTCGTTCTGTATTCTGTACTACTGTCTACTGTTATGTACTGTCGTCTTACGAATTTTCGATCAGGTCACGTGTCGTGACGCCAGTTTAACATTTTTTACCCATTACAAAAAAAGTGTACAACGCAGTTTATTGTCTGCTCTACTGACCGTCTACTTTCCATCCGTCTTACGAATTTTTGATCAGATCTTACGAATTTTCGATCAGGTCACGTGACCTGACGCGAGTTTAACATTTTTTACCCATTACAAAAAAAGTGTACAACGCCGCTAAAGAAGTTTTCACTTCAAAAATTCCAGACCATTTTTAATGTCGACTTTCAGAAAGCGGAGACGTATACTTAGAATTTTCGATAATTTTTTTGTCTTGATATATGTTGGCGATAAAAATTCTGTAATTACTTCATAAAATGGAATCTTCTAAAGGAAAACTTCCACTTTTTAAGGTACCACCACAGTGGGATTCTGCCGAAGAGTAGTTAATTTTCACAATTTTTTTTTCGGATGGATAGGATGGGGGAATGGGGATGAATTTTTTTTACGATTAATACCACTATTTGACAATACAAAAATATTTTTTTTTATTTATTTTTATTTATTTTTTATAATTATTATAATTTTTTGAAAAAAGTGTCTTTAAAAAAGGCCGAAATTTGGTGCCCACGATTGCGGCTGCAGTTTTTATCTGAAAAAAAAAATCAAAGTGATTATCAATCTATAGGTAAGCCGCTATGTCCGTATATGAGCTTTTTTTTGAAATCTTCCTATTTTTTCACACGGAAAACCGTAAACAATTTTGTACTTTTTATTCAAACCGCCGCCATTTTTTCAAATTTCAAAGAACAAAAATGCTCCCATAGGAAGATAACGGCTTACCTACAGATTGATAATCTATTTGATAGTTTTTTCAGATCAAATCTGCGGCCGCAATCGTGGCAAAAAATCGTGCCAAAAAATTTCATCCCCATTCCCCCATCCTATCTATATGAAAAAAAATTGTGAAAATTGACTATTCTTCGGCACAATCACACTGTGATAGTTGGTACCTTAAGGTTTTGGCTTGAAATGAATTACAATTATTTATTTCATAGTATTTAAAACTACAAAGAACTTTTAAATATTTTTTGCAGCCGAATAAGGATTAATTATTATAGTTATAGGGAAATATAAATTGCATTTTGTTTATACAGCGACTACAATTAAGGGAAAATAAACTCATTCGATGCAAGGAAACGGATAAGTTAGTTAATTTATTTGTAGAAACTATTGAAAATTTTAAAACACTTCTTAATTCTTTTTATTTAACTCGGTACTAATTTATTTATCTAAACTACTTTTTAAAACTGTAAAGTAAATTTAAACGAATAAAACTGTAAAAAAAGAGAAAGAGTTGTACAACGAAAACAGAAAATACATTTGAAAGTTTCACAATACAATAGAGTTTTATACGTATTATGTAAGTTAAAACTTTTTTCCAAATACTTTCTGTATCAAAAATTCTATATCAAAAAAAATTTTAAAAATAGGAAATCAGCCAAGAGCGTTTTGAATACACCAATAATACTTTCTTTTTGCTTTTATTATAAAATTGGAGCATTGCTGCCGGTGGATGGCGCGGTCAGCAGTGCCCGGCGGCATCGCCAGCGAAAGGTCATGGTAACGGTAAGGATAAAAACATACACAAAACAGACAGGGACACTGTCGCGTTTTTGTTAGTTAACAGTTCTTCTCGTTAAATGGCTAGGCAACAAATTTTCGTTAGACAAACCCAAATTTATTCGAAACAATACAAACTTCTCGTGTAATAATAAGTGATGAAAAATTCGTCAAGTGTGTGTTTTTGACACGCATTAAGTAATGTCACCTCAGTGAAAGTGTTAATTTATGATTTTTTGGCTCGGTTTTTAAGTACAGTGAGAATACAACCCTCTTGCGTTTATTCAATATATGCATGTACAACTCTATAATACAGTAAGAATACAGCCCTCTTGCCTTTATTCAATATATGCATGTACAACTCTATAATTATTATATTATATATTATTATTACTATTATTAATTTTGTCCCCACTATAATCACACAACGAGATTAATATGCCATCCTTCGGTGATATAAAAACGAACATTTCATTATTTTAAAAGATGGTCAACGCGTATCTCATCATTTGAGTCAAACTTACTTTTGTCAACATGTAAGTAATGTGGAATAGTCGTTAGTTTATGTAATATTATATAAAACGGAATACCTATTTTATATTATATTACTGTATTATTGCTACGTTACTCCTCATTCGCGTAGATTGTTTTAATGGGAAAATATTTTTATGTTGGTAAAAATGGCATTTTTTTCTTTTAAATTATGAAAAAAAATTTTTATGGTTATGTTTGTTAAAACTCAGTTCGTATTAAATTACATACAATAAAAAAAGAGGAAAACTAATTTTAAACTTAAATTGATGTTTTTAACTTCTCCTATGTTTGTTAAAAGAAGAAAAGAAAATGATTTGATGTCGTTGACATATTTGTAGTTTGATTTCAATACTCAATTCATCCAGAAAGGCATTATTGACAGTATCGTTTTCCTCTATTTCAAATACATAATCTGTCATAGACAATTTACATCAAAATCTGCTTATTGTATATTTTTTATAAATAAAAATTGCTTTTGAAAAAGTTTGTTTACTATATGCTTAATCCATTGCTATGTGTATTTTATTTTTCTTTTTTTATATTACGCTTTATATATAAAATTTAGGATAAATAATTAGAATAAAACCTGTTTATGAAAACTAAAATAGGGGTGTCCAAAATTATTGAAAGACTGAAGTGATTATATTCGTTCAGAAATTTATTTTTAATAGAGGAGAATTATTTAGATCATTTTGATCGTTTAAAACTTCTATTTGTGGATCACTGTTTAATCTATTAATTTCTAGAGCCTCTAAAAGATTCAATTTTAAACCATTATGGCAAACATGTAGAACTTTTGGTTTATGGTCTGTTTTGGGAAAATGTCCTGTTTCCAAAATGATCTAAATAATTATCCTCTATTAAAAATAAATTTCTGAACGAATATAATCACTTCAGTCTTTCAATAATTTTGGACACCCCTATTTTAGTTTTCATAAACAGGTCATTTATCTGAACAGTCATATTATTAGGTAAAAATAAAAATTTTTCATATCGGTACCTACAAACTAGTTTAATTGATTTCTTCTTTACACGTATAGTTAGTTGCTTCGATACAAAAATTTTATGGGTTTTCCCAATTCAATAATATTACACCCCTCCTATATATCTTTCTTACCTATAAATTCCCATTTATTATTTTCATCTTTCTACTCTGAGGATAACCGAAAGGTTGAAAACGCGTTCAGTAAAAATATATTTTAATTCGTGAAATAGACAAAGTAATCGAACTTTAAATATTTTTCAATATTTAAAATGGAGTTTCACAAAGTAAATCTCTCAACAGTGAATTATTTAAAATATGTTTTAGTCTGATGTGTAATAACTAAAATGTTAATTTGTTATAAGTATACTAAAAGTAACCAAAAGGTATGTCTTTTTTTAAAAAAGAAAGAAAGCTGCCCTTATCTTTATTGTGTCTGTTAGTGATCGTATGTGTAACTTCCAAATGATTTGGCCGATCGAGGTCATATTCCCCCATAATATCGCCTTCCTAGTATGAAAATATCAAACGTACTGAAATCAAATAAGGGCAGAAAAAATTACGAGAAAAGGCTTACGAGAAAATTTTATAAAATTTGCATGATATGAAAACGAAATTTAAATCTTGAAATATTGTTACTCAACAATATCGTAAAATTTAATTCAGCTTTAACATATTCATACATTGAGTATGAAACTTCTAAATTACATATAAAAATTATCTACTCGAAATACCAAAACATTTCTTATCGACGTGTCTTAAAGATAATAACACAGAACTTGAGTCAGAAAAGTTTGACTTGAGAGAAGTGCAGCTCTAGTAATAAATTTAACTTAAGTGATATTGCAACTTGAGTTACAAAAAATTTGAGTCAATTGAATCAACTTACTTTTAACTTACAATTTGTTAGACTGCGTTCAACTCGAGTTCAATGTTTAATATGAGTCCTAAGTGTCATACATATACATATAAATTTAAGTATACAGGCATTTTCATGTTAAATGTTAAATGAATTCAAATTTTCATTTTAAATACAAAATGGAAAATGGTTTGGACGAACTTATTTAAAATAGAAAATGCAAAATGTCATTTTGTATTTTAAATACATATTTAAAATGAAATCATTTTAAATAGTTCCCAGCCCTGCTCCTATGGTAATTTAATTTTTTGTTATAAATATATTTTCACACTGGAACCAATGTTTTATCGTCGTAAAAGTTAAACTATGTTTTTTTGGGTCCCTTCTGTTCATATGCAATGTTTTAATTTTCAATGATAAAAAATAATCTATGTCCCACACGGAGAGAAAAATCATATGCATATATGTTATAGTTTAATTCTTGCTGTCGTACTCTTTCATTTGCGCATCTGACCCGCAACCTTATGTTTGCTTGGGCTGTACGCACTGAGGAACAATCGATCTTTTCCGACCTTCGATTCTTTATGATGCATACAAAATGATTGGCAACAATTTATTCTAATACTGAATATAGTGAAGTAACAAAATGATGAATTTAACGGTGACCGTCCTGTAAGACATTCTAATGAATACTGTTTGCACACCACACCACACCAGCAGTGACCAGCCTGGCTAAGTTACTTGCCACACCAGCCTGGCTATGTGACCTTCATGTATGATTGTGTTGATACCTTCTGCAGCCTGCCTCGCTATGTGACAGCGTTGATACCTTCTCTTTCTTTATTTCTACTATTAGCAGATAGCATTTGAAATATTATAAGACAGCATGGTAATTTTTGTAAGAAAAACAATTAAAAAATATTTTTCTGTCGGCAATGGAACTTTTTACTGTGCTGTTTTACAAATTTTACGGAGCTAATATTACGGAAAGAACATTCTATCCTTTAAATTTTCTATAATTAATTATAATTTTTATATTTTTACCGTACAAAATTGAATATGTTCGCCTTTTACACGTCGATTGTAGTGTTGAGCACAGTAATTTTTTTATGAATTTTCTCTCCGTGCACTAGCGTTTGTTTCAACTATTACAAATTTCATATCAATCAAAACACTACTATTTTCATTACATTTTCGACCATTTCAGATTTCATGACACTTCCACGCAGAGTTACCCTCACTATAGCAATTTTCACTTTAGTTGCATTTATTGCAGTGAATACAAGATGAGCTCGTGTAACATGGACAGATACCATGTATTTCTTTTGTAAGTAACCAGAGTGTACAGACGCAAAAATTTTGAATTGTAAATCCACTTTTACCTGCAAGACAAAACAACCGTCAACTTAAATCACACTTAATCTCAAACTAGTTGGTACGGTGGTTATTTTTAAATAAATTTATAGTGTATATGAGTAACATCAACTATATCATCTCTTTATAATCCAAGAATATATTATATAATGTACAATACAAGACAAGCCAGCCAGTAGTGGTAGCATATTATAAATAATATATCATATATACGAGTGCTTGCCTACAACACCTTCCTTCCACCTTCCGTTTAAATAAGAATAACAGCGGTGAAGCGATGTAAAAGTAACTGCGGGACATTTATCAACACTTATCTCCATTAGACACCACCACCAATTCAATGAAATGAAGCCTGCAGTCAGTTGATGATAGGGTTACGCAAGATAAATGTGTTTTCATGGCCGTTCATTTAAAATAAAAGCGTGGAAAATCATTTTCAACCGCAAACGCATCAATTTAATGGCAACAGATAAATTTTATTTTGAATTACACCTACCTACAGATTTTCTTTTTTTGACGTTTGACTGCGGGAATTGAGTTTCAAGTAATTTAATTCTATCATTAAATTACGTGATAGGAGAAAAAATTTCATTCCTCGACGTTGAAGTTGTTGTCAGGTCTCAGGGTAGGGATGATCGATATTAGAAAAACATCGATGTTGACATCGATGTTAACATCGATTCAAGAATACCGATATACGATATATATCGAAAGAAAGACATCGATGTTCGAAAACATCGATGTTTATGAAGCAAAATAAACAACCATTATAATCTTTCATTTTATTTATTAAAAATTAACATTGCCCAGTATTCATTTGGTACACTTTGCAAAAAAAATCACTTTGTTAGAAGTTTTCCTTTTAAATTGTTCCTTTGTTGATACAAATGCTGCCCAGCAAGTCTCTCTGAAACTGTTGAAGTTGCTGTGAAACACAAATATTTAATGGCAATTTTTTTCAAGTTTGCATAAGTGGATCCTAGAACTTGCCATAAAAGTAATGGATCTTATTTTAAATCAGCTACAGGACTTATTAAATACTGGATAGCTTAGAGTAATATCGATGTTTCGATATTGTTCTCGTAACATCGATGTGTCAATGTTATCGAAGACATAACATCGATGTTTTTACATCGATGTTTTTCCCCTAAATATCGATGTTTTTCTACCATCGACGAATATCGAATATCCCTATCTCAGGGACAATGTGGCACCATGAACTATTTTTGTTTACAGTAAAATAGTTCGGCAAGTGGGTACCATGCACGAGCAGAATTTTTGAAACTTCTGATCCTTACCGGAACAAGTCTGCTTTAAATTTCGTTCATGTGCGGAAGAATGTTGAACTTTTTAACATATTCCTAGGATGGAAGGATCTAACTCATATGGAGCAAATCCTTTAAAAGTAACAGATAACTAAGCATTAATTAGCGGGACTAAAGGACCTCCAACTTCATTTTAAAAGACCTTTCTAACAACATTCTGCACCAATTTTTTCTCCATTCTCTTTGCTGTAAAATTTCCAACGTATAGTAATAAGAAGCGAAAATAAACCAAATTAATGTATCATGGTCGCAAGCACAAAAGGCCTCCAGAAATTGAGGTGAAAAACTAACTAATTGTGTTTTTAAATGAGTGACTGAGTAAACTTCTGTTTATTAATATAATAGACAAAAATAAACGCAGATGTAGGTAAAAAGGTTTTTCTTGGCTTGCGCCCATAATAAAAATATGGGAGTACAATCTAGGGTGTGTCAAAAATAAAAAATAAAAAATCGCTCTCCGCCCAAAATATCGTAGGTTACGTCTAAACAAACATCCTCACCAAAGCGCAGCTCAAAATTCCAATTTTTAGAGGTGCATCATCGAGCCTAAAGTTTTCCCATTTAAATAACACAGGAAAAACGATTTTTTATATTATTTACTCCTGCAGACTATGAAGAAATTACTTTTCCATAAAATGAATCAAAGCACCTTATTAAGCATTAAATTTTGGACAAAAAATTTCATTTTGTCAAATTTCTATCACCAATATTTCACTTTCTACAGAGCCTTAAATTTTAAATTTTACTTTTTTTACATTTTTAAGCTAAACTATTAAAGAGAGGACAAAAAGTTAAATGACAATTTTGTAATCCAACTGACGCTTTACAGAAAAGTTCCTTACAAATTTTTAGTATTACAAATAGTTACAAAGTTGCAGACCCACAAAATTTATTTTACTTATTTTTTGGAAAATGGAAATTCAGCCATTACAGCTGGTGTCATGAGAAACCTGAACCCGGGATTATGACAGAAATTTCGGTAATTCTCGGTTTCTCGGGGTCTCAAAACAAATTTCTACCATAGTCCCGGGTTCAGGTCTTTTCATGACACCCGCTGTAATAGCTGAATTTCCTCTTCGATAAGAAAATAAGTAAAAAAATTTTGAGGGCCTGTAACTTTGTAACTATTTATAATACGAAAAATTTGTAAGGAACTTTTTTGTAAAGCGTCAGTTGTACTACAAAATTGTCATTTAACATTTTGTCTTACCTTTAATAGTTTAGCTTAAAAATGTAAAAAAACGTAAAATTTCAAGAAATTTAAATTTTAAGGCTCTGTAGAAAGTGAAATATTAGTGATAGAAATTAGACTCAATGAAATTTTTTGTCCAAAATTTAATGCCTAATAAGGTGCTTGGTTCATTTTATGGAAAAAACATTTCTTCATAGTTTGCAGGAGTAAATAATATAAAAAATCATTTTTCTTGTGTTATTTAAATGGGAAAAATTCAGGCTCGTTGATGCACCTCTAAAAATGGGAATTTTGAGCTGTGCTTTGGTGAGGATGTTTGCTTAGACATATCCTATGATATTTTGAGCGGAGAGCGAGAAAAAAACAAATTTTTTTTTTGGCACACCCTAGAGTACATATTATACACGAATTTTGAAATTAGTTTTGTTATTTTAAACAGTTTAAAAGTATTTTCGACTTAATAGTTGCTACCACGTACCTCCTAGTCTCTTTAAAACTTCTTTTATATCCTATCAGAAGTGGCGGACTTAAGAGCAAATATTAAAACTTAATTTAAAAGTATAGCAAATTCAAATTTAAGAAAGATTCAAAAAAATTTCCAAAAGTTTTTCTTTTATCAAAAATAAAATTTTGATGGAGATTTTTTCAAAGGGTTGTGCCACCTTTCTTAGCTTTCGTTTACTTATAAAACACAAAATAACAGCAATTATAAAAAAATAAATAAATTTTTTACAAATACATACCAGTCAACTGAAAAAAGGACACTACAGGTGTACCAACTGTAACAAAGATTAAAAAGTTTTTATACCTTCAAAAACAATGAACATTGTTCATTAGGAGAGAAGAGTTAGGAAATAAAAAACAAAATTAGTTGCCAGAATTTTTGTTACCTCAAATATACTCTAATAGGATTTTGTATGTAATATTTAAACATAATAAGATAGGTTTAACGAACTCATTAAGCCCCTTACGTTATGTAACAACCAAGTATCTAGTTCTATATTAAAATAACTTCAAATATAATAACTCACTTTTCACTAAGTATCCACCGTTTTATCCCTTTTGTTATAATTAAATTAAAACGTACCCTTTTTGAAATATCCTTTAGATCAGCGTTTCAAAACCATCAGTCTGTGAAAAGATTTAGTCGACCCGCTAAAAAAAAATATAAATTATTATAATTTTTTTTTCCATTTAGAGTGTTCCTTTTTTATATAAAGTATTAAATTAGCTAAAAAATAAATGAACTCAATTCACTGTTAGTGCACGGAATATTACTATTCGAAATTTTACTAGCAAGCGATGAAAGAAAAGTTGAGAAACGCTGGTTTAAATTAAATGAAAACTGTTTTACGTCTAAGTAAGAATTAAAATGAAAATTGTTTGTTACCTTTAAATTAAAGTTTTAGAGATACATTTTTACAATTTGTACAACAAGAGTAACTTTAGGAAAATACATATTTATCTAATGACGTAAGGAATAAGTGAATTCAATGGCTTCGAAATTTTCCCCAGTACTCACGGTATAGTTGATAATATTGCCTGACTTTAAAATTTTCAACAGTGACAAGTAAATAGAGCCCAAAACTTTGAAGAACATTTCTTGTTATTCATCATAATATATGCATTTCGATATTCCATCATAAGTTAACAATAGTAGAATAATTTGGAATGTAACAAAACACTCCACTGATGATAGCACGTTAAAATAAGTATCCCAGAACAATGTCTACAGAAAGGTTTCTCATCCATTTCTGAACCATATTACAAAGAAATTAAAATATAATATTAAAATATACATCAACTTCTCTTTCCAAATATTATATAGAAGAATTAGAAGTATACCTACGATCTTAGTGTTCCGTACAAAAATTGATAAAACAAAACACTTGGAGAACAACTAAATGTCCACTTCACTGTCACAGATAATCATTTTTTTAAAACTATACGACATAAAAATATGAAATTCAAAGCGGAAATTGAATGTAGTTAAAGTCGGATTCACAGAAAGGTACTTGAAACACGTGGGTCTCCCCTCGGGGTTCCCTCACAATAGGGATATCTATAAAATTTCGAAAATTCCTTTACCACCTTAACGGGAACTTTCAAAAGAGTTACCTAGGAACTTGCACGTGTGAAGTATGTCTGGACCTCTCAAAGGTAAATCCGGCCCTGAATGTGATGGCATAAAAGTAGACGTAAAATTGAATTTCCATTCTGGAGTTTATTTTAAGTGATAACCGCCTGGAATGTGAAGAAAAAATTTTCAAGAACGTCACTCATGGTATTAAGAAAAAGCTTATATAAACTTATATAAGAAAGCTGGAAAAATTTATTTTAGAAGGGTCGCACATGGATTAGTTTGTCCACGTCTACTCTATAGATACAAATAGATATCTTATAACTTACGGTTTAGCACGACTTTACAACACTAATAAATTACAAAAAGTCGAGTAGTCATCAAAATTTAATCAAAATTTCAATTTAAAATTTTTCGGTGATTCCCGCTGTTAGAGAATTACCCACACATCATTTTTAAATGATCTCAAATGGCACAAATGGTATAAAATACTCAAGAAACGATGGATGTTGTAAACTTATTTTATGTATACGGTGATGTCTGTGATCCATTGCCCACAGTTTGAGCCATTTTGAAAATGTTCACTTAATGAATAATTAATAATATTTGCATATATTGTAACCACACAAAATAGCAAACACAACATGTTAAAGTGCTCTTGACTCTCCTCCATTGTCCATTTTAACATGAAAATAGGAGATGAGATAAGATTCATTGTGTTGTTGTTTCATCTTGATAAATTATATGCAAATTTATAAAATTTGAATGAAGTGTTTGGTCAATAGCCTCTCGTCATCTTGTAGAAATTGCTACAGATTTTATAATGCAACTAGGAGAAATTTCTGTCACACAAGAGCGTCGTCTCCATATTTAAAAGAAAAATTATTATTTCTCAGAAATGAATAAATCGACTTAAAGTACCTACACTAAAAGCACTATTACGCATTTGTTTAGTAAGTTGTCCAGACTTATTTAGAATTTGTGGGCACCGTTTTGGCATAGGTACTTTTTATAGAATTTTTCGCATTTGTTGCGGTAACGGCCGCCAGAGAGCTCAGATATGGCGGCTCATCTGTTTTAATACAAGACCAAGTATATTTGGCAGAAACCCACATGTAAAAACACGCTTCGTCAGTAAAAATTACATTACTCCAATCCCGATTCAAATTTTGCATAGCCCACAAGCGTCACTTTTTGACATGGTCCGATTTGAGGAAAGATTTTAGCATCGTACTACACTAAGAAATATTTGCTTCATTTAGTCGCCTATTCACAGTCATTATGCTAACATTTACTTCCTTTTTAGCCAATAACTTTTGTCCTTGTCGCAGTGTTAAAAAAGGTTTTCGTTGAAATGACTTGAAAATGGTTTTATCTTCTTTTTCAGAATACCCTCGCGTTTTTTCTTTCTCGGGAAAATTGTTGAGGCTTTTCTGACCATTATATCGCAACACCCACTTCCATACAAAGTCTTCTGACTTGTGTATATATGTATTAAGCAGCAGCTTTATAAGTCATTTTAAGTCTTTTACTGTGAATACAGAAGAACATTGTCTCAAAACATTTTGCATATGACGCACTCATTTTGGAAATGTTGTGTTCTTATCGCAATAAAAAGTAATACTGGCGTCTCAATCACAAAGCGTAGTAGTCTATCCTACCCTTCAACGAATGGTACAGCAGTGGAGCTTCCTAATAGTTTTCTCTTGAAACAGTCCAGCCGACGCTCTTGTGTGACTGTATACCCACTTTATTTTGTAAGGAATTAGTATACTGTTTTCTTACTTTAATAAGCGATTAGCAATTATGAAGTTGTTTCATTTACAAATACAATATTATAATTTTTTACAAATAAGTACCGATATAAAACTTTAACACTGTGATGGTCATAGCACTCATACCCAATAATGATGAAACCTCCAACTAGTATACTGTTTTGACAACTTTATGTTAACGCAGTACAGCATTCGCGGTCGCGATTAATCATGTTTCGCTTGACATTGTACAGCATCCATGGCCATTGAAGTGTTAAAAACTTTTTTCAGATAAATTTAAATTTACGAAATATGTAGGTAATTCTGCACAAAAGCTATTAAAGATCTATGAATCGATAGAATAATAATTGAATATTTTGGTGTAGAAGCTCAGTTCGTTTTTACAAAGTTCCGTTTAGTCTAAGTTGATGTTTCGAGGATGTGTGTTTACAGTCGTTTTAGAAAAAATGAAGTGAACTTAATTGTATCCAAGTTGTAAAGTTTTAGGTAAAAACGTTATGATTTCCATCGTCTTTATTGATCACTCCCTCATTCTCACAAATCAAAGTTAGCTCACTAGTAGAAAATACGAGTTCGTTGTGCACAATGACAGTTTAACTCTACCACTAATCTTTTGTGGTGCTCCCGGATTAAACTTTAAACAAATTTTGAGTTCCTTTTTCTTCTCACTATTCGTTCCTTCCATTTTGAGCATATGTCCGCTTCAAATATGCTTACATTCTTGTAGGCATATTTGAAGGTAAAATTTTTATTTTTCAAATTTAAAAATTAATAAAATGTTGCTTATTATTGTTGGAATTATTATCGCTAGACGAGAGTTTCCTAAATCCTTTTTAAAGGAATTTTGTCCTACGTCATAGTGTTATGTGTCCCTATTTCCTAATTCAAAAGTGACGTTTTTTGCCTATATGTTCGTAACGCTCAAGGATTACATTATCAGCTCATATCCGACGAAAGGGTGGGGTGGCTAGGGTTGCAGCCTCGAGGCCCGGACTGGAAGCGGAGGCCCGTAGCAGGCCCGGAAAAGGGTAAAACGAGATTTTTTTGCTCCTCGCTAATTTTTGGGAGGAGTAATTTGAATGTAAACTACTAGAAAATCTTCATGAGCCTGACGAGTCGGTATGGAAATCCAACTAGCCTTAACTTACCGATCCAAGACTAACAATTATAAATACACTCGGGTAGTTGACCAGTTACGTAACTTTAAAAGTATAGTACATATTGTGATACGTTCATTTTATGTATGTATTTATAAAAAGCAGGAAATAAATTACTGGTTATGTTATGGTGAAGTACTTTGTTAAGTGGAAACATAACTGAAACAATTACATAGTTATGCTTTTATAAACACCACACACGCATAATTAATGTACATATAAACAATTTAATAAAACGTACATATACGCACGTAGCTATAATTGTCGAGCTTACTTTTAAAAACCGGTTGATGTTGATTCAATATGTTGAAAAGTGAGCAATTAATATGCAACAGTTGTAAACATTATTTGCATCTATTTCAATTTCATAATCAGCTATTACGTTAAAAATTCGTGTCCAAGAGTTCTGAGACTGAGTACAGACTGGTTTTTTTTAAAGCTTTTATTTAACTTGCTACGCTAGTATATGTTTGTTTAGATCAAATATTGCAATCAAAACTTAGACAGCTTCTAACTGGGCTAAAAGTTTAAAATTTTACCTATGTGTAATATATATAACTTTGATGACAATAGGGTACTTGACTGCAATTGAAAAATGATTCTAAATGCTTTGTTCTTACGTACAAATTAGTTAATTTTTGTTAAATTTTTTAAAAACCTTGAAAAAACCACCGTTCAATTTTAAATGAACAAATTGGCGCGAAAAACGACTCGTCGTAGTGACGTATGCAATGACGTCACAATTTGACTCAAACAGATTTCGCTTTCACGGTGTCATGTCAAATTTTTATACAATATTCAGCATTCATTATGCTCAGTTTTAGTGGTATTTACAACTTTTTACTTTTTTATCTTCTTCATTTACAGCTAATGTACCAAAATATGTTCCGGATTTTTATTTTATCTTCAAGCAAATACTTTACACTTAACAGTATAGATGATCCCCTCTGGTTTCACTTGGATGTAACCAATAGTATCATCACCGTAAGATTTTCATAAAGCCCTACAAGTATTAAATGCACTTTAAGAAAACAGTTTTACGTAACTTTAAAATTGTAGCAAAAATAAAAGCATTTTTAACATAATATTTACAACAAGTTGATAAAGATATTTTACATATTAAGTGACGGTGTAGTTCTTCCATCAATATAATTTGAGTGCAAAATTAATTACAAACCAAAAAATTCAAAATAAATTAAAAAAAAAAACAACTTCACTTGGTCAATTAGAATTGTGAAAATGTCAATGTGAAAATGCAAATTGTAACTACGGTAATAATATTTGATAAAAAAAAAAAATGACGTCATTTTCAAATACCACCGCGTCTTTAGTCACTTAAATGAAGGCTAAAAATTTGTAGTTTTCAAAATAGAATTTTTAAATAACTAAAGAATATTTTTATTTGTCACTGCTAAAATTGAATATATTTAAGGATAATACATAAAATTATTTCACACTTAAAACAAATTTTGAATACAGTCAAGTACCGTATTTAACACTGTATAATTAATTTTATCATAAAGTCCCTCAAAACTAGAATTGTTGATTTTTAGTCTTGCGTAACTTTTTGACATTTCGAAATATATATATATATATATATATATATATATATATATATATATATATATATATATATATATATATATATATATTAGTTCATTCTTAAATAAAAGCTTTAGTTTGCTAATAAAAGTTTTTACTCAAATTTATTTACTTTAAACTGACAATAAAGCCCCTACGAGGTGGCTACAATAATTTTTTTGAAAAAAATTTACTATCTGACAAAGTAGCCCCATCTTTTGGCGCTACTTTGTCAAGTATTTACTTAGAAATTTATATACATACTAGCCGTATACCCACCCGATGGATTTACCATCGGCAACATTTCGGGATGTCAGTTAGTGTTAAAGATTTATTAAATTTTATTTATTTTAATAGCCATAGTAACACAATTTTATACAATATCTCTAGCTTCAAAAATGACGAATTTATATACCAATTTTCATTCCTTATTTAACCCACTTAGGGGATGAATTTTCAAAAATCCTTTCTTAGTACTGACTTACGTTACATGCAGAACTTCTGTGCAAAATTCCATTCTTCTAAACCCAACGATTTAGGCTGTGCGTTGTCTGTCAGTCAGTCAGCGTTAGAAATTTATTAAGTAGATGTTACAGTAGAAATTTCTATTATTTTATTATACAAATGTACTGATAAGACATGTAGTGACATAACTATAGCCAATCCTTGTGAATATCATATGTCTGTAAAGAAATTTATTACAGAACGTTCAAAAATTTGTACAAAGTAATCTGGGCAACTTGTTGACAACACCGTTCAGACTGACCGATTTTTCCATTTGAAATGGAAAACACGGATGTCATGTCGCTCAATGTTGATGTGTATCCGTAAATTTTTTGCTTGTTGATGAGATACATGTTGACAACACAAATACCAACATGTTGCTAACATTTTGTTACTCCGTCTGTATTTACCTATAGTATATTATAGTTTTAACACAACGACGGTCATAACCTACGCTGATAAAAAGCCCAAACTTGTATTCTAACAGCTAATAAGTATACTTGTACTTTATATGGAATTGTTGACGTCATACAACATGGCGTCTGAGTTATTAAAGTTTCACTTGAAGTGTCACGACGTCAATGACCATCTAGATGTTAACATTTAACTTAAAACAGATGAATTTAGCTGAAAAGTAGAAAAACAAATAATTTGTTAGTTATTGCTTTCAAGGACAAGTATGTTCTAAATAATTTATATCGAAACCAAGACTAGACACCCGAATGTATCCTAACCTAACGTAATTCTTTCCAACTAAAATTTTTTTTTTTAGAATTTTTTAATAAATTTTTATTTTTAAATATCGTTGATAATGGATCTTTGAAATCGGGCTCAAAATTCATGCGTTATATATACATATTTATATACTTTATATTTGCATATATGCCTAATAATAATAAACAAAAAAGGAATAAATTTTAAATACGTTTTAAAACATGGATATAAAATTTGTGTTCTGTATCAAAAATAAATTCACTTTTTCCCAAAATTCAAATTATACCCATACATAATGTACCTTTTTCCGCTTTTGATTTAAAACATTAAACATGGATTATTATTAAAATACATGGTACCGAAAATTTGAAAAAGAGTCGCACATTAAAAGATTTACAAAATTTTATTAATAATAATATTTCCTTGTTTTATACAAAAACAAAATCTAAATTTATATTTAACTTTTGATATAATGTAAATTTCGGATTTTAAGTAAATATTGTTCAAAAAAGCCCCCAATTTCTAAGCTCGACGAGAGGCGGGGATATAGCCGGAGCTGTAGCTCCGGGGCCCGTAACTATCGGTAGGAAGTCCGGGAAAAGATAAAAGAGCTTTTCTTTTCTTTCCTTCGTCACCTGCGTACTTTTGGAGAAAAATTTTACGAAAACCTGGTTTATTCCTGCGATGTCCGCCATTTTTCTGCAAGGCACTGCCAACTTCTAAGGAATTTGTGAAGCTATATGGCGTTAAAAGTTATTTTTCTTGATATCACAAGGAAGAAAACTTGCTTCTGATACTGCCTAGGAAGTGCCAATGCCTAAATACTTCTGTCGCAAGACTAAACCAAATATGATCTTAAAACTGCTGTCCCCGCACCACATAAACAACTTGCTATTATATAAATGTGAAAATAATACAAATACAGCATAATATATATATATATACCTACAACATTTTCGTTGTTTTGTTAACAATCAGAATAATTTTAATTTTTGAATTCGCTTAATCTCACGGGATTCACGACTAGAAAAGGAAAATTTCTAATTCTGTTACACATTTCTGTTTTATACAATTCATTTTATATTAAAATGTGTGTCATACTGACTTGTCGTAGTCATAGTCGCATAGTCGCAGTCAGTGGTTTTTGTTAAATAGTAACATCAAAAGCTAGATTAAAATGCTTCCAGCAATATTTAACTAAGAATTTCGTTATAGAGCGTAGTCGTCAACACATAATAAGTGAGTACAGTAGGGTGCCATTAAATAAAAGCTATTTGCAAAATATTATGTTCATTTTAAATGTATGTAAGGTTTTCTTGTTTCTGTGTTTGGAGGTTTTTGAAATATTAAATTTAATGGAAATAAAAACAGGATAATAATATCAACCTTTGTAACAATAGGTCAAGACTATTTGATTTGAAACGTGAGCATATCATAAGAACAAAGGTCATTGTTGGGACCGTTAAAAAATTGGCACAGTTCAAGGATTATTAATATTAAATTAAATTTGTTAATCAAACATTGGATAATAAACAAACTTTTTAATATCTTTTAATAAAGTAATTTTAATAAATTTAAGTAAGAAAATAGTTTTTTTAAGACAAGCTTTTATTTAAAAATAAACTAAAATGTATAAAATAGCTTTTGAGTGAAGTTTGAAGCAGTGTGCAACATAATTTATAAAAACTTGAGGCGTGGTAACTACTGAAGAGTAAAGTAGCTACTCATATCTAAAACAAAAATAATTAATAATAATTAAGTAAATTTATTAAATAAAAACTTGCTTTAAAAAGCCATTTTTTACTTTTTATTTTATACTTTTAGTCTGATCACAATTAATTAAAAAATAATTAAAGAAGTAATTTTTTTACTTATGTTTTATTAATCGGTTATTTTATCCTAATCAAACTTAACTATAGAAACTAAAAACTGCAATGTACAATCAATGGACAGTATTTGACAGTTCGAAATGTCAAAAAGTTAAACAAGACTAAAATCAACAATACTAGTTTTGAGTAAATTTAGGACAAAACTAATTACATATACAATGTTTTATTGTCATCAAAGTTATACACATACGCAAAATTTGAAACCTCTAGCTCAATTAGAAGTTGTCTAAATTTTGACCGCAAAATTTGATCTAAACAAACATACTAACATAGCAAATCAAATAAAAGCTTTTACAAATTAATCGTCTTTTTTTAGCGAAATTCCGAATGGAAAATTCAGCTGTAACAGCCACTGTCATGGTCGTTGATAAGCGCTTAATTTATCTATTCACCAGGCTCAAATTTGTGAGTTTCATGATTATTAATGTTAACTATCAACACTGGTGATAATCGCTCTTCTAATCACCGAATTCCCCTGAAACTCGTTACAAACCCGTGCACGTTTCGAAGACGGTGTACTTGAATTGAACGTGTGTTTGGAAGAGGAGTTAGCGTTACAAAACTAATTGCGTTTCCGAACATGCAAACGGGAATACTTGCTCAAAACAAAACTTAAACTACGAGATTCCTCAAAAGGAATAGAAACTTAAAACTAACAATCGAGGGAGTCAAGAAAATTAAAATATCTTAAGGAAACCAAGGTAACCAATTCAAGGAAATCAAAATATTTTAAGACATTTTAAAGCAATATTGACAATAATAAACATTTTTGCACCAGCATTCACGTAATCCGTGTATTGTATTTTCATTTTCAACTGTACAAATCTCGCAGATTTTGTACCTTAAATTTCTATTGAATCCTCTTTTTGGATGCTTCTAGGATAAGTGGACTGTTTCTATTAATTATAGCTATTTATGCTGTAACAGATTCCTTACACAAATTCAAAAATTACGAGGTCGCTCAAAATGAATAGAAATTTAGAAAGATTAAATTGTACACATTAGATCATTTTAAGTAGCAAGTCGTGGGACATTTTGAAGAACGGGATGCACTTGAGTCGCCCTAGGTGTAAGAGAGACGTCATCAGTTGTGAGTTGTGACCCAAAAAATTTGAAAAATTGTAAGTTAGAGTATCCATTTCAATAATGTGAATCGGTGCGATTTCTTTTCCTGAAAAAAGTACGGTGAGTAATTTTTCTTGAGAAGTCAACAGCAGACGAGAACAAGTTGGCAACCTAAGCTTTAAATTTTACTTTCATATTTGCGTTAGGAATGGAAGCTTTAAGATGTCACTTGATTTTAATAGCAAAACAGAAAATACGATATATAGGTACATATACAACCAGTGTAAATATAATAATTGTAAACATGATAAACACATAACAACAATTTTATTCGTGTGGAGATAAAACACATTCCAATGGAACATTATTTCATTTTAAAGTTTGAAACTATGTATATCATTTTCTGCTAGTTAGACTTACATACATGCGCATATTATAAAACTAACCTAGAACTCTCTGAGGTGTACAAATAAATATAATTTATAATGATACACTATAAATTGTGGCTCAAATTAATTTAAGACATGAAATATAGTCTAAAATTTTTAAAGCTAATATTATATTCATAGCGTTGTAGTCCTCTATGCGTACAATAATCTATTCATAGACAATTTTCTTATACAAACCATTTTCTACAATAGGGTAGGTACTTGACTGAAGTTACAAAAATATTCTAGAAGCATTGTTTTTCCACATCAGTTAAGTGATTTTATTATCTTCGACAGATTCTGTAAAAAATCATCAAAAAAAATAACCTTAAAATTTTAAATGAGGAAAAGGCGGGAAAAACACCTCACTATAGTGAGGTCACACTTTGAAGCAATTAAACGTCAATGTCAATATTTATAACCTCAAAACTTTGATTATATTCATAAAATGTCAAAGTAAAAGCAAGTATTTATTATAATTCTGGCCGATTAATTATTATTACTCTATATCTAAGCTAATAGAAATATTCAACAGAAAACACAATTTCACCTCACCGATGAAAATTATCAAAATCGGCATACCTAGCTACAAAATGTTACGTCATATTCAAGAAATGGCGCGTTTTCACTTATTTGAATGTTTGTTGAAAAATGGCTATTTTCAAAATAAAATTTCTAAATAGTTATCAAATTTTTTTATGTTTCATCATTAAAATTGGACATATGTAATGATAATGCATAGAATTATTTAACATTTGACACAAATTTTAAACACAGGCAAGTACCGTATTAAAATAAGCTCAGTAAAATGGGTAGCATACATATTATTCTCGTATATGGTCGCGTTTGAAATTAAAACATTTTTGCAATTCCGAGACTAAAGTACATAGTTTTAGTCCCTCATAATAAGTAAATAAAATGTCAATTTTAGTCCGATGCTGCTAACAGTTCCGCCAGGGCAGGAGGGAAGTTCATATTTCAAATCATGACTTTATTGGCAAATTTCAAAATTCTTTCAGTTCTGCAAAAGAAGATAAAGATCTTTAAGAGGAAACCAAAAAGTCAAGTCCTCCTAAGTCACATGACTTATGAAACCAATTTTTCCTTTGTAATGCCCTTCTTTTAGGTTTAGTCGTTTGACATAAGCAGAGTCTGTAAAAAATTGAAAAAACCATAATTTCTCGATTTCCCCAAAAAATTTAAAATGATGATAACTCTAAAAGCACAGACCAAACTGTACCAAAAATTTACTCTTATTGACCCGTGTGTAGAATTATTTAGACCCTGGTTTCATTTCTCTAGCACCAATAAATCTAGAAGATATTCATTGATTTAGACGCTAACATACGTACAAACCTATTACGTCCATTAAAGTCCAGGCAATCATCCGGATTTTTTATTTCCTAGACCCATTAGGACCCAAAACTTTATGATTCATGGAGAAATACATATGTTCAGATTAATATTATTGTTATATTTTCCTTTCTTATAGCTACAGCTTCACTATATATATCTTGTATAAACGGGAAGGTAATACTACAAAGCAAAGTATACATTACAGTATATGGTATTTGTTAAACCGAAAGAAATAAGTAATAAAAGGTGCCATAGAAACAATATTCCTCCTTCCAGGACTAGGCTAGAACAGACTAGATTATGAAAAAGTAGGTTGCATGAACAAACTGATTCTTGAAAATAACCTCTACATTTTTATATTTTCTCTTCGTATATGCAAACATAAGAGCGGTAATGTTCTTTAATTTGCATAGATATTAAACTTGTATGATTTTTATGAATTTTAAAAGTGAATGGCTTACTTAATACTATGTTTAGTGTACTCGAAAAAATGTATCTTAAATAATTAGTATGCAAAAAAAAAAAATAACTAGCAGACATACCTTTTCACCACCTTTTTTATGTGCCGAACAACTTCGTGCAAGTTCGGCACATAATAAGATTGGACTGTGTAGAATGAATAATTATTGAGTTTTACATCCATATTGAATAAACGCAAGAGGTATTGGTTGTGTATTGTATGTATTTAATGTACCTGTGAACTCTATAGTTCGATTAAACGATTAAGACTTGTAACAGTACTGCTATCTAGCGATGTATATAAGTATTTCAAAGTAACTGGTATTGTTCAAAGTACATAACTGGTATTGGGGACGCAAACCCCGAGTAAGCAGTGAATAGTAATGACGAACAGAAAAAGGAAGTTTGAAATGGCGAATTGATAATGAGTTAAGTTAGAAACTGTTTTGGAAAATTAACAAAAAATTTATATTAAAAAAATATTTAAAAATAAAATAATATAAAAAATAATCAACCAATATATTTGAAATTATAAAAACAAAAGGAAAACCTATAAATAAAATATTATCATTACTTAAATCAAAAGAAAACAAAATTAATAAAATACATGTGCTTTCGTGTTTAACCTACAAGAGAATATTATATTTTTTTTTAAAAATATTCCCTGTGTTTCATTTATCTACCTTGGAATCATAAAATCTACATCAAGAAAATCTTCCAGTTACGATAAACTCATTAGAAATAACTTTTGTGATATAATAAATACGTTGTCTTTGTAATTTTGTGTTTCTAATAAAAAAAATCGTAGCTAATATTTTTTAAACCTTTATTTATTTCTAATTTTTATTATATACATAATTAACCCTAGAACGACAAACTTATTTTTTCTACTCTTAAACTACAAACTGGGGTATATATTTACCCCACGGGATTTTTGGTCGTAAAATCGATCTGACAGCAGCAATTTCACTTAAAAGAACGCGAATTTGTTCGTTTTTTCATGCTGAAGAGAATGGTGAAGAGTAAATTCAATTTAATCAAAGCTTAGTCGGAGAAAAATCTATTTAAATAGCTAAAAGTGTTCAAAAACGCTCAAATTGTCATTTAATAAACAAAAATTGATAACTATTTTTCTAATGAATCGATTTTCAGATTTCAGACGGTATTTTAAAGAGGACACAAGGGACTTCAAGCATATAAATGACATCATGATGTTTTGCCAAAAAAGTCGATTTATTTTGGATTTTGAAAATTAAAAAAATTGGGAATTTGATATGTGGAAAAATCAAACAAAAATGCATGAAATTTTAGTTTTTAAGAATATATTTCATTTTTTTTCATACAAAATGTAAAAAAAAGGAGAATTTAACTTATTCAAAGGCACTACAATCGCTGCAATATATATTTCCATGATTCTCGCAGGTCGGTCGCTTGCACTTCGTGCAATATATTCGCGTTTTGCGGTCTTCCTCGAGGACACAAGCAGCATCGGGCTGGCTATATCTAATGTTTTGTTGCAAAATAAGGTCATTATAAGTGAATCCAAATTATTTTAGCAAGAAAAATAAAAATAACTTACCTAAACAAAACACTGACGTAAACTACAAACTGGCGTACATATCAACCCCATACTAGCTTCACGTTTTCCCTTCGTCGCAGTAGACAAGAAACCGCAGGGTTTCCCGACCTCACTCTACTGTTAGAACCTTGAACTAAATTATGGTATAGGTGTTCAGTCGATAATGTTACTGACTAATTTAAAAACGTAGTTTAAAGTTTACCTGGGGTAGATTTCTACCCCAGTTTGTCGTTCTAGGGTTAACTTTAATAAAAACAAGTCGTCAAGTGCAAGTTGTACTTGCTCTAACAGTGTTCCGTACAATCAGTTGTTTCTAGGAATTTTTTATAACGGGATGTGAAGGTGGATAAAATATTTTTCCTAATAAATAAATTTTATTCCTAAAGTATAACCCATTTTTAGATTTCAGAACGATCGTGTTCGTATGTGTCACATCGTGAACGTATGTGTCCGGACTGTTATATTTTAAGAAGTTTTAGTTATGACCACTGATGGTGAGGGACATTACTTAGTGCGTGTCAAACACGCACTTGACGAATTTTTTTGATAAACATTAATTCTATACATATTTTTTGTTAAAAACACAAATATGAAATTTTCTTGCATGGAATTTACAAGGATGATGATAACGTAATCAACGAATGCGTTCATCAAACCAGATGTTTGCAAGCCACTTGCAGTAGTCTAGCATTCGACATCTGTTGGGGACATTTTATAATTGAATTTAGTTGATAATACCGTTTATTCAAAAATAATTAATTTTTAAGGAAAAAGATTATCACCATTAAGAATGCCATTAGCCATAAAGTATTCGTTAGTAAAGAAGCTTCATATCATTCGTGATACTGTTTTTCTCTAGCTTTATAAAACTTTAAAACATCATCATGAACGTAGGGGAGAGCGGGGCTATACCGTACACTTAAGGGAGAGCTTCTTATTGCTCAGCTAATATCGAGTATAAAATTATAAGAAAATAAGCAATATATAATTTGGACCATTAGCTATTGATTTCACACAAAAAAATTTGAATTATTCCACTGTTTACATATTTAAATTAAATTACAAAAAAGTGTCTCTGTACGAAATAACCCCGGGCTATTCCGTACGGTAGGAGGGGCTATACCATACAGTAAAAAAAACATCTTATTAAGGAAGTAAATAACAATAATGCAATAAATTATTGTACAAAACACATTTTATTACTTATTGTCGACTCAACTAAGAAACATCATAACGTAACTTGCATTATCGGTATATTTAGTTCAACTTACAAAAGTATAATACCCCTGTCGCAGCATCTGCATAACATAGCGAATTTCCAAATTTTGGGGACTGGCGGATTTCATCTAAGAACTGTACCTATTTAAAATAGTTTAGCTTTCTAAGAGTAAAAGATTTTTTAAAATCGGCTGGGTAATTAGTTTTGATATTTTTGGAACCCAAGAACCCGAACGGACTTTGTGCAGCGTAGTTGTATCCATCTAAAATAATTTAGTTCTCTAACAGTGAAAAAATTTTCAAAATCGGTCGGTTAGTTTATTTTTTACAATAATGGGAACAGTAAACCCTGGCGGAAATCATACAACATAACCTTTATTCATCTAAAATAATTTTAGTAAAAAGTTTATCCTAACAGTAAAAAACGGGTCCTAGGGATCTCATATAACTTATGGTAGTTCGTAAGGTTCTTGTGGACATCATTTAATTACTTAATGAATTCAAATACTTTAACTTACTAACGGTGAAAAAATTTTCAAAATTTTCGACATTCGCTAAAAAAATCATTGAAAAATATTTGTATGTTTCGATCAATTAATGGTCAACATCAGCAAATAAAAGTTACTAAAATCGAAGAAAAGAATGAGTTATTTGTCCGTAGAAATTAAAATACAAATTCTGAAAACGAGCAAAGAAATATTGAAAAAACTAGATCGGCAAAACATTCTGACAAATAACACTACCCAACTAATACTTGCCAATTTGAATGAAACTTAACATACTTATTAAACAGCGAAAAATATTAAATACGTGTTTTTTTTATTTCGGCTAAATACGCTTTTTAGGGGTAGAAAACACCATTCAACCTCTGTAGATGAAAACAGTTATAGCTAAATATTTTTGAAACGGCATATTTTTTGAAAAAAGGGCTGAGTACAAAATTTGTAGAATTTAAAGCGATGCACTTGATAGTGACCCTGAAATCGATTTTCAAGGTCAGTTGAAAATGATTAGCCATTGCCGAACTTTGACCATATCCTGTACCTATAAGCAGTAATTTCATGTATTGACTCAATCTATCTTCAAAATTGATTTGTTGCGTTATTTTTCTAAAATAAAAAAAATAAAAACCTGACGAAATGAAAAAATAGGCGCAAATTTATAGAACAAATTAGAAGAAAACATTTTTGTAAGTAATTTTAGAAGTTAAGAAAAGATTTAATATCACTCCAATTGTAAGTTAAACATTAACTTTATGTTATATTAGAAATTTTCAAAATTTTTTAAAATTTTTATTGCTACTCTATAGTTATCATATTAGGAATTAAATTCAACATATGATTAACTATTATTTTTCCGATTGCGATTGAGCAAGTATTTTTCAAAATTACTTCTTGATCACTTATTTTCTATCTTGCATGTGAAATTCGTTCGAATATACTTTGAACCATTTAGGGATGAAAAGTAAACTACTCCTTTTGAAAAATATTAAATGATTTTCAAATGACTTTGGAAATTGACCTCAAGGTCAACTTCAAAGTCAAGTGCATCACGAGAGTCAAGTGCTTCAAGATCATCAAGTGCATCACTTTGAACTCTATAACTTTGGTCCTAAGCACTTTTTTCAGAAAATATATCGTACCATAATCCACTTCTATGTTGATTCCTGGTCTCTTTTCCTGCGTTTCTAATATTTATGTCAATAAAAAATGTGCTACCGTAGACAAGGATGAATAGGTACGCATTCCGACTTCACACCGTATTTTTTTGTATTTATTTTATGAGTACCTAATCTTTAATATATTAAAAATTTACGCGAAGATGGTCACTTTATCAGCAGTATCCAAAAAAATTTAAAAATATCGGTGGTTTTTGAAAAATTAACAAAAATCGTATAATTTCTTCTCTATGAAAAATTGGGGTCAAAAGAGACGAGAAAAGAGTAAATGGGGACAACCCGTAGGGTCGACCAAAATTGAAATTCTAATATAAAATAATTTCGAACTTTTTGTATTTATACATTCAAAAAATAAATAATAGGTACTTGATGATTTTCTGTAAAAATAAACGTAGAATCTAAAATAAAGTTTATATACTCCTGTCGTTTACCCCTAAGTTTATATTCCTCCTATTCTTATTTTAGTTCAAAAAATAATTTTTCAAAAGACTAAGACATAATAATTAATAACAGTGAGATTCTACGTCCATTTTCAGACTTTTGTTTATTAAATTGCGTAAAAGCTAGTAAATGCAATAACAGATATGATGAATTTATAAGGATTTTCTTGTACTACAAAATCTTAAAAATATGGAAACGCGTACTTTTTTTTCGTTAATTGTGTTTTATTCTTTTGCACAAAATTTTAAAAATACTTTATTTTCTTAAGAAAGGGAGGCAACTTTAGTCACAGATATGCCTATGAACAGTTTTTGGTAATCCGGGAAAAACGAAAACACTTTTTAAAATTTTTTTATTGTTAAAATCGAAATGTTCTTTTAAAGAGGGTTAAAATTACCAAATTTTATATTAAAATTTTAACACAATCACTCCCTAATTAACGAGCCTTACTTAATATTAGCAAATTGAGAAAAAACACGTCAATTAGATTTTTTTACACAGATTTTATTTGTTATATAATTCAAAAGGATATTTTAAAAATGTGTATGAATGGCTTTCATTAAATAAATTTCAATATATTTTCCATTTATTTTAACAGTGGAATGTCCTTATTAGTGGCTATACTTTCGGCTTGAAGCGAATTAGACGAAGATTTTCTTCTAAAACCAAATTTAATAATTAATTAAAGAAATAAAAAAAAAAATTGTGGATTTCCTACCGTTCAAATATAATCTTTATTGTATGTAAAAATGTTATTACATTTTTTCAAAAAACTGTAAGTAAACTGTAAAATTTTCTTTACAAATATGTTAAAATAGAGAAATGTTTCCTTTTTAATTTATTTTTAACTCTTTTTAAATGATTCACTTTAAAATTTTTTAATATTTCTTAATCGAAATTTCATAAAAGAATGTGTCAAAATTTAAAAAAATTTTTCTTTGTTAAAAAAAAAAATTGAATGTGCAAAATTATTTAATATTAGAATGCTCTGATTATACAATTCTAATCATAACTGTATTGTCAATTGGATAAAAAATTACGTAAAAATATTATTGTTTGAATATGATTTAACGTAATTTTTATACGATTGAAGCAAACTCTTATTAATTTTAGGAAGGTGTAAATATAATCTAAATTCTGATCATATCACATAACAGATATCGTCGGGATTTTTTTTGTAAAAAAAAATGGAACAGAGATACATTATAAAAACATTTAACTGACAGAGAAATAGAATATAGCCGAATCGTTAAATTGGATTAAAAAAATCATGACACGCTACTTATAAAGCGGCTTTTTTCGAATTTAGCTCGCAAAAAATGAGACAGAAAAAAAAAGAATGCGAGTGCGAGTGAAATGGAGAACGACATATTTCCTAGTTTTTCTCGAAAAGTAAGTAATTTAGAGCAACGGTATAAAAACATTTTTTATGCGTTTTACCTTTTACAATGGCTTAGTGTAAAAAAAAATTTGAAAAATTGCTTAATTCTGGCAAAAAACTCATTTTGTTGACAAAAAACGCCCGGAAAACCTACTTCTGGGCATCCGACGTGTCTGGCTAACGAACTCATCCAACGATTTGGAAAATCGAATTCGCACACAAAATTTCATAAGCATTAAACGCTTCGTTCGAGAGTTATCGCGCGGATACATATATATATATATATATATATATATATATATATATATATATATATATATATATATATATATATATATATATATATATATATATATAAATTTTAGTGAATATCATTTTCGTATTCTAGGGACCTCAAAACATATTTCTGATATGGTCTCGGGCTTAGGTCGCACCATGACACCTGGCGTAAAAGCTGAATTTCCAGTTTTGGAAATTCGCTAAAAAGTGTTAGGTTAACTTTTATCAAAGAAAGTGACTAAGTTTATAGAATGAAAGTATTTTATTTAAAGTTTATACAATTAAACATGAATCACAAATAAAGTTATCTGCAGACTCGACAGCCCTAAAACTATAATGTTTATGGTATTTCGTGCATCAACTATAATCTATTAATGTTGTCGTGTGAAACCATTTGGGGCTAAGTCGTACACTTCTGTACGGTTTAGCCCCATCTTGTACTTCGTGGGAGTTTCATAGCCTAACGTCAAATTCCGTCGCCTAACTAGTCATCACTAGTGATCAAGAGAGAGCTTAAGAAAAGTAGTTTCTTATGGTCTTATAGCTACTAGCTTATAAGTAAAGGTTCTCCACCCAACTCTTATTTGACAGTGCCCCAAAGTTATAAGAGAAATAATAAATACCCCTGTCACAGCATCCTGCATAACAGCGAATTTTCATTTACAAAAGTACGTTTTTCTCGGAAACTAGTTAATATAGAGTAATTGTAAATAAAAAAACCTTCTTTATGTGATTTTTCTGCCTCATTCCACCAAATTTTTTTCGTGAAATGAAATTTTTCGTGAAAAAAATTTACAATTAATTTGTGAAAAAAATTTATAATTAATTTTTTATTTACAATTACTCTATATCAACTAGTTTCCGAGAAAAACGTAGTACTTTTGTAAATGGAAATTCGCTATGTTATGCAGGATGCTGCGACAGGGGTATTTATGTAATCTTTTCTCCTCTTTTAAATAGTGTAAAAAAATTTCACAAAAATTTTTGAATAAGTGGATATTTTGCCAAAAAAACAATTTTTTTCGAGAACAAAAACCATGTTCCTGGCATGGGACATGTTCTGGCTAACGAACTTGTCCAACGGTTTGGGACTTCCAATATTTTCACCAAATTTCGTAAAGCTAGGGCATTTCGTTCGAGAGTTATCGTGCGGACACATATACATATATACATATATATATATATATATATATATATATATATATATATATATATATATATATATATATATATATATATATATATATATATATAATTTAGTGAATATTATTTTCGGTTTCTAGGGACCTCAGAACATATTACTGCCATAGTCCCGGACTGAAGTCGCGTCATAACAGTGTCTGTAATAACTGAATTCCATTCTGGAAATTCGCTAATAATAAATTCAGTTTATATAAATTATAGAACAATAACGTTCAGTTAGGTTAGAAAAAATTTTGTTGGGTTCAGTTACGTTACAAAAAATTTCCTTAGGTTCGGTTAGGTTTGAGACCAAATTTTCTTAGGTTCGGTTACGTTAGATCAAGTTCCGTTAGTTCAGTTAGATTAGAAAAAAATTTCGTACACATTACTCCACCCACCGCCGGAGGTTTCTGGAGCCGCCCCAGTAGAGGATTTTCTTATTTTCTCAAAAACTAGCTAACCTAGAATAATAGTTCGAAAACCTTTTTTATCTGATTTTTACCCTTTTTGCAATGGTGTATAAAAATGTGGCAAAAACTTTTAAATTATAGCAAATTTTAGCAAAAAGATAATTTTTTGCAAGAACAAAAACCATGTTCCTGGCATCCGACGTGTCTGGCTGAAGAACTCGTCCAAGATTGTTGGATTTCCAACGTTGTCGCAAATTTCGTAAAGCTAGCAGTTTTTCCTGAAGAGCTATCGTGCTGATACATATATACATATATATATATATATATATATATATATATATATATATATATATATATAAATTATAGTGAATATTATTTTTGGGTTCTAGGGGCCTCAAAACAAATTTCTGCCATAGTCGCGGGCTTAACTTCCACCCATGAGTAAGGCTGGAATAGCGAGTTTCCATTCTGGAAATTCGCTAAAAGTTTTTTCACCGTCACATTGGCATTTATACGCACAGCGGAACGAACTCAATCCTGTGATTTTCCGCAGTCAGGCGCTAGGTTGCGATACTGACTAGCCTCGTCTAGCTTGAAATCTAGACACGAAAAATGGGTACACGGTTTAGCCTCGCTGTACGGTATAGCCCCGTTCTCCCCTACTAATAGCGTTATCAATACCAGTTTACGTCTTTATTGCTTAATAGAATTTTGGTTTCGTAAATTTCTTATTTATTTATTGAAACGGAAGCATTACCCTGAATACTGGGACTGAATTAAAATAGGCAGTTCTCTTGAACTTTATTCAATAAAAATTGGCTTTCCGAATTTCAAGATTTTCCTAAATTTTAATATGAAATACCATATATTTTTAACTGTATCTTCGGGACAGGTTAATTTAATGTCCGGAGGATAATTCTTACACCACAAAGCGAGAAAAAGTCACATAAAATTCTTTTCTGAACCACTATCCTGTGTAAACGGATTTTCGAAAAAAACAGTAATTTTCTAAAACAGAAATTCGTTATGTTAGGGCCCAGTGGTTCCCAAACTCTTTTGGCCCACTGACCCCTTTTCATAGTCAAAACTTGCTCACGGACCCCTTTTCATAGTAAAAAACTTGCTCAGGGACCCTGGGTGAAAAACTATATAAATGCGTAATAAAAAAAAAATTAATTTTGATGTTTTGAATGGTAAATGGTGGCGTAAAAATAAAATATAAATAAAACATTTTGTTGAAGAAGCATTTATTGAAATTATAACTTTTTTTCAAAATACAAAAAAAAAAATGACTTGGATAAACCTGATGGGATGTTATGAGTGTATTTATGTCCGGCTCAATGTTTGTGAGTAGCAACAGCAAATCCCCACGAGTATTAATTTCTGGTCGGTTTTTTTTTGTAATGAGGCTTATAACGGCACTGAATCCACGTCTTACCAAATAGGAAGACGGAAAAGTAATCAACAGCTTCTGTACAATAACCCATAATGATACATTGCAAGATACAAAGATACAAGATGAAAGTACGTATTTTGTATCTTGTATTTGTATTTCAAATACTTATATCTTAAATAAGCCTCATCTCTGATCATTAATAATATGTATATTCTTTAGAAACACATCTGCGTTAGAAAAAACTTACAATCCCTTCTTCGGTTTTTAATAAAAAAAGAAATCTTTAATGAATATTAAGGGCTTACTGTATTGATAACTGTGATATATAATTTTTTTAATCAACTTAAACAAGAGTATAACTTTTCTTTTATACTTTACTTAGGACGTAAAAATCGCTAATAATTATTTGTTCATTGTTATTTAGCTTCCATATTAATAAAAATTTGTCATAATGTTTTCATTTTATATTAAACCTTGCACGGACCCCTTGACGTTGTTCAGAGACCCCCAAATCAATTTTAATTTTCCACGGACCCCCTGAATGATTCCGGGGACCCCTGAGGGTCCGTAGGGACCACTTTGGGAACCACTGTGTTAGGCAGTAGGTATGGTGTAACAGGGATATTAATTTATCAGTTATTTAATATTATTTAAGAACACAGTGCAGTTTAATTAATTGTAAGACCATTTGCTTATAATATCACAATTATTTGATCCCTTGTTACAAGAGTCGATTTTATTATTGTATGGTTCCATACCATCATTGCACTGGTACAGCATACAGTTGACTTTTATTAATATAATATCCGAAATAAAAACTTTTATAATACTGAACCGAAAAAAAGTAATGTAATATCATTTGTAGATATTTTTAGTTGGTATTATTGAAAGATACATAACGCTAGCTAGCCGCCATACGTGTTGTCGGTGGTACACTTACAGTGGCTTGTGCCACATGCCGTTGAAAACTTTTTGTAGCAAGAAAAAAAAGAAAAAAAAAACGTTATAAAATTTCTTTATCCGTAAGTGGACACCATCCGTTTCAGTAATAAAAATCGAACGATCTCTAATACGTTTTTATTCGTTTCTTTTTTTTTGGAGGGGGATCTAGAATATGATTAAAAACTTGTCTGACTTCCACTACGATTTCTATTGGTAACATTTGAAGCATGAACGTGGCCTTCACTTAAGGAATACAATTTGATTTTAATTAAACGTACAATTTATAAATAATAAAACAAATATTTTACTTCACAAAATACCATTTTAATTTTAATTGTGACCAGAGTTCCGTACCGAAGCTGATGAAACGGAACACTTTTATGTATTCATTTTGGTGTCTCTCCGTCTGCCACAGGTAGGGTTGTCAGACGTCCGGATAAAGCTGGACACAGTCAGGCTTTTTGGTTGCGTGTCCGGCCTGTCCGGTTTTTGTTAGGCTTTTTAAATTTGACCATTTTTTTTTCTTTTTTACATTGCCCGCCCGTGATTTGATTCATGAATCCTTTTTAATTTTTTTTTTTTTTTGCAATTCAGATTGCTTTTCAGAATTCTTTATTATTTGTCAATATTATTTTTCCAATTCCGGGTCAGAATACAAATGTTGAAGGAGTTTTTTCTTTAGTAGGTCAACATTGGTCAAAAGAGCGCAACAAATTAAATGTCCATACTATAGCCAAAATGTTAGTTGTACAATTTAATTTTAAAAATTTGACTTGTAAAGAGTTTTACAACTCAATTTTAAAAGAAAATGAGCTTTTAAAGCAGATGTCTGCTAGTGAAAAATATTAATTATTTTATGTTACAATTAATTTAAAGTTTATTTTGTTCATTAGTGTTTTGTTCAATTTTGTTTTTCATTACAAATTGCAATAGTAGTTACTGCTAACTATTATTGCCATGCAATTATTGAAATTAATATCGTTATGAATATTGAATGATTAATAACAAAGAAAACTTATTCAATCAAGTTTATTGTTGTTTCATTGGAATTTAAAAAAATTTAATTATAAATAAAAAGGTAATTGATAAAAAAGCCTTGTTTTACTTTTAAAAAAAATAGCAGTTATACTAAGACTAAAAAATTAAGGGTGTCCGGCTTTTTTACCCAAATGTCCGGCTAAACTGACTGCTGCGTCCGGCTTTTCGGTTTTAAGATCTGGCAACCCTAGTCATAGGTAATATTCTCTGAAGTTATTAAACATGAAAATTTGAAATTTAGCACAAAGATAGAGTGTGGTAGCATGATTATAGATATGAAAATGTGATAAAATTTAGGAGATAACCTGAAGAGTGGGAAAAAATTTCCCCCCAAGTGCATTGAATAAGGGCATCATAGAAAAGCTTATTAAAACACGAATTCAATATTATATTTAACTATACGTTTTTGTTCATTGGTTTTTTTTTCTGGGAAGAAAACTTCCAAAAAAGATTCATGAACATTACGGAGGAGGTTTTGATTGAATGGAAATTATCAAGACTGAGTTTTCTTACGCAATTTCTTTGGTACATAAAAAGAAAACTTGATTTTGCTTTGACAGGTTGTCCTTTGATCAAGATATTGTTAGTTAATAACTGTATGAAATCAAAATATGTATGCTATGTTGAGGGAATAGTTTGGTAAATGTTTTACAAAATGAGTTCTAGAAATTAAAGAAGAAAGAATAATTGATAAACCTATAAAACAGTATAGATTTATAATATATTTTAAGGGGGGGGGGGTGCTAGAACTAGAGGTAAGAAGTATTTTTAACATTTTGGATGACGAACGGCGATTTGTAAGTAGCCATAAAAAGTTCCAATTTCGACCATTTTGAAAAACTTTGTCCTGTTGTTAACATACTAGGGCTACATTAAAGAAAAAACTCTTGACTACCACTACATTTACATATTCTGACGTTTCCCTAACAGCTAGGGGGCGGTCCCCCTTGCCCTCGAGTATGGGCGCCCTTGAACTTGCACTTCACGATTTGTTTGTTTCAATGAAATATGTTTTTGATCCAAAGGAAACAAAATTAAAGAAATTTTAATCTTTGTACAAAAAAATCGTATTGAGAGTTAGTGATCAGCAAATGCAAGACCAAGACCAAGACTTGGCAGTCTTGGTCTTGGTCTTGTTCTTGCAGTAAGAATCTTCGTCTTGGTCTTGCTAGATCAGTTTGAGTCCTGGTCTTGGTCTTGCAAAATGCAGTCTTGGTCTTGGTCGGTATTGCTAAAAATCTTGCACTTTCTTTCATTTTTTTATTACCGAATTTTTTCCTTATAAAATCAGAATTTTCTCTCTTTACGGTATTAATTGTACTTTCAAACTAATTAAATAGTTTAGCAAGACTCTTGCTTTTTTCTTGCTTTTGTCTTGGTCTTGCTCACTTGAGTCTTGGTATTAGTCTTGCAGCCATACTTATAGTCTTGGTCTTGGTCTTGCTCTTGGTATACATAGTCTTGGTCTTTGTCTTGGTCTTGCAAAAAATGCAAGACCAAGACAAGACTGCAAGACCGAGACTAATTTTGCTCATCACTATTGAGAGTGTATTTGTTACTTTAACAATTTCTCGTAGTCATTAGAAGCATTTTTTTTAGTTACGACGACCAGATTAATTTATTTATTACCGAATTCCATTAAATTTTAGGTTGTGATAACAAAAATTTTTTCATTCCAGGATCAGTTTTGCCCTAAAGTCTACATATAAAATAACAACCATTCGAAAACAAATTTCGTTTGTTCAAAGTATGTAGGTACCTATGTATGTTAGATTTTATTTGAAAAATTTTGGTTTAAACCCCCACAACCATTTAACAAATGTAAACTATAAGTATAGACCAAACCGCACGGTACATGCTTATAGAATATTCTAGATACCTATAGGATATGTTTACAAATTTATCACACTAAGGAGAATACACCAATCCATGTGTGTCTACGTTATGTACGTATATGTGTAAAATGCAAGCATGTATGTTAAAAGACAACCTATGTAAGGGATTTAATCTCCTCTGAGATATGCAAATTGTTTGTTGTACGTACATGGATGGATAACAGTACGGGGCGAGGCGGCAGATGGGGGTGATATTCTATTATTGGTCACATTGAAAACTAAAACAATGCGAAACAAAATATATATATTATACCATCATGTACATAATATGTATATCTAATGTTAGCATTCATATTTATTTTTGTTAGCCAGTGCTGAAAGTGTCCTGTCAATCGTCACCAGTGGCAATCGCCACCACTGATAATTGTCACCAGTTTTCGTAAGCAGTTGTTTTCATCATTATAGAGCTTATAGAGAGTAACTTTTTGCTTCATATGATTTAACAAAAGCAGATGATCGTAATAAGAGCAGTAAAATCTTACAAATTAGTTTTACGTTGGATCAAAATATTAAGCAAGTAGTTTATCATGCCTGAAGTTCTCATATGAGTAATATTTTATGTACGTAAAATAAAAAATTATGTAAAAAACGTTTTTAATTAACTAATGTGTTATTATTTTATAAATTCGTTTTTCTACTCCTGTAAATTTTTGCGAAACTTAGGCATTATTCAAAGGTGTGGAGGAATGATCATTACTCAATACCTTTCTACCAACGAATGACCGTATTAACCACTATTCAATAGGTTTGCGACTGTTTTGTGAATAATATATCTATAAGTTTTAATTTCATATATGTTGCGAAGTAACGTCTAAGTAAAGAAAGTAGTTTGTATTTTGTTTTCATCGTTTGTACATATATAAACATTTAATGAAATTAGAGATAGGTTAAAAATTGTATTCTTTTGATTTAAAATTTATATTCAATTTTATTTAAATCAAAAAGGAAAAAAGTCGTAGAAAAAATATCGTATTCTACTCGTTTGCAATGGCTATTACTCATTCAGATGCATTACGACACTCGCCTCGTAAATTCGGCTCGTGTCGCAATTGCATCTTCGTGAGTAATAGATATCATTACCAGCTTGTCGAATAATATAAAAACTTGAGTTTTTGTACATAAGTATTTCATTTTAAATTGTTTTTTTTTTTTTGTAAATATATGTAAGTTCGACTTTTGAAATTAGGTCAACTAGATAAAAATGAATTTATTTGAATCCTCATACACATTTGATTTCGTTCATTACATACAACTGAAAAAAATTGTAAATTTTACTGTACTGAATAACGCAATAGAAGGAAAATTTTAATTACATTTTACTGAATGAAGTATTTAATTTTTAGGGGTACTCAGAGATTTTGACCTCTGAGTATCCCTCATAGTTTTGCACTTTCCACATTCTAACGTGTGACCAACTTGCACTTCACCAAACTTTCTGCTGAACTCAGTTCGCCAAGTTTTTGGGGTAAAGGGGGTATTTTTCTTTATTACAAAAATAAAGATTTAAAACGTTAATTCTGGACCTAACTATTAATTATTTAATAGTCGAACGTATAAAATTAAAAATTAATTAGATTTTTTTCGTAATTGCTAATTTTTTTTTAATCTTTCTTGTTAGCAGTAAGGTATAAATAAAAAAAATATAATTGACGCCTATACTATTAGGTACATGATTATTACTGTGTCGTTTATGGATATTTAAATGATTTTAATATTACCTACATATTAAATTACCTAAATGATTTTAATATTACCTACATATTAACAGTAAATTACTATCAAAAAAATGCAAACTTTAACAATATTTTTTAAATTCATTCAAATTCAATTTAATTGCGATTATTGCAATTAATTTTGCTATTTAAATATATTAGTTTTTGACATTTGACGTTTTGAAATTTTACTCAAAATATACATACATAATTTACACATGCTACCTATATATATAGTGAGTATACCATAGAACACTAGAAGCCAACTAACATAAAAAAAGTGAAATTCGCTTGGAGTCATTTGTAAGCCAGTCACAGCTTAAGGCATTAGTCCGTCAGTAGTCGTCGTCGAGTCAACACACCATTATATTAAAAATATACCCATTGTTAGTTGAACACGTTGAAGAGCTCTCTCTGGTAATACGTGTGTGTGGTTGTATGCGTGTATACACATACTACTACAAAAAACCAAACTAATACACTGCAAACAGTGTGTATGTACACAAACAGACTACGTCACAAACTCATTACAAGTGGAACAGAGGCAAAGCCAATCTAGTTTGTCCCCTTGTATCACACAGTATATAATACATGATAGGTACCTACAACATATGTACATAAAGCTACGGATACACGAGACATCTAAATTAGCATTATTGTGTGCAATGTTTACACTATAGAACACTAGAAGCAAACTAATATCAAAAAAGTTTAGTTCGCTTGGAGTCATTTGTTGGTCTGTCACAGCTTAAGGCATTTAGTCAGTCGGTGTCGGTCATCGAATCCACTACGATTGTTATGTATTGTAAGACCATTGTTACTTGACCTGCACGTTGCTCTGTCCGATAATACGTGTTTTGTAATTGTGTGTGTAAATACTCACACAGAAGCAAACATCAAGCCTAAACCACTACAAACAGTTTGTACTTACACAGCATAGTGATGCGAAGTGGAGGAGATTTTACGTCACCTTTCTGCTACAGTCGGAATACTAACTATCATATAGTAGTTTGGCCCGTTGGTTTACACGTTCAAGTAAAGCGGGTTCTACACGATGCTACGAACGTTCCTTCCAACATTCGATCGAACGTTTGAGGCAGTTAAGTTCGATAGTTGGTGCGACGAATGTATCTGCTACACGGTGAATCGAATGTTTGATCCAATACGAATGATGATGTGTTGGTACTCAGTGGACGATGTTATCTGTCTGATGTTATCTCTAATGTTATACACTGATGTTGTCTCTCTTCACATGAACGAGCGTGCAGCTGCTGAGTCGAACCAACCAACGAACCAACATTGACCTTCAAATGTTCGAAGCACCCCTTTGACTCGGTGCAAAAATACCGACATCGAACGGGACACGACCAAATGCGAACGTTTGACGCTCGACATTGGACACTCGTAGGTTCGAACAACGGCTACACGATGCTATGAACCATCCAACGTCGAATGTTGGAAGGTGTTCGTAGCATCGTGTAGCAGCGGCTTAAATTTGCAGTCTAGATAAGGCTAGAACAGTTGTATACACTCGAGTTGCTAGACTTCTCTAGCAAATATTTGAGGTTGTTTACACAGTAGTGTCACACACGGCGAATAGAATAGTGTCAGACATTTCACACAACACCTGATTTAGATTATAATTTAACATTTCTAAATCGTATTTTGTATTGCCATATTCTATTTTGAATTGAAAACTAATATTTTTATAAATGTTGCTGCAAGACGGCAGTTTCGTACTGAAAATAATTTATTTCATTTTTTGCTATAGTGTAAATCCAACTTGTAAAATTTTATTGCGTTTACTTTTTTCTTAGAGTTGTAATATAATATTATCTCTGTATTATCTTTTGGATGCGTCTCACAATTTAGGATTACCTTGTTGGTAGTATCTTAAATCAACTTTTCTGTCCTTTTGTAAAAAAAAAAACTTCTACACCAAAAGCGTGTCGTGTGTCCGTACCTTTATAATCTTTTTAAAATAAATTATTTTTTTTTTTGTCAAAAGATTCTTATATTATAACATAACCTATTTGTATGACTTAACGTTTATGTAAAAAAAAAACAATATGTTTTCATCCAAATCATTTTAATATTTGCGACGATTTGAATTTTTACACAAAATTTCGAATGCGAAAGGAATTTTTATTTTGGAAAAAATTCGCCCACGAATACAACACAAAACGAACTGGTATGCTGTTTTTTAAATAATAAGTATTTCAACTAAGCAGTAATGTATCTTTTTTTTAGGAATAGTACATTATCTTCAGAAATAATGTTTTTTTTAAGGAGAAGTTTTCAAAGCTACTACTAGCAAAGTAGTGAAATTAGTGTCACACAAAATTGCTTTGTTGCGTGAAGAATTCATTAAATTTCCAACAACTGACGTCGAAAAGGCGCAAGTTAAAGAAAATTTTTATAACATTACGCGGTTTCCGAGAGTGTTTGCTGCTTTACATACATACACGGTTACATATACAGGCTGGAAACAGATTTATCGAACGTGGGGCAAGTATGGTGAGAAATTTTTCTCAGGATCAATGTGATCTCTGACACTTTTTGATCAATAATATTTCATTTTTAAATCGCGTTACCATGGATCTGCAATATTTTTGTGTTTGTCAGATTAAATACCCCTGTCGCAGCATCTGCATAACATAGCGAATTTCCAAATTTTAGGGACTGGCGGATCTCATCTAAGAACTGTACCTATTTAAAATAGTTTAGCTTTCTAAGAGTAAAAGATTTTTTAAAATCGGCTGGGTAATTAGTTTTGATATTTTTGGGACCCAAGAACCCGAACGGACTTTGTGCAGCATAGTTGTATCCATCTAAAATAATTTAGTTCTCTAACAGTGAAAAAATTTTCAAAATCGGTCGGTTAGTTTATTTTTTACAATAATGGGAACAGTAAACCCTGGCGGAAATCATACAACATAACCTTTATTCATCTAAAATAATTTTAGTAAAAAGTTTATCCTAACAGTAAAAAACGGGTCCTAGGGATCTCAGGTAAGGTTCTTGTGGACATCATTTAATTACTTAATGAATTCAAATACTTTAACTTACTAACGGTGAAAAAATTTTCAAAATTTTCGACATTCGCTAAAAAAATCATTGAAAAATATTTGATATGTTTCGATCAATTAATGGTCAACATCAGCAAATAAAAGTTACTCAAATCGAAGAAAAGAATGAGTTATTTGTCCGTAGAAATTAAAATACAAATTCTGAAAACGAGCAAAGAAATATTGAAAAAACTAGATCGGCAAAACATTCTGACAAATAACACTACCCAACTAATACTTGCCAATTTGAATGAAACTTAACATACTTATTAAACAGCGAAAAATATTAAATACGTGTTTTTTTATTTCGGCTAAATACGCTTTTTAGGGGTAGAAAACACCATTCAACCTCTGTAGATGAAAACAGTTATAGCTAGATATTTTTGAAACGACATATTTTCTGAAAAAAGGGCTGAGTACCAAATTTGTAGAATTTGAAGCGATGCACTTGATAGTGACCCTGAAATCGATTTTCAAGGTCAGTTGAAAATGATTAGCCATTGCCGAAGTTTGACCATATCCTGTACCTATAAGCAGTAATTTCATGTATTGACTCAATCTATCTTCAAAGTTGATTTATAGAAAAAATTAGAAGAAAACATTTTTGTAAGTAATTTTAGAAGTAAAGTTAAGAAAAGATTTAATATCACTCTAATTGTAAGTTAAACATTAACTTTATGTTATATTATAAATTTTCAAAATTTTTTAAAATTTTTATTGCTACTCTATAGTTATCATATTAGGAATTCAATTGAACATATGATTAACTATTATTTTTCCGATTGCGATTGAGCAAGTATTTTTCAAAATTACTTCTTGATCACTTATTTTCTATCTTGCATGTGAAATTCGTTCGAATATACTTTGAACCATTTAGGGGTGAAAAGTAAGCTACTCCTTTTGAAAAATATTAAATGATTTTCAAATGACTTTGGAAATTGACCTCAAGGTCAACTTCAAAGTCATCATCAAGTGCTTCACTTTGAATTCTATAACTTTGGTCCTAAGCACTTTTTTCAGAAAATATATCGTACCATAATCCACTTCTATGTTGATTCCTGGTCTCTTTTCCTGCGTTTCTAATATTTATGTCAATAAAAAATGTGCTACCGTAGACAAGGATGAATAGGTACGCATTCAGACTTCACACCGTATTTTTTTGTATTTATTTTATGAGTACCTAATCTTTAATATATTAAAAATTTACGCGAAGATGGTCACTTTATCAGCAGTATCCAAAAAAATTTAAAAATATTGGTGGTTTTTGAAAAATTAACAAAAATCGTATAATTTCTTCTCTGTGAAAAATTGGGATCAAAAGAGACGAGAAAAGAGTAAATGGGGACAACCGGTAGGGTCGACCAAAATAACGGACCCGATTTTTTTCATCTGACACAGTCGCCATTTAAGAAGTGAAATTACCCCTCAAAATTAGGGTGAAATTTCAATTTTGCTAGATTACTTGAAAACTGCGGCAGATAAAGAAAAATTTTAAATTGACACAACACTTCATTTTTAGAGAGCTTTCTACTGATATATACAAAGCTAGAGTCGGACCTACTAGAGGGGATATTTTGGTAAATTTGGGGGTAAAAAAAGTTGTATAAGCGTTTTTCCTAACATCTAAAACAAAAACAAGAGCCTTATCACCATTTTTTCTAAGCATTAAAAGCTGGTTTATATTCGATTTCTATTGAAAACTCAATTAGACTGCATGTTAAAAGTGAGCAAAAATTAAACCTGCAATAACTTTTAAACGCTGTAGTGAATCTAATTTAAATTTTCACAGTCGATTAAATTTAGAAAAACCATTATTCGCACAAATTTTCATAAGACTGTCACCATTTTTAAGTACCTCCATAATATCCTTAACTTGTAGCTATGGTATAATTATCAAAATTTTTTGCAGGTTTCTTACTAATCATACAACATGTAATGATTCATACAACATACAACACATAATTCCTGAGTAGCCCTAAATAATGCGTGTCAAACACGCACTTGACGACTTTTTTAGTATATATTTAAGTAGAATATGAATTCTTTTTCTTGAGTAATTATATTAGTCACTCAAAGAAAGCTCTTCATTGCTTGAAAGAATTTCAGAACTATTTTTTATATTTTTAGAACTTTTGTGTAAGATAATTCGCTCATCTAGAATGTAAGTGTTCTATGTCCATTTTCAATAAGGTCGATATAGAAAGAGAGAACTGTAGAATAAACTTATGCATTTCTAGAGCTATCTCTCTCTATATCGACCTTATTGAAAATGGACATAGAACACTTACATTCTAGAGGAGCGAATTGTAGAAATTTTTATTGAAAAGGTGCACAACAAATAGGTTCGTAAGCGTAACTGTAATGAAGCAGGTGGAGCAGCCGCTCTAAGGCGCATGATGAAAAGGGATACAACAAATAAGAGTTTTAAGAAAATTGGAAAAGTAGGAAGTTTTTTTTGCTCGTCAGGGTAATTTTTTGGGAGAAGCACTGTCTTTTTTTTTTTTGCTCTCCACTGCTTACATTTTTCGAGAAAAAGTGGACTTTTCACTTTTTGTAGGGAGTGTAGTGTTTATAGTTAGTCGATAAAAAACAAAATAGTTGCGTTTTTTAACTGATGATGGCGTAATGGTCGAAAGTCGACTCGTGTTTGTACGATTTTTGTTGTGAAAAGTGACAAAGCAACGATTTCATGTTTTTAATATGGATTTTCACACTAATTATTTAAAATAGATTCTGATTACAAACTAGTTTATTGTCTTTTTAAACACACTGTAATAATAAAGTTTCGATTTATTTATCGAGTTTATTATTAATTGTATGTAAAATTATTACGAAAAAGGAAAAAGCATGAAAGTAATTTAACTTTTGTATAACACAACATAACATTGTCATAATACAAAAACATTTAACGGTGATGAAAAAAGACTGCAAAATGTTATAAATCCTTATGCAGTATATCTATGCAGTTTGCAGTATGCTATTCAAACTAGAATTTTATTAGTGTTAAAAAAAAGTAAACGATATTTATGGATCAGTTCATTAAAAATGAACCAGCCATATTGTTCATTATTTTTCTTTTTCTTAATTTTTTTGTTCAGTTACTAACCAATAATAAGTGAGTGCTAAACGAGGACTAAAAAAATTTCAGACTCATACTTTTTTTTTAGTGGTCATTTTTGAGTTTGCTTTGGGAGTGTTTATGATTGAAAAGTTTTGCAGAAGTGTGTCTAACTCTGTCAAGACAAAGTAAAAACCAAAATTATCAGAATGATCTGCTCTAAATTTCTTGTCTTTACATAATATACCTAAGTAGGATAAGGACAGGGGAGAAAAAATTTACAAATATAAAGTAAAAATTAACCTAAAACGGGACAAACTCATCTTAAATTTTTTTCTTGTAAAGACTTATTATAGGACTAACTAGCTAAAGAAATTTCAAGTTTGAGAACTTTGTGCTGTTTTTATATAATTTTTCAAAAATGCCCAAAACTGTATTTTGACAATATTTGAAGTTGAATATTTCAAAAGAGACTAAGTGAAAAACTAATACAGTGAAATTATAAAACTAATACAGGTTATACCTCTTTATGACATAGGCCTATGATACAAATTTTGTCGAGAGACTTTGTAAAATTCATAACAATTATTGCAAAACGTGCCTTGCAATGTTTGTCAACAATTGTGGCAATTGGCCAATGACCCCCGTGAAATGTTTTTAAACATGTTCCAGTGAATTTCAACATATAAAGGGTCATAGTGTAGCCAAAAGCACATATAAGAGGGCCACATAATTTATCAAAACCCCTATGAGTAATGTTTCTCTATGTCCACGTTAAAAAAAAACCTCTATTTCAACTTCTTCATTAGTGCAGTTCTTGATACGTACAGAATTCAAAATTTTTTAGAATTTTATATACATTATGTAGATATCAAATATTATATTTCATAAGAATTTTATAAATTCTACATTCTTGTAAAATCTTCTGATAACTTTAGCCAAAATATCATCACGACAAAATGAAAACATTAGTTTACATAAAGTTCATATACGTACCTACATCAGAGAGACGATGAATAAAAAACTTTTCCACGAAGAAAAAACTCGTCAATAAAACTGAAAACTTTTTAAATCAATAAAGCAAGCAGACACAGACGACAATGATAAAACGCCATACAAACAAAATATTTATTTTTCATCACCCGGCCTTTTCTTCACTATTCCGTCCCCACTTTTCTTCACTTTTCCAACTAACTAATAGTTCTCAGTGGTTTAGCCAACGACAATATGCTTGACAGATGGTGACACCATGCGTACTAGAAACGGAACACATATTAGAGAGAATCTCGTATGGAAAATTTGTTTCATAATAAAAAGGTTACCCGTGGGTTGGGAATATCGGATGTTCAAAAAGTTTTTACTTAACACATTTTATAATAATAATAATAGTGTAAGTGTATATTGGTTATGACAACCATAGTGATGGTATAATCTTTAAATATTAATATCATAACGTCAGAGTATCAAATAACTTTTAATATCATTCCTATAATATTACTTACTATAGATAGTGAAGATTATTTTATTCATGATATTCGTACATACATGCCTTTTCTGTAACTACTACTAGTTACAAAGGACATAGCATATGATTATAGACAAATTATGGATACAGGCAGTATGCAAAAATCGCAATTAGGTAGATATTTATTTTTGCCGGATATACCTTTGTATAAACTTATGTATAAACTTTGATATAAACTTCTGATCTAAACCGTATTTGTTCGTTTGTATTAATAATAACCGGTAAATATTAATAATACTCAATTAATTACACTGACCGTAACAGAAGTACAGTACAGCTTCGATTAAGCGTCACTTGATTATCCATTAGAGCCTAATAAAAAAATACAGACTCTGGTGATAGGTATTCAAACAAGTCGGCGTTTGTATATTTTGACAAAAAAATAATCTCTTACGGAGCTGTATTAGAAAATATCCTTTATACTAAATTTCCTACTCCAAATAAGTATAACAGTTACGCTCAATTTTTGAAATTATCAGATGATTTTCAAATCCGGGCTCAAGTAACCCGCAATCACGGTATTTAAATGTCATCAAAATCATTGGGCTGGCTTCGAGATCCTTACTTGTCAGTACAGTAATTTAATTATTTTTTATTAGCAGCTTAATTTTGTGATTTGTCACGAGGTATATAGTGTTTTTTTACAAACTCATAAAATATTTCAAGATGAATCGATAAGTACAAAAATATTTCTCCGATAGCTCTAGTCTACCAATCACCAGCTCTTTGCAATTACCGAACTGATAAATATTATGCATTCGTAAAATATAAAATATTTTCGTCAAAAGTTCAACAATGCTTCTAAATATTGATATTCTGTGTTGTTGGAGTGCACCTGATTTCAAAATCTTAATATTTATTGTTACTACTCAGAAAAAGCTTTAAAAAATCTAAGTATATATATATATATATATATATATATATATATATATATATATATATATATATATATATATATATATATATATATATATATATCTCAGATGGGCCCTCATTGCTACAATATCATTACTGGGGATCAATCATACCTGCTCTCTGGTAACACTTTATTTTGTGCCTATATTAATTTTTTCTGCTTTAATAAATTTATAGGTAAATCACAAAAAAAATTTTTTTGAAGCATTTTCTGGATCATTAATACACCCATTAAAAACCGTACGAACCTTTTACACTGTGGTTTCATTAATATTTTATTTTTAATGAATCTTTGAAATTTTTCGATAACGTCATTTTTGGAAAGTGTTGACAAGCGGGAAAAAAAACATAATAATTCAGTTGGAACAAAATTCACTAAATTCTCTGCACACTTAGCCGCAATTAGCATTTTTTAAACAATGGAGCAGCGAAATAAAATTAACAGAGCTTATCAAAATGTTTTAATAATTGATCATCTAAAAATGTTCTTTGTTTTCCCTGTTTTACATTTTTGTGTTTTTTGATTAATGTTGAAAAAAATATAATTTGATTTAGCTTTTTTTTTATTAAAAAATTTTAATACAACAAAAATTCATTCTGAATATAAATTAATTTATTTTTTACGATACAATCTATAGTAATGAAAAGTTATGAAAAATAAATTAAGCTCTAAAAAAGTTGCTTTTGTTTGCCGAACAAAACGTAGCAAAAAAAAAAAAATTAAATTACAATAATATTGATAGCAGTATTAAAAATTCGCCTTTATTCCGCCTTCCATATTTTTAATTAATTTTTTTTTGCGTTACGTGTAAGGTTTTACTAAGCAAACAACTTTTTTATTTTACATAAATTTACCTTAAGTTTAATGTTTTTAAATTGTTTGTCAATAATGTTTACCGTGGGTACAAAAAATCATGTATAATAAAAAATTAGCCCTGAAATTATTTATTTGGAAGTTACCTAAAAAATCCTACCTTTATTTTAGCTTATATTAAAGCTATTTAATCCCGTATCTTCCCCTATTTTAACCAATTCGAAAAAACTGTTCAAATGAATCAAATTTGCATTAATTGACACTATCGTTAATATACAATTTATTAGTTCTCAAGAAAAAATATGACATTATTGATAAATCTTACATTTGGGCTTTAGGGACCTATTATATCGACTAGGATTGAAAATATAAATTATGTAAATACCTTTAACCTATGCAAATATAATTTACATACATATTTTGATTTATTTCTCTTATGAAAATAAATATTTCCCAAGTGAGTATGAAAAAAAAATTCCTTTAAGAAACTGGTAAGATACGTTTTACGAAAAATAAATAATAAAATTGATACTATAACTGAAACTTCTTTGCAAATTCATATTTAGTATTTAACATTTTTAAAAAATTTTAGATCATTCTTGTTTTTACTTTCTGTAAGAAAGTACCTAATTCCATTATCCAAACTTCAGATATAATGGTCAACTAGTGGCTTGGGAATTAATGATCATATTTTATGAATAGTTATATTGACAATTTATTGAAGTTATAACAACAAGATTAACATAAATCATAACTATAACAGTCATATACCTACAATAGCTTATTTTGAACCCTGCTGTTGGTTGCCAATGCAATAAACAAAAGGGATTAGTCATCTTTCTTATTATATATCTGTCTAATTTATATAGCAACAACTAACTATTGAAGTATCGCTCATTGACGCTCAAATATGATTCCTTAAAAAAGGTTTAATGAAGAAAGTATCAAAATTGAGGGACTATTAACGTTATCCTATCGAAGAAGTGGTTTTTTACGAAAATTTTCAAATTTTGTATACTTATCGGAAAAATTATATTTTTATAAAACAATCGGAATTAACCAACACATTTAATACAAAAATTACTTTGAATACAACAGTAAATTTTTTCAAGGAATAAATGGTCTTGTTAGGAGGTCATCACTGAGTCTTCTGCTAACAGAGATTTATATATCGAGTTTAGAGAAAGTACTAATGAATAATTCACAAGCAAAACAAGTAAAATTTTGGCAGAGATACCTGGACAATAAAATCATAAGAAACTCAATAATCCCGGAAATTTGGTTTGATTTAGAGTTAAAAAAAGATAACTTACAGTAGACTCTCGTTAATTCAAACCTTCGATAATTCGAAACTCTCTATAATTCAAAGGTATCACGAGTTCCCTTCTAAATCTCTTTATATTTCGAACTAAAACAATAGATTTTTATACACTTGGTAATTCGAACGAAAATATCATTGCTAGGTAACAAAACCACGCATTAATTCGAACTCATCGGCGTCAAACTCGCGACAATTCGAAGTTGCAGAGAGAAAGAAACAGAAAGATTGTAAGTACATTTTGAGAAAAGTGCAAGTTCATTCATCGCAAATGCTTAAAAAATTAAAATTATTATCTGCGATAATTTGAACCTCTCTATAATTCGTAATATTTTAAGATTCCCTCGAGTTTCGAATAAACTCTGTGGACTGTGGACTGTAATTAATTTCCTGGACTAGGTGGACCATAATGAAAATTGATAGTCTTGATTTATTATTATAATATTTTTTTGATTTATTATTATAATATTTTTTTGATTTATTATTATATTATTATTATAATTATAATAATATATAGAAATTAGAATTCCAAACGATATAAGTCCACGATTTAACACGATGACCGTCATGAATAATTATGACGAAATGACCAACGATAAAATATTTTGACAACTAATACACCAATACATAAATAACCGTAACTCATTCTCTGTCTAATAAGTGCAAAGGTTCGATAGCGACCACAGGTCTGCTGCACAATACGTAATATATTATATTTAAATCACCGTTACTAATTGGTTTCAACAGTAACCGTTAACAGTTCATCGGTCTTATTATATTAATCGAATAATTCCCGTCTAAATTAACAATTTTCGCCACGGTTTCACGAATATTTATGAAAGAAAGTCGTTCATTTTAATCAAAAACACATTCTAGTATAAAGTTTTAAAGCTTCAAGCTATAATTAGAAAGGATATATTTTTCCATAGTTCCATATTTTTAAAAATTAATCTAGGAAAATGTGAATAGAAAATGTGATAGTATTTTACTATTTGTCGGTAAAATAGTTTTTCTAATAATTTTCAACAATATGTATGTGTGATCTTGCAATATGTTTTTCAATTATTTTAATAAGAAGGAAATTGGTCTCTAGTGATTAGCATAATGCGCCTTTTTTTATAAAAAAATTTAAAATTCATACTTTTTCTTTTTTTACTAAGTAAAAAAGCAACTTTCATTTTAGAAAGCGTTTCTCTTTACAACTCGTTCATAAAAATATGCATAACGTGATATTATGTATATACAGTATGCTCTTTCTTCACGGGTTTTGTATAGAAAATAACGAATTTAATTTAAGATCAGTATCAACGTTAAACAACCACATTTTAAAATGAATCACATGGCCAAGTTATAATTTGTGATCCTTGTTAATTTTCTAGGTTAAAATGTGACGATGACACTGGCAAATAACGGAGATATTCAGTGGTATGCATAAAGTTAAGCATTGTGAGACTTTGCTCAAGTAAATATGAATATGTTTTACATACATAATATATACACATCTCGAATACATGCAGTATGTGTATATAACATAACATATTCATATTTGCTTGAGCAAAGTATCACGATGCTTAACTTTATGCATACCACTTATTATATAGTCAAAAAACTTTTTTAATTTCTTTTGGGTCAAGGTCTACAATACAGTCATTCCAAATTTCCAACACTAGCATAGTCAATAAGTAATATGATGACATCGGAAATTTTTTGAACTTCTCCATAAACGTTTACAAAATTAAAATATAAAAGATATGAAAAATTTAGGTTTGTGAAGTTAGCCTACCCAAATTAACTTACCCACAATTTTTTATGGTGATCGTTAGTTCTTTGTTAATTCTCGATAGTTCTCCAATATTCCCGTTAGTTCTCTAAAAATAAAAGAATATAGCCGTGAATAAGTGGGTAGGCCAAATTCTCACTGCAGATATCTAGCCCACACCTTAATCTTAAGAGGAATGTATATGTAAGCATACCAATGGTTAGTTCTTCGTTAGTTTTCGATAGTTCCAAAATATTACCGTTAATTCTTTTGTGATGTGTGAAGTTGGCTTACCTAATTTGTATAGGTCATACATTTTTTATTCTTTAAGAACTAATGATACTATTGGGGAACTATCTAGAACTAACGAACAACTAACGATTACCATAAAAAATTGTGGGTAAGCTAATTTGGGTAGGCTAACTTCACAAACCTGAAAAATTTTAATTCTTTTATGTATAGCTTTACGACTTATTTAAATTTTTTTTAAATATTTAATCGCTCATAAAAAAGGATTTCCAAAATTTTTTTGATAGTCAAAAATCAAAGTGACTTTATTTGATTTGATCCAAATCTTAATTTACTTCAGGATTCAATGCGAAAAGTATCATCTTTCAGGGAGAACAAGTGGGATAGATTATACGAACGGAAAATTTTTATTCGAAAAATCAAAAATTAAGAAAACTAATCCGTAAAGTTTTTAGAATATAAGCTTATAAAATCCGAAATACAAAAGATAAAAATCGAAAATTTTTGGTTATTGAAAAAATAACCAGTGGGATCCTCTTGTTCAGAAAAAAAAAATAGAAAAAAATTCTTACATAAAAGTATAGCTAAACAAAGTTTTGTGAGATTTATTCAGCATCAATTTTATACCTTTTAAAAGTATGCCTTCTCTGTCCCCTTAGGTTGTTAGACTCAAAATCTAAAGAAATAACACCAGTCCACACTATCATGCCGTTCTCGATACGCTCTCAGTACGCTTCTAGTTCGATAAAATATTCTTACACAAAAAACAATGAGTGTGAAAGCAAACTCCACTCAATTAGCACTCAATTACAGTTAGCCCTCGAAGAAAACGGGTCTCGAAAAACACGAGTACTTTTCCCCGAATTACACGGTTTCAAACAACACGATTTTTAAAAAATTCTTTTGAGAAAGAATAAAATACACAAATTTATGTTTTTGAAATGAAGTCACATCGGTCCTCAATGTACGTGAATATATCCGTTCCATGTAGATTTGATTTACACGAATAAAAATCGTGTAAATTGAATCTGTCATTATAAAAGGAAAAATACTGGAAACAAAAACTACAAAAATTTTAGAGAATTTTATAATAGAAATGAACGAATACGTAGAAATTTACATATTTAAGTTCTGAAAATATCGTTATTTTCGATATCGATAATATTCGATAACGAAAAGTAGGTTTTGACAGTGCCAATATTCTTGGAATATCCAAAACTTGCTTCGCTTAAGCCTTCAAAAATTTCGTTATTTTTCACTACGACGTACCGTTTACGAGATACTTACGATCAAAAGTTTACGTTTACGAAAATTATCGAAAAAATTTTTTTTTTGGATATAATTTATTACTGACCAAATCAATTTGACTAATGAGCCTGAATTAATCAATTATAATCATTTTATGATGAGTAACTCGATATCGATAATTTTCGATAACGAAAAGTAGGTTTTGATAGTACCAATATGTTTGGAATACCCACAACTTGCTTCGCTTAAGCCTTCAAAAATTTCATTATTTTTGATCTATGATGCAAAAGTTAACGTTTACGAAAAGTATCGAAAACAATTTTTTTTGAAAATACTCTATTGCTGACCAGATCAGTGGGGCTAATGGAGTATAAATTAAGCCATTATAATCAATTTATGAAAAATAACTCGGTGTCGATAATTTTCGATAACGAAAACTAGGTTTTAACAGTCGCAATATGTTTGGAATACCCACAACTTGCAAATTAAACGAAAGGTTTTTTTTTATATTCACACTTGAAATATATAGAATGTCTCTCTTTTATAGTTTCAAACAACACGGTTTCAAAGAACACGGAACCAATTAATCGTGTTTTCAGGGATTGCTGCATTATGAAAAGATTTTGACACCAAACCGGGAGCGTATCGAGAGCGGCATTATAATATGGATCGAAGCTGAAGTGACTACAACCAAGCTAGTGACGCGCTTAGATTTATATCGTACGTACAGTTGTACCTCGTCAGATGTAAAACCAACAAAAACATGACATAAAGTAGATACGGTATGTATTATATAAACGTATCTATCTTCAAAACTGAGAATATTCTACTCGTTATAATTTAATAACATAGACGTATAAATTTTCTTTAAATAATTGAATTGTTACTTTTTCGAGTAATAACCAAGGAATGGAACAACGGAAGAAAAGCACTGAGAGGAAGAATGAACAGTAAACGAGGACAACAAATATTATTTGTTAACTTTTAAAACTTTTTTATTATTTAAAAACACATTAAAATTTTATTTAATTTGAATATAATGTTTTTAGTTTTAAAAGTTGCGGAAAAATTCATAAAAATTTTTATTTTTAAATTTTGCACAATACTTAATGAAAATTAATTATCATAAGTTTGTGAAAATTTCATAGTAGCGTTTTGTTTTGAGAAATAATTACAGTATTTTGGAATAAAAAGCACAGTTATTATTTCTTTAAGTCTGACATGCAAAAATAATTAAAACTACGACGGAGGAATTAATAAATAGTAAAACAAGTATTTAGTCAACTTATGTTAATATTCTGATACTTTTTTTTATTAGATTCGACACATAATGCTAATAGAATTTTCTATAATTTCGAACAGCTATTGTAGAACATTGAAATTTTTCATCCAGTGCATACAATGGTGATAAATCATTTATAGGAATAAGGAAAATATTTAAAATTTTTTGATGTATTAGTCCGTAGAATGGCCCAATACACTTATTGTTTGTTAATATGTATTCTCCCAGTTGTTTACCGATATACTGCTTATATATACAGATTCAGTTTGAGTTTGAGGGATGTGTCCTCTTTAACATTAATATAAATAGGTACCGTTTATTTTGAAAGTGGCATAGCGCACAATTTCAAAAATATCGATGATATAATTAATTATATCTTAATGGCATCTTTTCATTTCACAAAAATTTAAAATCAGTATGTCAAAAATTAGTGAAATTAAGTTGGAGAGAAATTTTACCAATTGACAGTGTAATAAATACGTTTATTTTGAAAATGGCATATACAGAAAATTAATTACGGCGCTAAATAGAATAGCGACAGAATTACTTATATATAAATGTGTTCTTTTCAACAATGAACAGATTTTAAAAAATTGACTCCATGGTCGCATTTATTATAGTGCAATTGCGCAAGTTGACAAAAGTTTTAGACTTCACTAATGACGCAATCATCAGAAAAGGAGCCAGTCTATTCGCCAATCAATAAGAATATTTGTTTTATGGATATTTTATGGTTTAACCATTGATAGGAACTTACCGGCAATATTTGTTAAAAAATCGCCGTCATTGAGTTTCGAATTGAATTGATTATGTTGATTTATTTCATATTTAGTACTTCTACGAAGTAACTGTCGGCCGCGGCACATCCTGTCGGGTAATGCGTGAGAATCGAATTCCAGTGGCTTCTGGCACTGTACTATTACGTGACAAGCCCGGTTCAGACGCAGCCAGTAATTTAGTCGAGTGGTCGAGTAATTTAGTACTCGCCCAGTTTGAACACATTCATTTTAGTCAAGTAAACTGGCTTGGTCGAGCCAGCGGTCGAGTTTAGTAAATAGAACCCTATTCTATTTTTATAGTCGAGTAGCCTTCCCCCACTCTATTTTCAGTCAACTCGTACGCCAACTAAACACGTGTGGACAGAAATACACAAATTGTTTATACGTAATTATTGTAGTTATTGTTGTTTTCTTTAGTTATTTGGGTTATTGTTTTATTTGCTAGTTTCGGTTTTTCGTAAAAAAAATGTAAAATATTGTATAGAAATAAATATAATTGTATTTAATTCTTATTGAAATAATAACAAATAAATTAATTAATTAAAATGTCAAGACCATAGAGTAATAGAGACAACATATCTATCTCTATACTACTGGAATCAGTGTAACCAAAGAGATAGAAAATATGTTACATACACAGAACAAATAGAACGAATATAACTGTCTCTTTTCTGCAATCACTTATGTGCAAGTATGTGCATCTTAGGCTGCTTAGTGTCAGTTGCTCAGTACCCGTCGCTCAGTGTAAGTCAGTCAAACAATAATAAATTTGATTGTTGAACCGGCACAAGTAGCGTTGTGGTATCACACACATCACACACATGTATGCGAACCAAAGGTCACGTGACGGCTATCACCACTCACACTAACCGAGTGTGAGTGGCCAACACTAACCACTAATTTGAGTTTACCGCACAAATACAAAGTAAACACCGTGCACGTATACAACATATTTTCTATCTCAAGTGGTTACACTGGTTCTAGTAGTATAGAAATATGTATTTTATCTCTAGTGCTCTATGGTTATATACGTGTACGGTGTTACTTTGTATTGATGCGATATTGTGTATTTGTGTTAGTAATCATTGGTAGTAGTGGCCGTCATGTGACCGTACTTCGCATACATATGTATGATACCACAACGCTCCGTGTGGGGACGTAACAATGCCAATGACGATCAAATCCATTATCTTGTAATTAACCTGCACTCATCTAAGTTGCCTAAGGTACACAAAAATGCACACTGCAGATTTCATGATAGAGATAGTTGCTGTGCGTCTGTTACTCTAGGGGCAAGACGGTCAGAAGGCACCACTCTTAAGCAGGGTCGGACCTACCCTAAGTGGCGCCCGAGGCACGGTGCAAAAATTGGCGCCCCTATCTTTCCGTAAAATGACAAAAGAAATATTTCTTTTTAATTTTTTTCCCTACAAAAAGCAAGTGGCGAAAAAAAAGAAAAAAAACGTCAAATTCGACAGTTTGGTGGCCCAGAATTTGCAGTTTTGGAGCCCCCAAAAACTTGGCACCAGGGGTACGTGCCCTCGTTGCCCCCTAGATCCGGCCTGCTCTTAAATTCGTTACTGAATATGTTAAATACAAATAAATGTCTGTGGGGTGCGAGAAATGAAAATTACAAAAATAAACAAATTTAGCAGCGTACTTGAAACTGCAAGAAACGATGAGAATAGGTTTTATTCAAAAACAAATCGTAAAAAAATTAAAAATATAAGATCGAAATATTCTCAGGAAAGAAAGAAAATTAAGGACTCAAGCACTCGACTTTATACTAATCGACTAAACTAAATACTAGCTGTATGTGAACGATTGTTTTGACTCGCAGTATTTCATCAAACTCTACTAAATTACTTGCCCTGTATGAACAGTATGTCCACTTGACTAAATTACTATACTCTACTAAACTACTGGCTGCGTCTGAACCGGGCTACAGAGTTACAGTTTTTTTTCTTTTTAATTTTGTAGAACTCAATGAGTATATATGAAATCAATGTGTGATTTATTGTCAGATAACCCAAGCCGACCAAATTAATGCGCAAATTATGAGTTGACTATTACGTCATCGAGTTTCGGGCTATATTATACAGAAAATTAAAGCTGAAACTACGTAGATTCCTAATATTTTTGTCGGCCAGTTTGCAGCCTGTCGGTTTTCTCAGTTCGACTGAATTTATCATTAAAAAAAGTATGTCTTTTGCCACCAATAAATTTAGTCCTACAAATTCTCCCTTTCACCTATAGATAAATGTAATTGTTTACCCATACTAATTAAATTTTTTCTTTTTTTTGCAGATAATCGAGGCCAGTCAACTGAATAAATAACTGTCATCGCCATTTTATACAAATTGAATTAGAGTAACCGGAATATGTTTTGAAATGAAACTTAAATCGTCGAAAACACAATAAATTAATTTAAAATATGTAATGTAATATCACTACGTTTATTACGCTAATTAATTTGTTCTTGTCATACTCGCTAAATAGAATAATTATTTTATAAAAATTTCGTAGAAAAACTTTTCAATTCGCACGGACTACCAACTAACGAATAACATTCACCTGCAGCATCATGTTTAAACAGTGAAAACGTTCAACAAAGTTTTAAAACATGTTTTATTACTGGTAATCATGATAACTGAAACTTGTTATACTATATTCACATTAAAAATATAATAAAGCAAACAAGGACCAACCTATTTATTATGTGCGCAACAAGGATATTAAAACGTAAGCCAGAGAGAAAACAATAGACAAAACAAAGTGTGAGGGAAACTTTTATGTTTTTATTTTATTTTGTTTTTTTTTCTGTAATCTAATAAATTATTTAACATATTAATTTACAGTACAAAAAAAGACCAACCACCAAAATGAACATAAAAGCTTAAATAAAAATTTATTCATCCAGTGGCGCTAGTATACTGGAACACAACGGGAAGCGCACATTAATTGTGCCGTGAAAAAATTTCAATGTTTTGTTTTTCGAAAACGAAATAAAAAAAAAAATATATTGTGTAACATGAAAATGCATTTTTTAGATAAATTTCACTATTGTGATTTTATAAAATTCCAAATATTTTAAACAAAAAAATAATTACATTTTGATATTTATTACAAAAACAAATCACACCCGAAAAAAACATGACTAACTAAAAAAAAAAAAAAAAAATTCGAATATATAGTGTGCACGATGGATAAGGATAGTGGCCGGTATCGTTATGAGCCTTATCCGACAATAACCAAACAGAATAACGGTAACACGACAAACTCATTGAAACGTAGCAACAATTTAAACAAAGCAAAGTGTGATAATAGTAAACGTTGTTCATGTTTCGGCCGTAAAAAGTCCCGACGGCGTGCATTTTTTCGCGGCCTATTCACAAATTTAGGCATATGTTCGTTACTGTTCGGCTACACGTTAATCGGTTCATTTATATTTTTAGCCATCGAGGGCGGTTACAATCAATCATTGTCGTCACAAAGAACGTTAGCCGCAACGGCGTCAGTTAGTCCCACTAGTACCAGTAAACAACAATTAACTAATTTAAATAATCGAATAAAAACGTTCAATAGTAGTTTAATGTTACAACAATTGCACAATGAGGCGCGCGAGAAAACAGTGAAAAATTTATGGGACATTACGGAAAATTTAAATATATTGTATCGTGAAAATTGGACACGATTGGCCGCGCAGGAAATCATACGATTTCAGGATCAGTTGATTCAACGAATCTCGGACGAAATGTATCAGCAGTATATGACGTCGTCAACGCAAGAGGTGCGAGCGCCCGGCGTGGCTGGCACGTCGCGACAACGTGGCGGCGCCCGACAGGAGTACGAATGGACGTTTGCGAAAGCGTTTTTATATTCATTAACAGTCCTCACAACTATCGGTAAGTTATATCATAATTAGATAAATATTTAATATAATTAGATTCGTTATAATTATAGTGGAAAAATTTAATTTAATTATGCAATTGCCGGTAGCTATATTATCTAGCTTCTCTTCATTGCATTTTTATAAATAATCTTTTATTACATAAAATGTTCTACTTGTAGAAGTATCTGTGTTGGAGTTTACATAAAGAGTGGACAATATAGTGAACTTATTATCAGGGCTGGAAAAAATGGTTTATAGAAACCATTTAAAATAGAAAATGGAAAATGATTTCCAAAAATACATTTAAAATACTAAATTGAAAATGACTTTGCTGAACATATTTAAAATTGAAAATGGAAAATAGGTATTTAAAATGGATTATAAAATACAAAATGCTTTTTTTAGTTTTTTATACTATAAATCTTTTTATACTATAAGGGCCAATATTATAAAGTACAAGATAACGGTCTGTTAGCTAACAAACTGTTAAACTAAAACTGTATATTATGAAACTAATTTTTCAGTTAGTTACAGGGCCGGACCTAGAGTTATAAGGAGGGGGGCAAATTTTCCTGTTTTCGCCCCTCGCAGCAAAAAATTTTTTACCTGGATGATGACAAAAAAAAGTCACCTGGACCCTACCATAAATCGGCACCATTGACCTTTTTTTTTTTGGTCATCACTTACTTACAAATTCACTTTAACCTTATCATCATAAATTGTTACTATTCACGTTTTCTTTTTTTTGCTCATCACTTGCTCCAAGACCATTGACCCTATCATAAATTAGGACTGTCGACTATTTTTTTTTTTTGCTCCTCACTTCAAAAATTTTTTAAATTTTGCTCCGCCCAAAAAAATTTCACCATTTTCACGCCCCTCAAATTACGTTTTTGGCGCCCCTAAAATCATCCAGGGGGGGCACGTGCCCCCGCTGCCCCCCTAGATCCGACCCTCGTTAGTTAGTTAACAAGAAATTAAACTAAAATACCCAAAAATTACATTGAAGTTTGAAATTTGAAACCATAGCTACCCGTACGACAATTATAAAATTGATAAAAATAAAACTACGAAAATGAAATATATAATTTATTAGAAATATTTAGAAAATATTTAAAAATAACTGAATGCAAAAATAAAATAAAATATAAAAGAATTGTCAAAAATTCTGCTGTCGTAGCCCGTAGGTACCTCCTGCTAATCGAGCAACTACATCCATAATGTGCAACTGAACGTCGCAAACTATTTGAGTGTTAATGGAATAAAAACCTTTTCTATTTCTAAACACTTCAGCACGATTTTCACCTGGTGACTGAATTTTAATATAGGTAGGTACAATCATTTGCACCACATACATTTGAAAATTGTGCAGTGTTATAAAAATGTGCACAGCCGTTACGTTTTTCCTGACTTGTAGTTAACATTTCAATAAGTTCATTTTTAATGAAGGGATGTGATAATTCTACCCACAGTTACCGTACTCACATTAAAGTTATTTGTAATAACTTGCTGAAACAACCTAGTAGCATAAAATCTTAATGTTATCAGCAACTGGTTCATTGCTGAAATTGGGCACTTTCGGAAAGTTGTCGATTTGATGTTATTTTCAGTTTTTTCTAAAACATACATTGTCACTTCTTTACTCAATCGAAATCGAAGTTTAAATTCTGCATCACTTAACGTCTCAAATGGATTCGCACGATTGCGAAAAATTCTAGGCAATTGTATCCTAATTTAACTCGCAGTCCTATTCTAATCAGAAACTGGATATACTGATGAAATCGATGAAATTTAAAACATCTTATTAGTCTGTAACCTGTGACTTCAAAAGTTATTGACGTTAAAATCTGCTTGTCAAAAAAGTAGTTGTCAATAATAAAAATTTTCATTTAACATCCAGTTAAATATTTAAAGGAGCAAAATGAATCAGTTAGTTTAACGGGTGATATAACGGATCTTTAAATTTAACTGACAAGAAAAGGTCAATGCCGCTGAAATACGTTATTCTACGTCGAATTCTAAGAGACACGTGTTTTTTTTATCGGCGGAAAAATGGTCTGAAGGGGTGAAATCGCCCTTCAAAAATTGGGGTAAAAATTTAATTTTTAAAATATCTCGAAAACAGTAAGAGATAGAGCAAAAGTTTTAATTGGCGATATTGCTCTTTTTTAAAGAGCTATCTATTGATATGCAATTTGTTCAATTTACATCAACAGGGGTGGTTGGGGGTTAAAATTTGGGGGTTAATTTTGCAAAAAAGGGGGTGAAAATTAAACAATAGAAAAATTTTGTTTACAGATTTGAAATCTACGTCAGAAAATCCAGTTGACCTGTTTTTGCTCAATGTCCTAATATTAAGTCTAGGAGTAGTTAACTTAGGGGTGACTGTGTCGAATAGTCGTACTACTTGGGTAGATCAAGAAGTTCTTCTTAATGGAAGATAGTTTAAGACAATTAGAATAACGTAGAAATTAAATTTTCGATTTCAAAATTCAGTTTGAGCAATACTAGAGAGGGGGTGCGTCACCCTCTTAAATTACATACTAGTTTACTAACACTCATATTTACTATTAACACACTGACAGTGAATAATAATGTCACAATAAGTGGTTCTGAAGATAATATTTTTTTCTGGAAGAAAACGTATTGGAGAGGTAAACCGCCTTTCAAAAATCGGAGTAAAAATTTAGTTTTTCTAATATCTCGAAAATGGTAAGAGATAGCAAAAGTATAAATTAGTGATATGGATATTTTTAAAGAGCTATCTACTAAATCAGCGTTTCTCAACATTTTTCCAGTCACGGCACGGTAAAATCTCGAATAATTTTGTGCGAACCGGTCAATATAGGATGATATAATATAACGATGATCAGTTTTCTAAATTACATTAATTATATTCAATATGAAAAGTGGTTTGCCGATCACTTGCCTGACCATGTAATTTAAATAAATATCGACATTTTCTTAAGCAGTTCAGAAATATTTAAAAGTAACTCATTAATTTAAAATAGAATTCCTGTAGTTTGGAATCATTTTCGTCATAAGTTGAAATGCCATTAAAGCCTCAAATAAATATTGATATTTCCTTAAGCCTTTGATAAATATTTAAAAGCCGTTTTTTCATCTTGAATATAATTTTTTTATTGATTTTCAATCACTTTATTTACCATTAATTCAGAAAAATACAGGTAAACCCCGAAGAACACGGTACTCGAAAAACACAGTACTCGAAGAACACAGGTCTCGAAGAACACGGGTAACACGATTTTTAAGTAATTCTTCTGAAAAAGAATAAAATACATATATTATATATTTGATATAAAGTTACAGTGGTCCTCAATGTACACGAATATATCAGTTCGATATGGATTTGATTTACACATGATGAAATGCTCAAAAGAAAAAATGCTGGAAATAAAAACTACTAAAATTTTTGAGAATTTTATAATAGAAACGATAGCGAATATGTAGAAATTTACATATTTAAATTTTGAAAATGTCGTTATTTTCAACATCGATAAATTTCGATAACGAAAACTACGTTTTGACAGTCCCAATATGTTCGGAATACCCACAACTTGCTTCACTTAAGCCTTCACAAACTTCGTTATTTGTTCGCTACAACGCACCGTTTACAAGATATTTATGATCAAAAGTTTACGTTTACGAAAAGCATCGAAAGCTAATTTTTTCGAAAATATTCTATTGATGACTAAATCAGTGAAGCTGACAGAACCTAAATTAACCAGTTATAACCAATCTATGATAAGTTACGCGGTATCGATAATTTTGTTATTTTCAAACTTGTAATAGAAAATGCCCATCTTTTGTGGTTCCGAGCAATACGGTTTCCAAGATCACGGAACCAATTAATCGTCTTCTTCGGGGGATTAGTGTATCGACACTTTTTTAAGCGTTAGAGAAATGTTTAAAAAAAATTCGGTAATCTTAAATGGAATTATTGTATCCTGGCATCATTTTCGCTAATAGTTAGAATAACATTAGGTCTTGTAATATGAAATTACGCGTTCCGACCACTTGTTCTAGCATGTAATTCAGGGAAATATCACGACTTTTTTAAGCATTAAGAAAAATGCTTATAAGTAATTCTTTAATTATAAATAGTATCTGATAGCTTAGAATCATTTCTAATTTTTGTTGGAATAACATTCGGATGTGTAATATGAAATGTTGCTTTTTGACCACTTGATCCGTGTTCCAGAAAAAAATTTTTCGAAGGACGGATGTTGGCCATGATTGTCCAGGATGTTGGCCAGATTAAACAAAAAAAGACAAAAAAATATAATTAAATTTTTAAAAAAATGCAAACAGAAGGGAGAACATTAAATTTGACTGTTTGAATACACTTGTAACTTCAATAAGTTTGCAAAGCTTAAGCAAAATAAAAAAAATGTTTAATAGTCCGAGTGTACAAAAACTTTTCAAATAAAATTTATGAAAATTTTAGAGATTCAATATACAACATCGTGTTGACAATTCAAACATATGATACCAAAATGAGAATATAATTGTTAAACAGAAAATCAGTGCGAAGAAAATAAAATTTTGATGTAAATTTTGAAGGGGTGCGAAGTAAATAGTATTGAGGACTTAAACGTAGATTACTTTATGTATTGTATATTGCTGTCCTGTTTATGCATTTTACTTACTACTTAACATTTATTGCTTGGAGGTGAACAAAGTATAATATTTTTATACCGTTCCTATTTTTGATATTATATGGTACTTTACATCAGTAGTTCTCAAACTTTTCGGTCCGTGATCCCATTTTGCACTTAAACATTTTAAAGGACTTTTCAAATGTATGTACGCATGTTAAATTTCAAATAATTACACCAACGACTCTCATACGATGGTCTCGAAATTTTAAGATTAATTTTTTTCAAAAACTAGGCGCCGCACAGTGGAGTATTTAATCATAAAACCTGGCCAAAAACAGTAATTGTATTTTATTGTTAAATTTTACTGTAAAATACAATTAGATCCAATTATTTATTTATTTAGATATCATTTCAGGCGTGTATACAGGAGAGGGGGAGTCAAGGAGTCATGACCCCCCACCAAGGAATTAAATATATACATTAGATATTATTTAATCTTGGGCACAATATCGGCAAATGTTATATTATTAATCCATTATTATTACCAAGCAGGGTATTTTTTTTCGTTATTCGCCAGCTTCAATTTTTGTTTCTTAATTTTGTTTCCAAAGTTGTTTTAATTCTTTCATTTCTTAGGTGACCCCGGCCTTCCCTCCAAGATACTTGGTTCTATACGCCCCTGTAAACATAAATATGTTGATACAGATATCAAGAGACAAAAAGGCTTCAGTCTCTTATATGGCTTCACATTTCACACTTCAATAAAAAAAAAAAAAATTGACCTTTTTCGAGACCGTAATAAATTTTATGACTTTTTTTGGTAAAAATATTTTATCCTTTTAAATTTTTCAATATTTTTAAATTAAGTTAAAAAAAAGTTTAAGTTCAATATGGATTTATATGTGACGAAGCAAAAAATCATAGATCCTTGATATTGCTTGCATTAAAGTTGGGAATTGCAAAATGCCAATTAGATTGTGAACTTTATTTTATCGGCTGATTTTTCTGACATAGCAGTAATTTTATTAGGTAAATTTAATAATTTTAATAAATAATTTTTTCTTATTTGAAATTGAATTAACTATAATAAGTAAACTAAGTAAATAATTTATGATAATTTTTATAGCGTAATGATTTCCATAACAGTTAATAATTTAAAATAATTTTCTTTTTCATAACATACTTTGATGTTACATATGTTACGTCACAATACGTACGTCTGTAGCAACGTAACAAAATTACACGTCAGTAGTTAAGGGTTAATTATACATATAACTTTGTGTGCATGCACGGGACCTAATTTTCATACAGCATGTTATTATTTTTAAAAGCCACTAAAGGTAAATGAAAAAATTACTGAAAATTATAACACAGAATAATTATTCCACTTACCAAAAGCGGCCTTTAAAAGACCTTGTCAAGTATGAAAATCCGCCAAATGTGTTAATTTAGATTGGACAGATGACAGAAGGCAAACAAATAAGCAGGGAGGAATACAAACAGACAGACAGACTGGGTAGACTAATGGACAGACGGACAAAAAGACAGAAAACACAAACATACAAATAGGAGAAAATGGATATACAGACATTGACAGACAAAGGACTAGTAGACAGACAGATGGGACCGACTGACAAACAGACAAGACCGATTAATAGACAGACAGGACTATTATACAAGACAGACAGGATAAACAGGCAGACAGGATTTGACGGGCAGACAAAAAAGACAGCCAGACAGGCAGGATAAAACTAAAATACAGGCAGACGAACAAGCAAACAGGAATGACTGACAGACAGACTGTAGGACTAAACGGACAGACAGACACAGAACATACAGCCAGTTAATAGGACAGGACTGACATACAGACAAGACACACGGTAAGACATGACCGACAGACGGGGCAAACAAACAGACAGACAGACGAGGAAATTTTATTGTGGAAAAAAGTATTTTATTGCTTCTATATAATTATAAAACAATTCTTCTGAGTTAGGAATCATGCTTCTCCTCTTCAGTGAGGACAAATGTACCCTGTGACCGCGGGATGCAATTCATATGTTTTTTTTACGTACGAAATTTTCAAGTCCACACTGTAGGTAATTATTACAGACAATTGCAAATCCCTAAAAACTAAGTATATATGTATAGTTTCAGGTAATATTTTTCTGAGAATTTGAATATAGCGGAAAAATCCAATTTTAATCCAGTTATAGGACAGTAAATAATTACTACATTCATTCTTTGGGAATTAAATTAACTATATAATTACGAAAATATCAAATATTATTAATTAAATTCTGCCCCACCTCCGTTTTGAAAATATGGCTATGTAAATTGTTCAAAAATGGTTTAAAATCGCACTACAAGTTTTTCAAATTTTCAAAGGATCAAAGGATATCTGATTTTTTACTGTTATTATAATTAAATAATATTGAATCCCACAGGAACATTTAATCGGGATAAGATTACACCATGTGTTAGATCAGGGTAAATAGTGTGTACTATAAATTTCATCGACTTCGATTTAGTTAGTTGGATGTGATTTAGCAGTTGATTTTGTTTAAACCGGGAACCTTCAATTGGGATAAAACTATCCTATGTGTTATTATTGCTATTGCATTCACTATGAATTTCCATAATCATTTCAACACATTTTTATAATATAACTAAGTCTGACCCGCGGCTTCACCCGCATTGAATTAAGCCCCCCCTTGTGTCTCCCCATCTTCCCCCGGAAACCTTCAATCGGGATTAAACTATCCCGACTAAAATTATTTCAAATTATTACTATATATGTGTTCATAGTAAATAACGTTTGTATATTAAATTTTATCAAATTCGATTCAGTCATCCTACAGGAACCTTTAATCAGGATAAGATTAGCCTATGCGTTAATTCAGGATTAATCATGTCTGTGTACAAAATTTTATCAAATTCTGTTTAATTATTTGGACATGATTTTGGAATTTCTTTTGCATCCCCTGGGAACATTCAATCGGGATAAAACTATTCTACGTGTTATTAAAATTCTAGCTACATGTGCTCATAGTAAATAGTGTCTCTATATTTTATTTAATCGAATTCGGTTCAGTCATCCTACAGGAACCTTTAGTCGGGATAAGATTATCCTATTTGTTAACTCAGGATAAATAATGTCAGTGTACCAAATTTCATCGAATTAAGTTTTGTTTTTTGGGGTGTGTTTGAATAATTGTTTTTGTATCCCTCAAGAACTTGCAACCGGGATAAAATTTAAACATCGAACAAATTTAAACATCTAAACATCCAAACTTTCACATTTATAATATTATTTAGATATTAATTTTTAGTTAAGTCACATATAAACCGATATAGAACTTAAACTTTTTTTTTAACGCAATTTAAAAATACTGAAAATTTAAAAGGATAAAATATTTTTACCAAAAAAAGTCATAAAATTTATTACGGTCTCGAAAAAGGTCAATTTTTTTTTTTTTTATTGAAGTGTGAAATGTGAAGCCAGATAAGAGACACAAACCGACAAAAAAATCAAGGATGATTCAATATATACTCTTTATGTTATACTTATGAAACTCGAAATGTGTAATAAAATAATTAAACTTTTTTTATAGAAATGGCAAGTACATGCGGGAAATTTTATTCCAGGAATTGTTTCTCTGTTACCTGCAGAATGACGTGATATAGACAAGTTTGCCCGGAATTGCCCGGAAGGTGTTTAAATCATTATCTTTAATAAAGTACAATAAAATTTTATTACTTGAATATAAACTTAACTTAAAAATGTCATTAAAATATACAAGGAATTATTTTAAAATTATTTTAGGCATGATAAACAAACATTGACCATTCACCTTATAAACTAATGAGGTAAAAATAATTCAAGTTAGACAAATAACAAACTGAACCATTATACTTTGACTATAAAAATCATAATAAAGCGATGATATTTTACTGTTAAAAAATTTCTGACTTCAACAGACGGTAATAATGTCTGAACATGCCTTATTGACCCGGTATGGGGCCGAATGAATAAACCAGATATTTATCAGTCCAAAAATACTACTTTTAACAATATTAGTGAATTTTGGATTTTTCGATTTTGGCCATGATTTAAGGCCATATACTCCACTGTGCGCCGTAAAAGAAATTAGTATTGGAATTTTTATTCAGTTCTTTATGGTCTATCATCAGTTTTAATTTAGGTCATTCTGTATATCTTCCTGCATCAATGAAAATAAAATATAGAACATTGTATGAGTCACCCGGTGCACCATAGTTTCAAAGATCACATTACATAAATCCCATATACCACCATTATTATCTGTGTGTAAGCACATTTGTATAGGTAGATACGAAGCGGATGACCATAACCAGCGCGTACCGGTATCACAAGAGTCCACTTTATAAATATTTTATTATATATACCGTAGGTACTGTTGGAACATGAATAACTAATGGTATCCTTGTACGTACATACAGGAAAAAAGAATCCTTTTGTACGATTAGATGGACTTAATTCCATTACGCTGTACCGAACAAAAAAAAGGAACGAAAAATCCGTTGGTAATAAAAAAGTATTAAAATCATAATCAGTTTATAATAATTATATTACGAAATTTGTTATATTATTTTATTAGAAAAAAATTCACATTATAGGTACTCCAAGATCAGAAGGAAAATAGAAAACCCATCCAATTGAAAGAAAGCTTGATGGGGAATTCCATTAAATGATGGAATTTTAGTAAAAAATGAAAAATGAAAATAATTAATCAAAATCATGCCTACTCGATATACAGAAGAATAAATCTCTGATATACAACGTTTTTTTTTAAATTTTTTTACCTTTAATTGTTTTTATTTTGTAAATTTAGCTTAAAAATTTATTACTTAATAAAAAAAAAAATATTGTAACTTGTGATTTTTTTCAAATGAATATTAAAATACAGCTAAATTTAAATTTTTCTTTATGCTGAAATAATTACTATACTAGTTTTGAGTATTATTTTGATTTTTTGTCAAGCTACGAATTCGAGTAATGGAGGCTATCAAAACCGACAGACGTTTTTTTTATTACTAAAAATAAACTTTTATCTTTGTTATCATCCATCATATTTTCCAAAAAATCAAACTAATAAAACACTTACTTTTTAATAAAACTTGTTTTAAAGTGACTGTAATGTAAGTGGCCAAAGAGGTGTAATATAAGTGACCGATTAAAAGTTACATTTTTATCAAAAATATATAATATTTTATGAAATTTATTATTAAAATAATTTATTAAAACATTATTTGTTTAAAATTACTTAAATGAAGCTGTTTGTTATCAAAATAGAACAGAAAATTCTCATTTTGTACAAAATGAAAAATTATGTTCCTTTTTGAGTAATGTAAGTGACCACCTACTTTATCTTGTATAAAAAAAATTTATATGCATTTTTTGTTGTTTGATTTCCTTTGTTTAAAAGTTCAAATCGTATTAAATTTAATTTGACTAAATTTTAGTGGATTTACTCATTAAATACGAAAATTCAAAAGATTTTACGCCAATTTTAAATCAAATTTTAATGTAAGTGACCATGGAATTACCCTGATGGTGAACTATACTTGCAATTAGATAGCTCTTAGTAACACTCAACGTACTCCGCAAAGTGGAAAATTAAAAATTGTACTAGTGGAGCGAGGAGACCTAGCGGGTAATGGGAGCCGTGCAAAAGTACACGCTTCTAATAATGCTTATATTCGCTAGTATGCAACTTAAACGCCTTTAGTATTTGTCGGCTAAGCTTCTCTCATTCGCATGTTCCGCTAGTTGCACACATTCAGTTATAAGGAGAGGTTTTGTTTTTGTACACTCTGCTTATAACAAAATTATTTTAATAATGTCAAAGTAACAACTAAATTAATTATATATTTTACTTTAATTAAATATCACTAATTATACAGCTAAGTTTACCTATTTTTTGTTATGATTATCAGAATTGTGATAACAAATGAATATTGAAATTTATAACCATGTTTCGCAAAATGATGGATTTCGGGAAATGAGAGCCTATGTGGGTCTCATCTGAAAGAGATTGAATGTAAGGCTATTTTGCAAAGATAGTTATGGTATCGTTGCAGAAGCGGTGGAAACTGGACACACGCAGAATATTTTGACTCCGATAGCGTAGCTGATTATATTTGTCTTCTTTGCCCCGATCTTTAGAATCTAAACCTTTAAAATCCTTAGAACAATTCTTTTATTTTGATCATAAAGTTGAATTTCATTGTTAAAATACCTTTATTTACTGTATTTTTGCACATGTTTTGTTTTTGAAGACGGATTTTGTTTTTACAATTTTTATCGAATTTTAAAGTAAATTTTAGGCTCCCATTTCTCGACCTGTCGGGCAATGTAAGCGGACAAAAGTCTCTACGAAAAAAATTTTCGACCAGAAAAATGTTATTTAGCTGACTAAAATTCAACTTATTTGTTGGTCAAATAGACAAGCTATGTGCTTCAATTTAAAAAATAAATAAATTGTTAGAACGATTCGAGATACTTTTGTTTATCCTTATTAGACTCCAATTACCCCATCCACCCCTACTTTTTGATGTGTAAGAACCCCATTATGTATATTAATATTAACGAAATATACCCAGTTCTAAATCTGGATATATTTTTTAATTTATTTTTAACTGAAATATTTTAATTTAAAAGTAGGGCAAGTTGAAGCAAGAAGGGTAGGGAGGTAAAAATACCCACATTATCACGCCACCTTAACGCATTAGTTGCAAGCAAGTATCCACGTTCGGGTCGTCGTCTTAATTAGAGTTAATCATAGACAAATAGTGGAAGTAAGTAATTGTATGTTAGAATCGGAAAAGAAAGTTTAATTTGTTCAGATATTTTCGACTTTTAAAAAAGTATAAAAATAATAAAAATTTGAAATTTAATAGAAAGTCGAGTGGATGTGAAAGAATATGGGCTACCTTCTTTACGATAAATATTACATTCTCGAAAGTAAACTGTTTAAACCGAGACAAAAAATGTTTAATAGTTAATTATAAAAAAAACGAACGATTTATTTTAAACTGTATATTACTAATAGAGGGGGCGAAAGAAAACATAGGCTACTTTTTACCTCGAGAAAATGTCTGATATGTTAATTTTAAAAAAAGGTTCCGCAAATATGTGTTAAAAGTAAAATCCCCAAATATAATAAAGGAAGTTACCATATTTCAACATAAATTTCCCAATATTCATTATATTCTATATGCAAAGCTCCTATTTCAAGAAATGATTTGATATGTTTACACAAAATAAATTGGAAATGAAAGTCCCACAACATCCGAGCAAATATCAGTAATAATAATAACAATTCAAATTAACTTCATCAACCCCAAATGTTGAATGTTGTAATGGTATGCATGTTATGTGTACATAAGTGTACATAAGTAGACCTAACAAAGCTGCAAGCTAAAATTTGCTTACATGCCTATTTACATTGACAAAAATATATTTTACACTCACATGCGCCAGCAGAGATAGTACAGTGGAATTCCAAGAAGTGTAACAAAATGTTCCCTTCCCATCCTGAGTTGCAGTTTTTTGAGTTCCTCTGACGGTCTAAAAAAAATACATTTTGATGTGACTTGTTATAAAAAAGATAATTTTTAAGGTTAATTTTAGTACGAATCTGAATACTTGAATAAAATCAATAATTATTCCAGGCTACTTACTAAATAAAATTACATCTCACTAAACAAAAATTATAAAATAAATTTTAAATGTAAAGTTTTTTAAATAATAAAAATAATAATAACAATAATACATACGTCCTAAATGATTGTTTTAGTAATAATGAACATTCATTTAATAAATTGCAATAAAATACTTCAGCAATGTGTAGCAATGACAACAGTTCGGCTAAGACATGTTGTAATAATAACAATATATGTAAAACTAAATTACATATACTATATATAACTAACTTAAAGATACACGAACCGTCTCTGGCTAGTAAGGAATCTGAACAAAAACGTAGTGTACGTGTGTACGCGATGTGTAAGCTCGCCCCTCTCACTTGATGTTTTTGTTATATTTCTTGGCGTGTGCAAAAAGTGGATTTTTTGTGTACTTAGAATGAAGTCTTGTTCTCCTAATCTTGAAAGCTTGTAACTTGATAACTTATGAGATACGCTTGTACGAGATAACTTACGGTGGGTTTTACAGCTATTACAGCGGCTCTGGTGATAAGGACCTGAGCATCCAATTTTTATGGAATTTGGTGAAGAGAACGGAAGTACTAAACCCTTGGATGAGTTCGCCAACCAGATATGTCCGATTTTTGAAAGGCCAAAATTTTGGCCATTTTTTGCCATTTTTAGTGGCTTTTTGTAAAAACTAACTAGAATTCAAAAATTTTTCTAGTTTTTGAGAAATATTAAGAAATTTGCTGAATTTCTTTACGATTAATGTTTCATTGTTTTTGTAATTACAATAATATTATTTATATATCTGTTGCATTATTTTAAAAATTTGTTCAATGTTAGAAAGCTAAACTAATAATTAAGATGGATATAGGTTATGTTATATTATGAGGTCCACCAAGGTTCAAGGATTTCAAATGCGCCAAAATTAAACTACTAAACTATTTCAGGTGAATACAGGTTTTAGATGAGATCCGCCAGTGCCCAATATTTGGAATTTCTCCATGTTATTTTGCTTTTTTTCTAATTCAAGATTGTACATAAGTATTGTAAAAAAGTTTGCCATCCCTGGTATAGATATTAATATAACGTATTAGCTGGTTACTGCGCACTTGATTTCCAGATTGACAAACTTATTGTGTTATCAGTGTGTACTGTCAAAACATAACTGGTTTGGTTTTGATAATTTATTACTATAATTAATACATAATTTACCACATACGTAGTTTACACACACACACACACATAATACAATATTTGCTTGTTTCTCATTAATGCCACCATGCATACACCAGCAAGGAAACAGTTGGTTACATACAATTCACAATCCCAGGAGCAGCAACCTTATACGCGTCCTTGGCAGGAGACGGACGAGAGTAGAAACAACAGCCCAGTTTGAAATGCCTGAACGAACGACATTTACCTCACAGTGGTTGCCAAACAGTCACTAGGCAAATGTGAGTAATGAATGATAATGTAAGGGCATCAATCAGCGCAGGACATACCGGAGAAATGTTTGTGTGTCATTCGTGAAGGGAGCTATTGCTACGTGTAGGTATTATGGTGATTCTAATCGAATACCCACGGAGCATGTATTGCACGGAAAGTATTCGATGATATTGCAAGTAAAATGAGTTGAAGGAGTTTACACTTTATCAAACAATAAGAAGAGTGTGTCTAGCACAAAAATTAACAATGGACACAAATAAGTATAATAAATCTGGAATTGAACGACATATTCCTCTGACGCTGACACGCTGACATTACATAATATGCTTCTCACAATTTATGTTACCCAAGTACCCCTGACCGACTTTCTTAAATCTTGGTATGCATATATTATATTGAAAAACATTAGGCATCTACTTTTTTTTTAAAGTGAAAACTTCTTTAGACCTGTTAAGCAGTGGTGTAGCTGAGGTGATTGGCGTCCCTGGTCAGACTTGAAAGTGGCGCCCCTCTTTGATAATGGATGGTTCAGAAACTTAAAAAGTTCCGCCCCCTACCCACAATCACATCATATGTTTCCTTGCCTCTTTTGCCCAAACTACAGCCACCTGGGCTTCTGGGCATGACTCGTCGAACTTCACGGAATTACGCGGAAACGACATCCAGTTTCTTTGTTTTCCAGACGTGCAGAAATGCTAGAAATCTTTTCTCTTCCAACTCGTAGTCTAGTTTAAGACTAGCCAGCCATACTAAATTGCTTTTTTGTCTCAGTCTGTTTTTAAGTAACTTTTTGTGTGATCAGATAATATCTTGTAAAATAAGATGATGCCTACACCTTGACGATTAATGGAAATAGTCGCGGTGGCGCCCCGCTGCTCCAGCGCCCCTAGCGGGGGCCATCCCTGCCACCCGCTGGCAACGCCACTGGTGTTGAACGAATTCTGATAGGGGGAAATTTTATGGTTTCGCGTCACTGACATGCTACTGTTAACCCTAGATAAATAAACCTTCGTCATTTTGACGACGCACCATTTTCAAAATTCTCAGAACTCACCCCTTACCGTTCCCCCCGACCCATTACCTTCCTTTCATCGACCGTAGAACTCAATATCGATCTAACGTGCTTGTAGGGTACAAGCTAGTAGACTGCATATTTATTTAATTATTTACTTTGTTATTACGACATTTTAAACACAAGGGAAAAGTAAACCTGGTCCCCACTCTCCATTGCTGACAGCGGGTTTCAAATACAGTTAAATCACAACATCCACAAGACGCGTAACAATGGATACCTACAATACTGCGATATTTGAATAGCCTGATTGCGAATGTATTAACAGGTAAATTTAATTTTTAAGAACTTGTAGGTATATCTACCTTTAAACAATCCACTGAAAATTCAGATTCCATTACTGGATATCGTGTGGTCCATCCCAGGACACACTTCTTACGTTGCACTAAAATAGCTACAAATATGTACCTATCTAAAAATGCAATATTTTATCTCTTTCTTCGATGAATGTATATCACTGCTTGAGTGGTAACACACTATTAACATCAACTGCCAAATGACCTAATCCACCCAACCCATTTTACTGCTAATACCAATCAAAAATTTCCTGTTCTATACACATATATATAATTAGGCGCCCTATATTAAGTTTTATAATTAGTGAGGCGACAGTGTGGTTATTCAACAAGTGTGGCTGAAAATTTATGTTTGAGCTTTAAAAGGTAATGAAACTTTTATATGAAAACAATAAATGTAGCTACATATTTTGATAGATTACAGTGAATTGCTTTCCTTAAATTTTGTTACTTTCATTTTATGCATTGTGACAACTGAAAGAACGGGAGTAAATCACGTCACATAAATTGTAAAAGTTGTTGGGAAATTTAAAATTCGAAACGTCACTTCGCAACAGACTTTCTATACATACATTAACACATAACAGACATACATTAACGTCTATTTTACGACATCCGTTGGTCTTTAGTCTAAGCTCTAAGGTCTTAAATCACTCAATCACTACAAAATTAATATTATATTTCTGAACTTATTCCATCGTGCAAATGCTTCAATAAGGGTGAGGGTGAAAAAGGGCGTGAAAGCATCAAATGAATATCAGATAAGGGATCAACTAATTATAATGAAAACGTGTCTTAATTTGTGTTGTTGTTAATGATTATATTATTATGACCTCAAATAATTGTACTTTTGTTCCGAAAAGTACTCACTGAGTATTGCTCAAAAAAAAAAGGTTGCAGCATAATATTATATTAAATAATTTTTTTGTATTTTTTATGCCTCTGACTGCGGTTTTAATATGTTCTATAACACCAGCTAAACTTTGTATTTTATGCCTCTTTTAAATAGCGAATTTCCAGAATGTAATTCAGCTATTACAGCCATTGTCATGACGCGACTTGAACCCGAAACTATGGCAGAAATTTGTTTTGAGGTCCCTAGAAACCGAAAATGATATTCACTAAAATTTATATATATATATATATATATATATATATATATATATATATATATATATATATATATATATATATATATATATATATATATATATACATATATATATATATATATATATACACATATATATATATATATATACATATATATATATATATATATATATATATATATATATATATATATATATGTATATGTATAAAGGTGTCCGCGCGATAACTCTCGAACGAAGTATGCAATATTTATGAAATTTGGTGGAAACATTGGAAGTCGCAAACCCTTGGATGAGTTCTTCAGCCAGACACGTCGGATGCCAGGAACATGGTTTTTGTTCTTGCAAAAAGTTGGTTTTTTAAAAAAATTTCCACTTATTCAAAAGTTTTTACAAAAATTTTTTACACCATTTAAAAGAGGAGGAAAAGTTACATAAAAAAGCTCTTTAAACTATTATTCTATGTCAACTAGTTTCCGAGAAAAACTAATTTTTATAAACGGAAATTCGCTATGTTATGCAGGATGCTGCGACAGGGGTATTTGCTATAATGTTATGTATTCACAGCTGGCTTTATTGTAATTACAGTATTTTTCGATTTAAAATTGGATAATGTTAATTAGGGATAATTACCCATAATTTGTATGATGAAATCTGAGCAAGGGTAATTACATACAACATTTTAAAAAAATCTAAAACAGTTCTACTGGTGTTTTTACGTTCCCGTCTATGTAGGATATATACGGAAGCTATAGTTATGAGAAAGGAATGACGGTTTCCACCGGATCTTGATGTTCTGGAGCCTGAAAGCCTTGTAAACCCAAAATCCGAATGGAAATTTTCCGGACCTGAACTCTTTTCCGGATCTTTTTTCCGTACTCGGAAGGAAAAATATTGAATATTAATAGCCAACACTAATGAAGGAATAATTTATTTAATTTTTAGTACTGACACTATATTCTTTACTGTGTAAGTCAACAATAGCTTGGTGACACAGGTCTACAAGCTCACCAGTGACACGAGTTTTCTTGTGAACTGGGTTGTGAACCGTGCCATGGGTTTTTGTGCGGATTTGTTGCTCTTTCACAAAACTTTGTCTGGAAATTTTATAAATTCTGATCAATTAATTTTAAATAAACAAAGCACGTACAATTGTATCAGCAAAATTAAACTCGACAAAATTATTAATTAAATATTGATAAATTTTGTTTGGATAAAACAAACATTAAATAATACTTTTCGTACGATAAGTACACAAAAGCTTTCCAAAGCTTTGGGGAAATATTTATAACTGAGAAAATATTATATTATTTTCATACTTTAATATTAATAATTAATCAGTTCGTCGGCATTTTCTTGTATTATTCAAATATTTAGAAATTTTATTTTCTTTAGTTTAGTTAGTTGCCGGAAGTGGTTTTTCTCTGTTTTCATTTCATAATTTTCATTCAAATTAAATATTGTACATATGAGGTGTTTATATTCAAAAATCATTTTGACATGTAATCAACTTGTACATTCTTTAAAATATTATCCAGTACTCGTGAAACATTACTACGTATGGTGAACTTTTGTTTCTATTTAAACATACGTTAGTATTCATATGCTCACGTAACATTTCGCTCAATTGAAATTTGAACATTCGATATCCTTGGTGATTTCTATGACCAAATCCATAAATATGTTAATTAAAAATCACATTGTGTTCGAAAAATTATCAAACTGAATCGGCTGGGATTTGAACCAATGATCTCTTAGCAAATAGCCAACTACCTTGCCTCCTAGACCACTCGATCCGCAAGAGTATTATTAACATTATATATTTAAATACGAACAAAAAAGTTTGCCATACTTGAAAGTAATGCTCACAAACACATCGATAAAATTGGTATTGATACACGCATTGTCACCGAAGTGAAACTAGTACTGGACACTGAAAAATCTTTTTGTTTTTCACACGGTCAAATTTCCAAATTACTCCATTGAGATCAGTAAGTACTCCATCACAAACTCAATTATTTTGATTATTATTTTTTTTTTAATATTTCAGTCATCAAAACCTTGTCAAATAATGTTATTTTTTATATAATTTGTTTACACCAATAAATTGCTCCCAATTTGCTCCATCTAATTTGAAAGTGAAATATTAATTTTTTTTTTTTTTTTTTTTTGAATAATTAAAATAAATTAAAATATAAATATTTAAAATTGGGTTATGCACTGTTAAAACATATAGGCAAGCATATTTAGTCGTTTGCATATACGATATATTTAAGGATAATTAGATTTTGGCAAATGGATATTGTTATAAATAAACAAAATATTTTAATAGCTATTAAAAAAAAATAACGTTTAATTTTAAATTAAATAGAGAAAATTGGGGGCAGTTTATAAAAAATTGTATAAAAAATTATTATTCTGTGAGATTTTGATTACACAAATACGGCATTTTTTTTTTTTTTTTTAGTAAATATCCAATTAAATTCTTAAAGGAAGCTGATAGTCTAGCGTCCGAAAAATCGAGGTATTTTAGGAATTTTTTTTTATTAGGTGAAAATATTGAAAGATATAAAACTTTTTAGGTATATTACACAATACCCATGATGTGTACAAAAATATTTTTTTTTTAATTAAAAGCTTTATTTTGGAAAAAACATGCACTGAATAAGACCTTCTCAAGAAAATAGACGTGGGTGGTGTGGTCAATTTTAGCTTTTCTGTTTATTTGAAAAATAAAAAAACCAAGGAAATTATTAATCAAAATAAGTGCAATTATGTGTGGAACTAGTAAAAAAAAATTTAACTGACAAAATCAGCTGATTTGGCATTCAAATATTTCGGCTGAATAATTTTTTATTTTTCTACAACACCATACACAAAAAAGTAGTTTTTAGATAAATGAATCTGAACTTTTAAAAATGAATATTTAGGTATAGGTACATGAACATCGCTCCCTACTGAGTCTGTAAAACCTGAAATACTGTCAGTATCATTATAAAAATTTGACAGTGTATTTTTAAAAGTCTATACTTTTAGATTTTTTGAAAATTCTAGACCGTCAGATCTTCTTACGTTTCCGATTTGGGAGCAATGTTACATAAAAAACAAAACGATTTTGTACCTTCCGGCACCAACTACTTTCCGACCGCATTGTCACATTAAATTGTAATGATTTAAATAACAAAATACAATAATTACTTACCATTACTACTAATAATATCTCATTATTCAAAATTCTGGACAATATCTTATCTGTATTGAAATTCAAACTCCCCATCTATAACGTATGTATGTATACATGTACCTATAGAAATTATTAAGACAACAACGTGTGTTATGCGTTGCTGAACAAAACTGAGCGACTGGAATGGAATGGGTAAGTGTGAGGAGAAAACTTAATAATATATAGAAAAGTTATGAAAAGTTTTTGGCACTGTGGAGCCAAGCATACTCATTACTGTGTTTGTTGTATGTGCTGTCATTTAATTGAAATATCATCCATCCGCCTCTGGTGCGTCGCACACCCATCATATTCAATTTGAATCAGTCAATGTTTGTTGAATGAAATAATATATATGTAGGTACAGTTAAAAGAAAAAGTGGGGAAAACTAAAATTATAGTGAGTAGAAATATCAATTATTTAGGGTGTTTGATGTTTTCTTTTTACCTGTCATTACATAAATTGAAAGAAATGGTATAATAATGCTCATCGAAAAAAATTGGCAGGAAGTTTCCACTGGCCGAAAGAGTAGAAATAACGGTGTTAACTTGCAAAAAAAATTTTGAAATTTTCCAGGAAAAAAAAAAAACATCAAAAATTCTCAAAAGTATGTAGGCACGCGGGGGATGACCGCTCCTCAAAAGGGCAAGTAAAAAAAAATCACAACCTTTCACCTATCGCTGGCTCACGGTCTAACTGTAGTGTTTGATAATCGTATAAGCATTATGATCAGGGCCGTAACTAGGTCTTCAGGGGCCCCGGGTCAGAAAGTACATTCGGGGCCCTATGCCGCCCTAATTTTACAGAAACACCGCCTTTAAAATTCCGCCCTGGGCAAAAATAAAAAGCGACGACCTTTTTTTTGCTAATTAGTCCTTTTTGCTCGTATTTTATAGAAATACCGCGCTTAAAATTTAAATTTTCCAAGAAATTTACAAATTTGGAGTTTCTTGCATTCTCTTTGAGGCCCCCTTTGGCTGGGGCTCCGGGGCAAAGGCCCGGTTGCCCCAGCCTAGTTACAGCCCTGGTTGTGATACAACCCCCGTCCTACTAAAATAACTTTAAAATAGTGTCTGTAGTAGAAAAGTGGTTTTATTAGAATATAAGGTTCTTGAACCTTCACCTAAAACCGTTCTTGAAAAGTCATAATACTGAAATTGTTTAGAATTATTTTTCTTGCAAACTACTCGTAGGTATATAATTTCTTTGTCTCTATTTGCCTGGATGTCGTCAGATTGCCATCTAGTACAAATGGTTTCAAGTAATGAGAAGATTAATTGTACAATTTTCAGAAGTTCTGTGAAGATGGTTTTGTAATAATTAGTTAAGGAATTTTTGTGATGGGAATTTCGAATTTCAATATTTTTTAATAATTCAGTCACTTTTTTTTCGGAAACATTTTACAGATTTTAAGAAAATTGACCAAAAAATGTAAATTATCCTTGTCAACTTGAAATAAGGAATGATATGATAATGCTGGTCGTATTTTTAAGGTTCACTAGCCCTTTGCACTTTAGGAACTCTTACGTGTAGATAGAATTAAAATACGTTGGTCAGATGCGAATTATTTTTAAATTTTTAAAATCCAGTTGGCTAGGGGTTGTAACATACCTTCAATCGACCATCTATTTTCTTTAGATGGCATCAATTTCAGGTTGCTACAACTTTATTCGTAAGAACTTTCCCTAAAATTGCCTCCGCTTACCCCTAATAATGCGAAATAAATTTTGATTCTTTATAATCTTTGTGGAACAGTGTTTTTTAGTAGGATTTTTTTAGCCAATTTGACTACAACTGACGCCTACCCCTGCCTTCTAGAAGATTTCAAATAAAAACGGGACGGGAAAATCGTACGACTGTGTATTCTAACACGCAGTATTCACATGAATATAATTAAAAATCTAATCTCATCGTTAATTACTACTTAAGCAAGTTCATTAACTCTTTATTGGTAGATACTGTTGAATTTTGTCATTGTGAGTACCTTTATAAGTATACAAAGTGGAAATGAATATGGGATAATAACACGAATAGAGTATTAATTTTCAGATTAGTTTTCAAACTTAAGAAATGTTTATTACGGCAACAAGATGTTTTTGTTATTAAATGTCGGGTGAAAGTTTTCAAGGAAACTTCCTTCACATAAACACACATCTGTATACTCGAACTGGTGTCATAAGTGTGTCATAAATGTTGACGGATAGTAAGTAAGTGATACTCACTTCTTGTTCTCTATTTGTCATTCCACATCTCTAGGTAATTATTCCGTAAAACTGAGAAACATTTTTAATCACTGTCATTCATTACTTATAAAGTTTTAAACGTATTTGTAGATAAACTTAGTCAATAAGAGACGAAAATATTTTGAAAAGTGAGCGTAATTTATTTTATATAAATTGAACCCAACTTTAGATTGACGGAAGATATTAGGAATGTTTAATGTCGAAACGAAGACCAAGAGGTCCATGAATTTAAAGCGAAATATCAGGGATCTCTCTTTAGATACCTAATCAAATTTTATGACGGAAAATGTTTCATTATCTACCCAAAACAAAAAATTTAGGTGAGAGATGTACAGGTTGTAACAAAGGGTCAATGGTAACTTTATTATTAGCATAAATAGAAATTTCTGTAAGTTAGGTATCTCAGTTTCTTATTAGATCAGCATTTTGGTAGCTTATTTTTAAGGTTCCAAGGGAATATGGTCCGTTTGTCCATCCGTCACACCCTTCTAATTGCTACGCCTTTCGGCTTATAGATATGAAATTTTTTATCAATCTGCTACAGGTAGGATATCCATTAATTTACAGCAAAAATGTACTTGAGACATTTTCAGATTTTGGAAAGTGGAGATGGAATTTTTTCACGTCTACGAAAAATGAAGTTAACGTTCCTTTTACCACTTTTTATTTTAAAGCCCAGTTTGCGAAATGTTAAGTGTCAAAGTGGAGATAACTTGCTATAATCTTCGTCTCGTAATTTTTAAACTTTTACTCCAAAAATATGGAACCGTTAAATGGCACACCTTGGTGATACTAACTCAACCCATACACAAAATTTCCGTCCCTTAGGTTTATTTAGGTGGCTTATAGGCGTGCCACACTCTCCGAAAAGCACGAAAAAATATAAGATTATAGTGTAAAATGTGAACTTGAATATAGAATACATATAATTATATCTATATAGGTTTTTTTATTTAACCATCCGCCAATGAATATTCAAATCAATAATAATAAATGGTACTCGGTTAACTCTGATATTTTTACTTCATTAACTTATTGCGAATGGGTATGTATAATATGTACATAGAGTTCACTGAATCGTATGCCTATCGATTTCATCTAAATAAAAATAAAATATATGCCGCATATTATTAAAAGTTCTGCATAGGTACAGAATTTTTCATTTGAAAGGTTTATCACAGTCATTTTTCTAGGAAATTTTTTGTATGTAGCAAGTGAAAAAATTACATATTTGACCATTTCACAAAAATTTCCAAAAAATATGTAACATACGTTTTCTATCCCTCAGTCTTTTAAAATTATAAGAAGGTATGAGAAGCAAACCAATACCAAAAACGAGAGTAATATATATGGTAGAACTGGCGTCAAATGGCCCTCGGCGTCTCAAACAACGATCGGTGGCTTTGTGGTAAAGCGCTTCACTGGTTTTCAAGAATCCTAAGTTCGAGTCCCAGCCATCCAGTTTGATAATGTTTCAATCACTGTGTGATTTTTAATTAAAATATACTAGAAAAAATTTCGTTCCTTTTTTGTTTGAAATATACTTAAAGATATTAAGTACACAGTGAAAAAAATTTTGTTAAAATTAATACATTTCACATGTCCAGAACGGTCCACTCAATTTTTTGTGTTATTTTAACACAAAGCATATGTGTCAAATCTATACACAAGATTTATGTCAATGATTTAACACACAAGAAGACATTCATTTTGTGTCAATTTTTCAGATTTATCAGAGTTAATTGTTAAACTTTTTTATTCAATATTTTACTTCCACTTAAGATATTTGAAAGTCGTCAAAAATTATAACGATTTTGTTCATATATTATTATAAATGAGACTCAAAGAACGGAAAGTAAGTCAGTTCTTTGTAACAATTCTTACTTGTATCCATATACCGTGTGAGTTTTTCGAGAGTTGCCATTTTTATTACAGCCAAACCGTTGATTTAATTTAAAAATTGTTCAAATAAGAGTTGTAGATACCGACGGGGGCAATCGATTGCTATAGTCAGGAGCTTTATAGCACTTATGGTTTTCGAGCTATGATACAAACTTATAGATTTTTAAATGGGACTATATATTAAATTTTCGATAAGACTGATCTAATGCATTAATTAACAATATAAATGAGCAAAAAAATTTTTTTACCCAAGTTTAATTTTTTAATTTTTCTCTAATTTATCAGTTAGGCGGTAAAAATATGCATATGTACTTGAGGCTACTTCAACTGATAGTGTTTTTCTTGGTTACATTTCCATTATACCTCCAAGGAAAGAACCTTTTCCAGTACCATTTCTATTATAAAAATTTGGTTTTAATAGAAATCGCAACTCTCAAAAAAGTCACATGGTATATCTACGAAAATATATATAATAAAAAAAATGAGAGTAATTATTATTATTAAACAAAACCGAAAAAATCATGTAAACTTATTTGAGATTATATTGTATAATATACAATGTTACATGTAAGTAAGCTTACATGATTTTTTGTAACTGAATCTGTAACAAAATAACCTTAAGATGTAAGAAAATTGTTTCATTTTTAAACATTTAATAAAACTATATTCGTCAATAACTGAAAAAACTTATAATTTTTCGGTTTTGTTTAATAATAAGAACTACTCTCATTTTCTTTATTTTATATATTTTCGTAGATATATATTCTAATCTAATTTACTTACTTATAACATTCTTTTGCTCTACACAAATATTATGTTACTTTTTTGTTGTTCAAAACAGGTTAACTTTTTTATTCTGTTAAATCGGAATTTGTGAATATTTTCATTTAACACAAACACGAAATGTTACATCAACGCAGGGTTGTGTTACTTATTTAGCACAAAAATTTTAACCACTAGTTTTTTTTTTACGCAGAACACAAATCTTTTTACTGTGTTGTTACGAAAAAAATCATAAAAATTTCGGAATGATAAGATTCCTTCATGTTTATATTGATTTGAAAACCTACTCTTGAGAAAATCGTATTGCAATGTATGGTAAAATTACCCTTAGGTGGAGTAGGTAATTTTTGTTAATAATTTAAATAAATAATTTAAATAAGAAATGATATTAAAAATTTAAAATAATGCATAGTAAACAGGTGAATCTTTTTTAAAACGTATACAAAATTTCAAAATGATTATGGGAAGAATTATAAAATAAAAAAATAAAAAACATTAATTATTGGAATAAATTAGTTATTAACCGAAAATCTGGAAATATCTGGGCAACATTTCATTAAATAAAGCATGGCAGGAAATTCAAAGTAAATTAAAATCATCTATCACTTTGCTTTCTGATGATTCTTAATCGATTCATAATTCTCTTTTGGTTATTTAATTTCAAGAAAAAATTGTTTGCTTTCTCCTTATCAACTCAGTCGCATTTCTGTTTGCTTAAACTCTTTTTAAAATCACCTATGTATAAAATACAGTGTATATCTAGTAAAAAACTACTGTACTGCTGTTATATTTTGTAGTAATAATCAAAGGGTGTGAAAAAGCGGTAACGCAGACGAAGACAGGAATATTTACACTATCCCCGCGTTGTTTTCGTTTTTATTTACTCACAATTTATTAATGGAAAATATACGTGTTTATCAAAAATACGAATCATTTTCTATTTTTTTTTACAATTTTAAAATTTATTATGACAATTATTATTTGTCTATACACCAATACAGTGTGGCTCAGTAAAGCATTTCAAGTCTAATTTAATGGAACAAACCGAGAACAACTATAGCCTGTAATCAGTGGCGGCTCGTGTACTATAACAATTGGTATGTGCCTGCAGGAACCTCAAACTGGCTTTCTTATTTATGCATTTATTTATATATGAAATCTATACGTCTGGATTTTTAGGTAAATGTTTCAATAATATTAGTATAGAATTTAGGTTGTGACTGTAACTTGTATGCCATTTACTTCGAGCTAACGAGACCTAGTAGCTTTTAAAATTTGAAAATTAAGCTTAAAATGTTGGTATATTTTAGATAACCCAAGAAAAGATATACTTAATTCATAAATGAAATTTAAACAGTTAGTAAAATCATGGTTTCAACTTTCTGTGAACTTCAAACTCAGATGCGAATATCTTTGTCGCTGCCTTCGAAAGTATTAAACCATGTTCTCTTACCAACCTTAAACTATGTGTACAGATATCGTACAGTCTCTTGCACAAGTCATTTTATCCAAATTTTTATTTTTATTTTTTGCTGTTTTTCTTTTAGTTTCTTTTTTAATTAAAATGAAAAACTATGCACATGCATCGCAAATGAATGCACCAGTTTTTCATCATGCATATGGAAGTTTTTTTTTAACATAACGTACCGTGAATGAAGTTTGTTTAAAATTAAATTCTTTAGGTATCCATTTATCTAGAAATGGCTAGAAACAGATGTGTATAGCCTAGATATTGTTTACCTAACAGTTTAATTCAAAGAGAATTTGATGCTGATTCTCACCCCTAAAAAACAACTGGTTTATGAAACTAACCTCCAAAAAAAGTAATCAAAGTCGAAATTTTATTTCCCAAAAAGTTCAAAAAATATACTACCAATCCGTTTTATAAAACACATAAAATTTCAATTATCAAGTTTATCTCACCCCATCGTAATTGTTTTTTTTTTTTCCCCGATCAAATAATATTTAATCTGTGCATCTCATCCGTAAAACATCGATATTTTATCATCATTTCATCTCCCACCCTCCGGACCGCCTGCATCGCTCATGTCCGATCACCATTCACTCACTCACACATTCATTCAGTGAACGAATCAAAGCAAAAAAAAAAAAAACTCATCAATACTAATTAATCAAATGTTTTAAACACTTATTATTATTTATTTAATCAGCGTAAAATTCCCGTTTTTCAATTACTATATAAAAAAAACCGAATATATTTTAGACGTATATTGCTATTTTATCCGTATATTGCCCCGAAAGTATTATGTACGTATGTACACCGTATATGTATATGTATCTAAATAAATAAGAATTATTTTGTTTCATACAAATAAATTACTTATATGAGTGCAAAAATGACCATTTTTTTGTACAATTCGTATAGCTGCTACAGTACTATACAAAACAAACACGAATATTATTGAAATTTTTGATTATTACAAAAGTAGAAAATTTCTGTGGGCTTGACCACACTTACCGCACAACCAAAGTGAAAACTTCTATCTTCTATGGCAATTTCGTAACCGATTCGAAATAACCTACCTAAATGCATATATTCTATATAGACGGGCCTTTATTGAACGAGCCGCGGTTATAGATAAACGTGCAAAGTCAGTAACAAAAATGTAGAAAACAAATAATAATAAATTATTTTCAAACCGCATTCACGATTAAATCAATTAGTGCCATTAGATTAAAAGCATACTCGATAACCAGACATGACTATTTACTATAAAATAATTTATATCAGAAGGCTGATTTTGAAATCAGTGGCGTAGTGCACATAACCGGCGTCCGGGGCACGACACTTTATTAGCACCCCTCAGAGCCGGACCTAGCCTAAATAGCGTCCGAGGCAGAGTCAAAAAATGGTGCCGCTGTAGAAAAAATATTGCCTTTTTCCTCCCAAAAAGCAAGTGACGAGCAAAAAAAACTTCACATACCTCATTTTTTTGGCACCCCCAAAGACCTGCCACCCTTTGTGGCACATTTGACACCCCTCTTTAGCGCACATTTGGCGCCCCTCTACGAGTGGCACCCGGTGCATGATAGACCCCCTTGCACCCCCCTCGCTACGCCTCTGTTTGAAATGATACAAATATATAAATATTTACGTATATTTTGATATCAATTAAATGTATACTTAATATTATTAAAATTTTCTTACTTTTAAAAATAATTTTAATTTACATTTTGATTTTATAGCTTACCTACAAAATCGCAGTCGTTTGTTGATCGACTGATCGACTACACAAAAATCAGACTGGTCGAGCTCAAGCTGTTAATAGAATATCCACGGTCTTAGTTAGATATCGTTAAAGCATCTAATTTTATCATATGAAAAATTACATAATCTTATAATTACATAGAATTTTTTTTACATTTGTACCCGCATTATCGAATAATTCCTTTAAGGTAGTTAGTCGATAAAACAATTTTTTCAAAGGATTTTAACGAAACTTTCGGATTTTTACGAGATATTTATTTAATTCAATAGCAATAATACGAGCCTATTCCGATTAAAATTGACTACCCCAGTTTTAAGAAAAATGATTTCAAAGTTTTGTAATTTTAACACGGGCTCTTATGGGAAAACTCTTTTTTTTTAATAAAATGAAAACGTGTCAAAGGAATTTGATAAAAATTTAATATGTTATAAAATACAAAGTCACAAACCATATTTAATCAGAAATAAAAATTATTCACTACGCCGTTTTTAAAATATACTTTATAAACATCATTTTACAACCTTTTTTTACAACGCATTTTCAACAGTGCTTTTATATTGCTACAACATAAGTGCGCGGAAATTAAAAGAAAACAAGTGCGGTATACAAATATAATAACTGAAGAATATTAATACATTATTTAGTTTTTGATAAAAGAAAATTTTTTCGCTGAGATATACTTTTGTACCTGACTATCTCAGAGCAACTATACGTTAAGTAATGGTTACTATAAGTTAGGTAAAGTTACCATACTTTAACAACATTACTAAGATACGCGTATAATATCCACAATGTATTTTAATATCAATATGTAACAAATGGAGCAGCTGTTCAAAATCTACCCTAGTCTTATAGTTTCTAAAACAACAATTAAAGGTTCCACCCTTGCACACAATAAACATGTACCATCTGAATTAAAGAGAGCTAATAACTGAAAAAATCACGACTGTCAATGTTAGCGAAATTTACATATTTTATAGAAATATAACAAAAGTTTATTAGAGATATTATATCTGTCGTTGAAACAAAATCGCTATAGACATTATAAACTATAAAATTTTAATTAATTTTATGGTAAAATGGTATTCAATAAGTAAAATTTGTGCGTTTGATTAATAAAAATAATATGATATTTTTGTCCGATTCTGTATACAGCTTCAAATAATTGAAAATTAAAATTTAACCAAAAAACAAAATATAGAGAATAAGTTACAATGGGAATTGGTGAATTGGTTACAAAAAAAAAAAAAAAATTACAGAAACCACCACAATTTTGATTGAAAACAATAAATCAATATCAATTATGTTGTAACAAACAAACATATCGGAAACACAAACAATAAGGCACACAAAAATACAATTATCAGCATTTACATACAATCAACAATATTGATATAGGTACCTACATACGTATGTGAAAAAACAACGTGATAGCAGCAATGAGATTGTTCAAAAACTAATAAATATTGGTAGGTACTTCTCATTCAATAGATTTTCAAGCATCACACACCTTCCGTAACCGCGTGAGTTCGTGCGAGCTTTGATTACTTTCGGAGAAAGGATGGGTAGAGGAATAATATAACCCTAAAACTGAATATTAGAGTTGGTTAAAAATGGCGTGATATATTTAAGGAAAAAATAACAATTTAGTTATAAGTATATAGTTTATACTTACTAAAGAATATTTTTAATTATCACAACCAAAAAACTACTAAATTTTAATAAATTTTTTTAGATACCGAAACTGAAAATACAGCCAAAGATATAAAAGTATACTATTGCTAGTTAAAATTACTCTTTTATGTAGATATTTCCTAATGAATATTGAAACTTCCATTGCGTTTTTCCGGTAAAAATGCCTAAAAAATTATTGAACGGCGTATTCAAAAACCGTTATTCCAAATGCATATATATGTACTTTCCTAAATAATGCTCTGATTTTTATCAAATTTTCGTGAATATTGCTTCTGAAACTATACTAAAGCACTAGAAGCATTGTGATCGCTTTTAAAGTATAAAAACTTTTTTCTCCACAAAATGAAATTTTTTACGCACATTTTACGTTTTAGAGCTTTCTGGAAAATTTTGGTTTCGTGTCTGCCTGTCGGTCCATCTGTCTGTCCGTTTGTGTGCCGTCAGATCGCACCAAGTTCCATAACTTCTAAAGTATTCGATTAGTTTTAATGAACGCCTATTCACAACAAATTTCACTCTCGGAATCAAAAGTCACACTTTAATCTCTTGTCGTATAATACACTATTTTTTTCAATTTTTTTCTTTTTCAAAGATACTCTTAAACATTCCTTTGTTTTAAATTTTTAATTACGGCATCCAGTTTACTTACTTATTTTTTTTAATATTATAGGTATATTTTATTTCCATTTGCACGGCAACTCACTGCTCTCTAAAAAAACAATACAATATTTGTTTGTAATTGAAATGAAAATAAATATAATAATACGAAAAAAGAAAACATTTTAATTAAATTAATTAACAGCGAGGCAATTTAAAACTGAAAATCAACAAATGTTCGTAGCAAAAAACGTGAGGCTTTGTTAAATTATATGTTGACATTTATTTGTTTTCTTTTATGGCGACTTCGTGTACCAATTTCGTTAAAGAATTTTTTCAACACTAATTTTCATACTTTAGAACAGAAAATCAAAATTATATACATCATAGAGTATTAAAATTCATATAGTGTTTGAAAAATTATCAAATTGGATCGGCTGGTACTCGAACCCGGATCTTTTGATTACTAGCCAGTAGCCAATCGCCTTACCAATTAGGCCACCGACCGCTTGTTCGAGTGCCATTCCAATCTGAATAATTATCAAATTTACGAAAAATTATGAAATTTATATGGGATCATATATTGTCGAAACTCAATAATCGGATGATCACTGACGTCACACCGTCAAACTGCTGAGCAAGCAGTATCATCAAATAAAAGTCGCCGCCGATTCAAACGAAAACGGATGCAAATTTCATAATTCAATGCGCTGCAATAACTACGGATGTACGATTGAAACTTAATATCATTATCTTATTTTTTTGTATTTTGTAAGGTTAATCAAAATTAACAAACTTAGTCAAATTAAAAGTAATATATTTTTATTGTTATTATAAAATAATATCATTTTACAATATTTAAACTCAGTTGTGAATAAAATATTTAGATTTGAAAAATAAACAATCTTATTATTTATTTTATTAAACGATACACCGTCTATAAGTCAGCAGCGAAATCCTCAACATCACAGGATCAAGGAATTTGATTTCCCATCGCGCCAACCTGAAGCATCATCCTACTTCGCCACGATTAACAACTGACGGAGCCCAGTATAAAGGCTGCCCTGGTGACAGCAAGCCCTGCCAATTCTTAACCATTAATGTTCGGTGGACTTACGTCAAATTAGCAAACGTCTAATCCAAGTGGTCACGACAATATAGACTAGCTTCCAAATACTCTCAAAATTTGAACGAAATGGGACTAGTAGTCCCAATGGGACTAGCAAGTGATTACGATAAAATTCGTAGGGGACCATCTAGAAACCAAACCGCAGAATTTCTTGAAATTTTATTGATAACGTTTGAATACTTCCAAAGTTGCGCCACTTATTAGTGGGATCTGACGACACACAGACGAATCGACTAACAGATTTGAAACCAGAATTGTTCAGGGAATATTTTCATTTTGGAGGAAAACTAATTTTCATACTACTTAAGTAGTCTCGGTGAAATAAAATATTTGGATACTATATTAACAAACTATACTATATACGTAGGAGAATTGTATATAATGTCAAGAATAATAACTAAAGCGTTGAATTGATGACTGGTGCTACTTTCGAAGACGTTTAATTACAATTATGAATTCGGGCGAGAGTGAGCTAATAATTACACAAAACATTTTATTTTATTTTAATTTTGCAAATGTTAAATAAACAAGCAATGAAAAGTAATTTAATATAATCTAAAAACAGCTACAGTATTGTTTATTATTACAATTTATTATTTATTCCTATATTAACTTGGTCTTTCGCCTTGTGTATCGTTTCGAAACCGGGAATGGCAAATGAATAAAAGCAAACATAAGCAAGATTGGCTTGTGACTGGCTGGGTGTGGGCCCGTGGAATGGGTAGTGACAACAGGATAACGAATAAACCAATAAATAAGCTACTTGAAACTTTATATAATGATCAAGAGCAGTAGCAGGGAATTTAAAGATAGAAATACGATCTTATAAATTATTACGTTCTAACGGTGCAGATGTATACATATATACAGGATCATCCATGTTAATAATGAATATACACCATGTTATTAAAGAATCTAATAAGAATACGGGACATAGACAACATTTTTTAACTAAAGTGTTCTGAGAATATTTTGGGCTTATATTTTCGCCTCGCCACCTTGAGTTGGTTTATAGACTTTCGAACGTTCAACATCAAATATTTAAACATGATTATCTTAGATTCGTTTTTTTTTTTTTGAAAGTACCTTTGCGGTGGACACGATTACTAAAAAACTATCAATCCGATCAATACCAAATTTATGCTATTTATCATTTATGATAACAGCTAGTCGCCAAACGAAGGATTTTCAATATTTTTTTAAATTTTTTAGAGCAACCGTCGCCATTTTTTTTAAATTTAAATTTTGACAAATTCTTTGGTCAGTGACTAGACAATAAATTATACTAACGAAATTTTTTTGAAATTCTGATTTCGAATAAACTGTTCTTGAGTTATCATGTCCACTGCAAGTGATGCCCAAAAAACGGCGTTCGTGGAATGCAGCTGTAGTTGGGCTATTTTCCAATATTTTTCTATGACAATTTAACTCACGTGTATCAAGTCCCATAAGAATATTGTAGTTTTTTCACTTTTACGATGGAAAAAAAGTTAGGGCAGATTTGTACAGCGAAAAAAATGGTACAAAACATTTCGTTGGTCATTTCATTGTAGGTAAACACGGTAAAAACGAAACAAAAGTTCGTATTGGTAAATTTAACTGATTTCAGAACCATAGTAACAATGTATTAAATAATAATATGAATTATACTAGTTTATTTTATTCGTTAAATTGTCTTACCGTATTACACTTGAGTTTTATATTTTTTCTGAATAAATTTGTTTTCTACAACTCAAATTTCTTGCCTAAAAGCAATTTAACTCGAAGAACTGTCAACTAACAAAAACGTTTCAGCAACACTGTCGCGTTTTTGTTAGTTGACAGTTCTTTCCGTTAAATTGCTAGGCAACAAATTTTCGTTAGACAAACCCAAATTTTTTCGAAAAAATACAAACCTCTTGTGTAATAATAAGTGAAAAAATTTAACAAGTATCCTAAAACATCTACTTATCAATGTTATTAACAGTTTTTAAATAAATATATATAATGATATCGAAAAAAATCAATATAATGTCGTCATTTCACCCGCCACAACTGTATATAACGCCTTAAATCCGTGTATTTTTTATAATTGTATAAAATTACATTTTCATTAGTTGAATATTAATTTAACAAAACTAATAAATATCGCGCGTACTCTTTCTCAACCTCGTATCTGAAAAGTCCCAATTTTTGGACACATAAAAAAAAAAGTATTTAAATCTGTGTTTTCATCATTATGAACTTAAGATTTATGCTAATTACACCCTTTGATGTTGGCTATAGCTACATGTTGGAAAAGAGTACGCGCGATATACATAAATTACATAAAAATGTATTTTGATTTTTTCCTATAACACTAGTAATAAGGTCGGGATAAAGTTTAAGAGCAAGCAGCAACATTATACATTAAATTTTCTAACATTTTTACGTTTTTATGTATTTCAAAAATTACGCATCTTGTAACTTATTTTTTACAGTGATATTATATAGTATCGGGAATTCCAATATTTGTTACAAATACTAAATATTTTCTAACACTATTTTTATCCGATCAAACAAAAAAAATTGTGGTGGTATAAAAATCTGATGGTATTTAAATTCTTAAAATACATTTTCCATTCTTTTGAGCAAACATACGCTTTTTTATAACTCATCCTGTAAATATAAATGTGAATAAATTCAGATTATGTTTGATTATTGTAAAGAAATTATGGAAACTTTAGTTATTATTTTGGGGTTCAATGTTTATAATCCATTATCTTCAATAATATACTGTATTATATAGCACATAATATATTACTCAAATAATATCTGTTATAAAACTTAATCAATTTAATTTAAATTTTGCACTGTCGTTGGAAATAGATATAAACTTTCTGCTAAAACGAAGAAAAACTGAAAGTACATAATAGCTAATAATAATCACAAAAATTGTGTATTTACTTACCGCAAAAGTGTCTCAAAGAGTCAAAGACCAATTTCCGATTTTGATGAACTTTGGGTATATGTATAGTACAAGTGAAAATAAACAAACCAAAGACATTTCAAATGTGAAACCATTCCACATTTTCAATAAAATTACAGTTAGGTTTCTATATAGAACTCAAAAATGAAATCAAATTATATTTTGGTGAAAAATTTATTTCAAAATATAGACCGTTAATAATACTGTGTGTCTATGCATCTTAAGGGGGCCACTAGTGTGATTTTTGGGAATTTTTTTTAAAGAAAACTACTGTATGGAATGTTTTAATATTTGGACAAAAAATTGAAAATTCAGTGAGTTATTCGAGATCTCCCAAGGCTCCAAAAAAAAGTTCCCCCACTGCTGTAATGATAGCGACCTTTACAGTGCCTGAAATCTAGAATTAAGCTATAACGTATTGCCCGTGCCGTGAACTTCAATCGAAAAAGTTTAAATTTAACAAAATGGCGGAGTTTTTTAAGACTAGATGAGTCATTTCAATGTACCAGGGTCTACTGCTGCACAACATGTGACTGGCAGCCACGTCCAAGAACTCCCGAACTATTAACCTTCATACATTTCTCAATACCTCAAAGTTAACAATGAAAATCAGAATTCGCTCTTCAGATGGCTGTAACTCAAAAACTATTTGAGATACGCACTCGAAATTTTAGTATATTATTTTTAAAGGTATAGAATATCAAAACATATAAAAAATTTCTCCAATTTTTTCAAAATGTCACACTAATGGTCCCCCTTAACATGGACCCATAATTTAAAATGTACCCCATTTCCGTAACAGAAATTTTCCATTAAAGAAAGACAAGTAATGTGGAAACAGTAATATTAGAAAAAGGAGACAAATAAATTTAATTTGCTACGATTCCTGCTATCTAAAGTTGCTTTCTTTCGGTCGGCAAAACCCCCAAATTTTAGATGAATTAGTACTTGTTTGGGTATTATGACAAAAGTAAGTTTTTAAATATTTAATAATTATATAAAAATTGCTGTTAATTTTGGCAGCATTTAATAACATCAATTATTATGTTAGCGTGTCTTCCTGGAGCAACAGTTGTTTAAAAAATCCAGCATTTCTACATTAAGAATTACCTATAATTCAAGTTAATTATTATAGCCTATACATAGAACTGATAATTTTGCCGAAAATTTCCAACATCTTTTTTTATCATATCTCACATCTTCAAATCCTTTTTCTTGTAATTTTCCATGTGTCAAAAGGAATTTTATAATCATTATACATACCTTAGTGTTCTTCCACATCCGTTTAAAGAAAATAAGGAAAACGAACGCGACTACAACGACCGACGTCTTGAGTAACAATTTTCTTTACTATCAATTTTCCGGCATCATTGCCGTCACCGCTACGTCACCGAATAGCAAGCAAACAATCCGTACACGTACATACGTACATATCAGGATGGAACAAAACAATAAATTGTTTCTGTTCTCCGTTCATTCTGTGCTCCTTGGAACAGAGAATGAAAGAAACCGACAAGACAAGCAAGCAAGCCCAAGCAAGACATTCAGCAGTTGTTGTGTTGTCTGTCTGTCAATGAAAATTGTAATGGGGAAAGATGAGAAAATTGTGTTTAACACCATAACGATTTTTATCGGGTACCAGAAGTGAATATACTTACCACCATATTGGGTATGTAGAAATAAAAATATAACGAGCCACTACAGTAATATGTACTGTGTGATGAACAAAAAGTTTATTTAAAAATGGAGCACAAACAAGTCGAATTTTATGTAAGGAAAACAATTTCTTTTTTAGATTTTGATGCAACACTTTTTTAGCGTATAATATAACTATGCTTTTGACGTAAATGCCCCTAAACCGGAACACTATTTTTAGGTGTGTAATTAAACTGGCTAATAAAAATTGACAAAAAAATTAAACATCCAATTTTTTTTCTTAATAAGCATAAAAGAAGGTTTTTTTAATCCAATGAATATGTTTTTAAAAAAATACAACCCAAAAATTTTTATTTATTAATGTTTCACTTTTACAAAATGTCGACATCTATATCCAAACAGAGAAGTATTCATGACATTAAAAGTTGGGAACCGATATAGAAACAGACGTGTAATATGAGTAATATGACACATATAGTGACGTCTAGACGTCAAAGTAGGGAAAAGAATGGTTTAAGTATCAGACGTAAATAAAGGATCAAAATACTGTATTCAACAAAACTTGTTTATTATATTATATATGTATTTCTTTAAGTAAGTAAGAAAACATTAAATACGAGGTGAATTTATATTGAAAAATAATCATTCTATTAATAATCAGAGGTTTCTTTCACAAATAACTTCATTAATATATAAATGTCAAAACTGTTCGGACATATGATCGCGTTCCGGTATAGGGGCTTTTACGTTATAATGTTTGAATTAAAATTTTTTTTTTGTTCAAGAGTAAGCAACTGTACTAAGAAATCCTAACTTGATGTAAGTCCAACATAAACCTGCGGAATTTTTTTTTTACTAATTAGATCACTGTTTTGGTCAGTCTCTTTTTAGTTTTCGTTGTTAACTTCAACAAATTCAAACAGGCGGGGGCAGAATGACATACATGGAAACGAGTTGACAGTCCTAAACAAACCGTAGAGCTTTATGGAACTGTGGTTGCTCAACAAATTTACCGGCATAATATGTTTTCAACATAGAAAATATTCTTATATGCAAAATTTCAGTTGTAAAATGTCTTTAAACAAAATTCACGGTTGTTCTCACTTTTTTTTTAAATATTATGTAATACAGCTAAATATTTTTTTGTGCGGTGGATAGAGACCGCATAAAAAAATTACACAGACAAAAATATTTTCTAAAACTTCATAAGTAGCCATAAATGGTCTAAAAGAAACTTTTTTTATGTGATGAATTGGGACAGCATAAAAAAGTTTCATCGAAAATACATAACTCTCAAAACAAAACAAAATATTAATTTACACATGAGAACGTTTTTTTCCATTTTTATAATATTATGAAAATTTTGAAAAATACATCTGTAAAAAATGTAATAATGCAATAACTTATATTCTTACGCAATGTACTGACTAAATGCTTAAAAACCATTCAAATTTAATTTTTTCAAAGAAAGTTACAGTTAATGTTTAATTTTCTTACTTTCTCTTGCTTTTGATTTACATTATGCACTTGAATACAAATATTTTCAAAAACCGCATAAAAAAAGGTTTAGCTGTATACAATTATAATGAAAAAACGTCTTCCTGGTTTTTATTTCGTTTTCGTAAATCTGATGGGATGAAACCACTAGAACCTTACTACTTTTGGTACAGAATCGCTGCAATCTTACTACTTCTAGTATAAAATTGCTGTGGCTTTACTACTTTTAATATAGAACTACTGTAAGGTAAAAGACCCGGTAATTGACCCTGGCCCAGTTTCTGAACTTTTCAACTTTGTTATAAATTAATAAAAAAACTATATTTTAAATAAGAAAAAAATAAATTCTTAATTTAAAGTAATCTATTCTGTGTCTAATGAACAGCAATTTAAAAAGTTTAGAATATATTAACTAAATAAAAAAAAAAATTTTAAGTTTAAAATGTGTGTAAAAACTATTTTTTTGGTAGTTTCCTAACAGTTTATGTTACAAAGTACTCATTTTGATCTGTGCAATATTCATCATGTAAGTATGAAAACTTAATTAAAAATATATGAGCAGGTTAATATTTGTTTAAAATTTATTTTAAAATATTTATAAAATACCTTAGAATGATTTTTATTATTGAAATATGAGGGTCAATTACTAGGCTCACTTCTAAAGTGGTATGGCCCAATTAAATTCTAACCAGTTTTTGTTGTTATTTTGTTATTTATAGTTATCTTCGATTAGTTTTTCTTATTTTTCATAACGTATATAACATTAAACATTCATTTTTAACAATAAAAAATTATTTATAAATTAAGTTTTAAAAAACTGTATTTTTAAATTTAAGGATCAGAAACTAGGCCACTGTCAGGGTCAAAAACTGTCACATGAGAAATTTTGAAGGTCAGAAACTGGGTCCTTTTTTTCAATTTTTAAAACATTAATTTAAATTATTAATTCAATTCAAATAATTATTTTACTTGTATGACTTTATTTTGAAAGCCATAAACTAGTTGATAAAATTATTAATTGTCTCTTAAGTTTAAACTTATATTTATTACTCTCGTTTAACCTCAGCCGTCACTCTTAAAAGGTCAGAAACTAGGCCCGTTACCTTATATAGAACGATAGCTTTGAAGTAATAATTGATTAACTTCAGTCTTGGAAAAGTTCTTTCTATATATATATATATATATATATATATATATATATATATATATATATATATATATATATATATATATATATATAGAAAGAACTTTTTCAAGACTGAAGTTAATAAATTATCGAACTAAGTCTTAATAACGACAGGTCAACGATAATAACAAAAGAAGACTTGTCAAAATACTTTTGAGCGCTACTGTATATATCTATATATATATATATATATATATATATATATATATATATATATATATATATATATATGGCTTAATTGACGAAGCCAATAGTATTTTTAGAATAGTAATAGAATTTGGATATATGTAGTTCAGATAAATAACATACTTTTAAATAAATATTGTAATTTATAGAATTGTAAAACTGTGCTTCTGGAATGCAAAACTCCATGATAAACTTTCAAAAGTCAAAGGTCTTTCATAGGTTACATTTAGCATCATTTGCATCGCTCTTGGACCAGCCCTGAATATATACCCCTGATAATTGACTAATTGGCTGTGTTTCTAAAGTCGTAACAAAGTATATATATATATATATATATATATATATATATATATATATATATATATATATATATATATATATATATATATATATATATATATATATATATATATATATATATATATAGATATATATCTAGGATTTCAGTGTTTTTTGTCGATACCGCGAAATGTTCAATAATACTGACCCTTTATAGCAGTTTTGATAATCTGAGCTCCAAAAATATTCACAAAGTTTGAGAGTATTAAATGTAATCTAATTGTCCAGTCAACAAATTGGTTCGGTATCAATTGGTACCGATATAACATTGAAACAACGTTTCATCATGTTGAAGGTAATGTTTTATCATTTGTTGGTTCTAATGGTAAATCGATTGCCAGGTCAGCTCAAGCAAATTTTTGCATAAACGTACTCAATCAGATCTACAGAGCGTTCAGAAAGTTCCGGGACAGCTGAAAATCTCGACTATAAAAAATATTGACTTTATCGAAAAATAACCCGAACAAAAGTTTCATGGGAAGAAATGAGGAACTAGAAAATGACCTCGAATTTGACCTTGCACATGACCTTAACCAAAATTAGGAGGTCATCTTTGTTTTTTTAAAATGGAAACCCCTATTTTTGACCTCGGATTCGGAAAGAGCCGGAAATTTTACGTTCAAAACCATATTCATACTTCATATCCCAGTCGTGTGAAGGTCATAAAAACGAAAAAATTATAATACTGGTTGGTCAAGGTCATGTTCAAGGCCAAATTCGAGGTCATTTTCTAGTTCCTCATTTCTTCCCATGAAACTTCCAGTTTATTTTTCGATAAAGTCAATACTAACTGAGTTTTTGCGGAACTTTTGCGGAGCTATTCCGAAACTTTACGAACGCTCTGTATACATATATTAATAATTACTTCATCGTTGAATATTATTTTATGATATTTCTTATTAGTTTCATGCCTCATAGATTGATGTTTCGCTTAATATTGTGTAAAAGTCTACTATTATTATTAATTATTTTTTTAATTTTTTACTATTATTTTAAATATATACATATGTAAGTATTTGTAGTTAATTTATTGTAATAAATTTGAAAATATCTACATGAGTGGATAGTTAGGTCGATTATATTATGTAGCAAGCAAAACATATTTTTTACAATTTTTATAACATTGATAAATTTCCTATAATTTATTTAAAATATTAAAATGGTTCGATGTATTAAAAATTGTTGTTTGTAAAATATTTATTTCATAAAATATACACTTTAAAATATTTTAGCTAAATTAAATGTATGTTAAAATTTTAACTGACAGATTAATTAATTCTTTTTAGGGTTTCGTAGTCAAAATTTCGTCCGTTTGTTCGTTCGTTCGTTCAGATTCTCATAATTTCAATATCTTTGAAACTATAAAAAGGAAAAAATTAATTTTAATTAACAAATAGTAAGACTAATTTTCCGTACTAAAAAGTGGGGGATGAAACGTGTACTAAACGTGTCATAAGACAAAACGTGTACGTGATAATACGTGTACTAAAACGTGTCATAAAAATTTCTATATTCAATAAAACTGATATTTTGCAAAGTGTTTCTATTTACTAATATCAAATATAAAGTACCATGAAGCAGCGGTTTCCAAACTTTGTGCACTAACGCCTCCCCTATAAAAAATCTTACCTCTGCCGCCCCCCCCCTCTTGAAAAAATTTATAAACAATTCGTAAATAATTTTTTACTGAAGAAACTCATATTCTTGGCGGACGACAGGTCTATACGACACTTGAAAGGAAACCGTTTATCAGACACGTATTCGATACTCACGGGCTAACGTGACTCTAACTCTTTGAGAATTGTTATTGTTAAAATATCACGTACAGTAGCGAGCAGAGAAATCAGTGGTAAGGGGTTACATGGCTTTTTTTTTAACAAAAAAACCCTAATTTATTCCAGCTTTTTGCAGTTTTTTTCTGTTAATAAATGCTTATGTTTTGTACTTGAACAAAGGGATTTAAAAAAAATAAAATTTCAACTTTTGATAGTGTTTTGATTTTTGGTAAAAATTTTCGTGTTTTCCGTTGATTTTCTACTTGTAAAATGAAATATAATGAACGGAAACAATAATTTTTCGTTCAAATTCAAGCCATAAGCATCTACTAACAGAAAAAATTTTGTTTTACATTTTAGGTAAGAATTTCATTAGTTACTGCGTACGGCGAAAAGTCAGCGATTTTCGAAAATTAGCTGCCAATGGCAAATTATTAATTTTCTTTTTTTTATAAAATTTTTTTTACAATGTCGGAAAATAATATATAATAATATGCCAAAAGGTGAAATAAATTATATTTTCTTATATTGTAAAAAAATCGAAAAAATAGTGGTTTTTTTTTTTTGCTAAAAAAGACCCATGTAACTCCTTAATATAAAATGTCCATTATTTAGTAATTATGTTTGAGCGCTTATTCTTAAAACCATGATTTTATCAAAATGACAACGATATTTGCAATTAACCTGCGCCCCCTGGTAAACATTATACGCCCCCTTAGGGGAGCGCCTCTCCAGTTCGGAAACCACTGCCATAAAGTAATGCTCAAATCTATTAAATATATATTTTTTTATCTGGTATTGTGGAGTATTGCGAAAAAATATTTTTAAAATGAAATTGGGGTTTTTTAACCATTTTTCACTGTTAAATTTCTTTTGCGAAATAACCTGCAAAAATAATAAATTTTTTGTCCTCCTTTTTTGTATCTTTCCAAACGTAAATATAAAAAATTTAGAAAATAAAGATAAAGGAGCTTGGTGTGAACATTTAAGTAAAATTTCTCCAGCAAATACTCATATAACTTCTACGATATGTGGGTAATTTCCGTAGAAATAGCCAACTAAATTTTTGCCAGTATTACTTATTTAAAACGAGAGTGATCCTATAAGGATTCCGTTTCCCCTTTAAAGGTACAGAACCCTAAGAATGAAGTAAAAAGTAGGTTCTACTAAATGATATTGTACATGAAGATTTATGGGTCGGAAGTAAAAGTATTCCCTCAAAAATATCAAGGAATTCTGCAAAATGAATTCAAATTTTGTTTTTCGCAAATAATTTAGGAATTACGGGTTTTTTTGGAGCCACTCTTTAAATTTAAAATAAGAAGTCAAACCATTCTTAAAAGGCTTGGCGAAATACATTGTCTCGTAACTTGTTCCCATAGTAACACATCATAAATGGGTACATATTTGTAAGTAACTTTTTTGGATATATTTTTATTATCTATACATCTAATTATGAAAAACCGTAAAAAATATGTCTAAATTTTATCACAAAAGCTATGAAAAATTTATCATTACTAGCTACCGAACCTTAACTTAAAATGTGCCCAATACGTACTTAGCGAATATTTTGCATTTAATACTTGCAATTATTTTTATTGACTGTTTAGTCATCACTATTATAAAATTCTAAATATGTATACTTTTATTGATACGTAATTTGTACACTTTATTTAGTAGAGAGCAAATATATTTTAAAAATTTTCACTTTTATTGCTAATTCAACCGTATATATTTAGTCGAATTTTTCCTTAAAAAAATTAGACTTATACAGCCTATACGATAAGAACGGCGAGAGGCGAGAGTAGGGGCGCTATCCGTTTTCGTACCCGTAGAACACGATTCTGAAGAAAAAAATGTCTGATATATATATATATATATATATATATATATATATATATATATATATATTTCCGCTACCTTTTAATATGTGTAGGGCCCCCTATGAAAGTTAACAGCTGTAATTTTGGATCCGACCCAACCTTTAACGGGGTGGTTGGGGGGAGGGGGCAAAACAATAAATCTTGGAAATAATGTTTCGGTCAATTGTCTACAACATATCCGAAATTCAGCTTCCTAGGATGATTTGGAAGGAGTAAAAGGGAAAAGAATTATTTTGGCTGGATCTAAGATGCCCACAGCCCCCCAGAATTAACGTAGAAGATTGAAATTTGGCGTGTTGATAAAGTTCGTACCTAGGTTGTGCTTTTTGGAGATTTCAATATTTTACCCCCACCCCCCTCATTTTTAGCTACAATTTCATGCTTTTGTGACGTTTTCGAAGTTTGTCCCACTTGCACAGGTCACCCAAATAAACCTATAGGGCTGAGATTTTGTATTCGGATTGAGTTAGTATTAAGGGGGTGCCTTTTGGGGGTCTCAGCTTTCAACCCTTATCCCCACAATTTTTATACCAAAAAGAACATGATTTTTCTTGTTTTTTAACAGTTCCGTTCGGGTTAAAATCTCCCCAAATAAACCTAGAAGGCTGAAATTTTGTGCACATGTTAACCTGATAGCCAGCCACTGCTTTTTGGAAGTTTCAGCTTTTAACCCTTACCCCCACGATTTTTACGCCAATATTTCCTTAATTTTTTTGCTTTTTTCTCTAAGGAAAGCTGGAGGGCTGAAATTTTGTACGTGTATTGAGTTAGTATCCAGCTAGTGCCTTTTAGAGATGCCAGCTACACGAAGCTTGAGTAGTAAGATCAAAGCTAGTAATTATGAACCGCTGGGTAGTAAGTTATAGTGATTGTGAACCACTGCGTAGCAAGATTACAGTGATTATGGGCCACTTATACTAGAATCACACCAAACAAACAGATAGTTTAGTTACGATGATTTGACTAAAAAATTTATTAATTGACATTGTATGTTTCAAAATATTCAAAAATATAAATTTAGAACTCTAAAGAACAGATAATATCCCTTAAGAGCTAGTAACTCTCTATACACCAGACATTAGCATCATGTCACCCTAGTTTACACCAGAGAGTGCCAACATATTCTCCAAGCATCCATAAACATTCCACATATTTGTTTGGACCGTTTAAAAAACAGATATTTCTTTCCTTTGCAGATGCTATTTCCAATGGTTAAATAACAAATAACTGGTACGAAACTCGCGACGATAATTTCCCTGTGACGATAATTTTGAATACGCTTTACTTCAATAAATAAAAATAATCTATTTAAAATAATTTCGCTTCGTGCCAAATTTCAAATGGCGGGCAAATATATATATATATATATATATATATATATATATATATATATATATATATATATATATATATATATATAAATTATATAGGCATGTGGTGTATATACGTAATATAACAATGACCCAGATTTTTACAAATTTAGTGCAAAAGCAAGCAGTTAATATTTATTTACAAGACAACAAAATTTTCTACCACTTGTCGTCTTATAAACGAATAAGCGGTTTTGGCATTTCTCTCTTTAATCTGTTCTCTTTCTATTTCTCCAATAGGGGAGACTATCAATAAATTGTCATGATGTTTTAATATGATTAATGTTATTAATTTTTTTTTGTGAACTTATTTTTGTATCAGTGCTCCTGGATTGGAAACCGGGATTCCGTTCGCGCAGTCGGTTATAATGAGTTATATATCAGTGAAGATATAACATAGTTCCTCTCAAAATATATGGCTTTAGGCACATATCTTTGAAAATTTATACCCCCACAACTTTTTTTACCCGCTATCCATATAAAAAATATAATATAAAATGTGCAAAGAGATGTTAAGCTCTCTTGTTACTACTACAATTTTATAAAATATTATAATCAAAATGTTATCTTATTATTGACGGTACCTTTAAGACTCGAGTTTTAAGGCTTCTTAAAATTTAAGTTTTTTACAACAGCTCTAATTTCGTATTTTTGTCTAGCGAAAATTTGGTGCCTAGCAATTTAACGAGAAGAACTGTGTCAATTAACAAAAGCAAAACTGAATTTGATAATTCTTCAAGTTAAATTACTTTTCAAAAAGCAGAATGTTTTATCAAGCACAAATTTATTCAGAAAAAAATGTAAAACTCAAGTGTAATACGGAAAGGCAATTTAACGATTAAAATAAGTTAGTATTCATATTATTATATTTAACATATTCTTACTATGGTTTTAAAATTATTTATCACACAATAATTACATTTTATCGTGTATATATACATCAATAAAATGTTTTGTGTTAGCTTTTTCGTTCCAAAAATCTATGAGTGCTGTTTTTCTTTCCATGGTAAAAATGAAAAAACTACAATATTTTTATGAGACTTGAATTGTCCATATAAAATTCTTAAATACATATTGCTTCCGAGACTACTAAAGTAGCGGAAGTATTGTGATCACTTTTGAAAAATAAAAAATTTTTTCCCTCCAAAATAAATTTTTTTACGTACATTTTACGTTTTAGAGCTTCCTGAACAATTTTGGTTTGGTGTCTGTCTGTCCGTCTGTGTGTCGCCAATTTGCACCAAGTGGCATAACTTCTGAACTATTCAATTGTTTTTAATTCAATTTTCAGAAATTATACAGTTTGATTCCTAGATCCCCATGAATTTAATCGAAATCAGAGTAACGGTACCATGTCGTAACGCCGCTACCATGTCATTCCAAAATTGCACCACGTTGCATAACTTCTGAACTATTCAATTCTTTTTTATGAAATTTTCATAAATTATGCAGTTTGGTTCCTAGATGGTCCCCTATGAATTTAATTGAAATCGGAGTAACGGTAGCTACGCCGCTACCATGAAACTCCATTAAATGTCAATATCTTATTTACTGCTAGTCCCATTTTGCTCAAATTTTTTGGGTATTTTAGGGGTTAATTTCAAATATATTTTTGCTATTATTTTATAATTTATCCTTTAAGTATTTTGAGTTACAACAATTTTTTATGAACTTTAAGGCGAAAATATAATTTCACGGTATATATGTATATTTGTTAGAATACTCTTTTAAAGTCTTTTACGAGTACGAGGAAGCTGTGTGCCAGACCCCATTGGCAGTGTATTTCACTATTAGACAATCTTCAACCGACGCAAAATCACTATAAAATTCGTCGTAAGAATCGCACGCTTTTGTTATAACCGCTTTAAAACAAAATTAAACCCTGCAGTTAGAAAAATGCCACCTTCAACAATCCTTACAATAATGAATATATTGTCTCACAATTTTTAATAGAAATTTAATATCGATACAGCAATAACTTTCCAACTGTAACCCTCAACCCGAATATCCCCTTTATACGTACATAATACAAATATATTTTAGCACAGTCTCCTTCTTCTGATCGTGACAATTTATTGAAAATTTATGAACAGAATGTGGGTAAGGGGTTGTCAAAGTGGGAGGGGCAAAACGGAACAAAACAGAACAGAGAGGGGGTGAATGAAGAAAATTTTTAGTAGTTGTTGCTGTTACTGAAATGGAACGCTTTTATAATGTAAGCATTTTTAATGTATTTGAATTTTTTCCCGTCCGACGACTTCGACGAGAATGAGGCGTTTACAAACGACAGCGTAAACTCGATGCTTGTGCTTCGTATGCAAAAAATTATTTATTCATTTTCAAAATCAGACTTTTTTACTCTTTTGTCCCCGAGCTGAAAAGTTGTTGGTTGTATTTTTGATGAATTTTCAATTTCTTTTTTGTTAAATGTAAATTATTTAATTTTATTCTATTTCGAGTTGGTTTTTTTTTTGGAGTTTATATTATGGAATAGAGTGCAGAAGAACAATAATAGGTGTTTACTGAGATGGAAATCTTTTATAAACTTTCATGGTACGTTAATTCGAAGAGGTCCAACTGTGTGCCGTTAGCTAGCGTTAAATTATGTTAATATTATGAAAATTTCTGTTTCTATTCTAACAAAAAGCTTTGGTTTAGCCGCTGATAATGCGTATGGTTACGAAGGAAGTCGTACATAAGAGGACAACGCCATAACAAACTTTCATATCTAAGTTTGTTATTAGCTACGGAAAGATATTATAAAAGTAATTTATCAGCATGGTCAAAGATTAAATCATCACAATTTTCTACATGAATTTTAAATTATCTCACTGTATTAGTTATTTAAATAAAAATTTTCATTCACATAAAAATTAAATATTAAAGTAAAGTGTATTAGAAATTTTTTTTTATTTGTCTTCTGTCAAATGACGGTAGCACAGACCAATACGTTAAACGTAAATATAAAAATCTGTAGATAGTAGCACGTCAAACTAGGTCAACTTACTTCTTAGCTGATCATTCTTTCGGAAGCGGTGAACTGATGCACTTCAATTGTTATTTATTGTTAAAATTATTCTTAGTTACACTGTATGTTGCTGTCTCTGCAATACGTGATGCATATGTGGATGTATGTGTGTGTGTGTGACCATTCACAGATGTGCAAACATCAAACCCATACAACTACAAACAGAATATACCTACATAACGCAGTGGGGAGCCCTAGTACGGATTTTTTGTCCAAGCTGGTATCGCTAGTATAGAGATAGCAGCTATGTTTCTGTATTCTGTGAACGGTAATGAGGGTAGATATAATTAAAAACGATTGAAAATTGAACTATTGTGAAATAAGCCACTCCCCAACTTTTTCTGAAAATAATGTTAATTTTTACCATTTAATGCACTTGAATTTATTAACTATCTAACTTAAGTCCCCACCCAAATATTTATATACATAAATATAACATTATTCTGACTGATAATAAATTTTTAAAAACCAATATTTCCTTTTTTTAATATGTAAATAACATAAATTTTTGTTATCTAAAAATTATAGTAATTCTGAAAGAAACAATTATTAAATAAGTCTCTTTCTTAAAACAATTTTTCCTAAAAACTAAGAAAATTCCGACTGAATTTGAATCTACTCGCTAATAAAAATCCATGCGTTTAATAGATCCTGTAATGTAAATTGATCTTTCTTCATAAATCGTGTATGATTAGACTTACAAGGAAAGGTATCCAACTGTATCTCTCAAACTATTTATTAACTATCTAACTTAAGTCACCACCCAAATATTTATATACATAAATATAACATTATTCTGACTGATAATAAATTTTTAAAAACCAATATTTCCTTTTTTTAATATGTAAATAACATAAGTTTTTGTTATCTAAAAATTATAGTAATTCTGAAAGAAACATTTATTAAATAAGTCTCTTTCTTAAAACAGTTTTTCCTAAAAACTAAGAAAATTCCGACTGAATTTGAATCTACTCGCTAATAAAAATCCATGCGTTTAATAGATCCTGTAATGTAAATTGATCTTTCTTCATAAATCGTGTATGATTAGACTTACAAGGAAAGGTATCCAACTGTATCTCTCAAAAATTTTTGAAACTTTGGTGGATTGTAGATCTTACTAAAAGTAATCACGAGCCATATTTCGTTCGTGCCCATAAGCGGTTTAAAGGGGTGAAATTCACCCCTGAAAATTTGAGTTTTTTTCAATTTTCTTAAATATCTTGCAACTGGTAAGAGCTTTGGTAGGGAAACTATATATATTTATAAATGGCACTTTAAGGTCTTTATTATGATACCAAAATTAAAGTTATAAAATCACTGGAGTTTCATCCCCCACCCCCAACCCTTAATTTTATCAGGTATATTTTGGTAAAAGAAGAGGCTGTTATGTGTAAATAAAAGAATTTTTAATTAATACCTTTTACATCAAACCAGTTTATTTCTTTTTGCATAAATACACCCTTTGCTAAGATTAAATTTTAACTTTTTGATTTAATAATGAGCAAAGATATGGTCGTAGAATCTCGTATTTTAGTATTGAATTGTTACAAACTTAGGATTTATATTGAAGTACCTAATTTAGAAAAAAAATACACTGCACCCCCCCACCCCATGCTCTACTGAAATCAATACAAATCTTATTTAATTATTTATTTATTTATTTATTTATTTATTTATTTATTTATTTATTTATTTATTTATTTATTTATTTATTTATTTATTTATTTATTTATTTATTTATTTATTTATTTATTTATTTATTTATTTATTTATTTATTTATTTATTTATTTATTTATTTTTATTTATCGATACAATTTGCAATATTTTAAGGTTTGTAATCTACACAATAATGATATTTTTCATAAAAATGTTCAAAACAAAAATATTGTCCACACCAAGCACAACTTATAAAGCGGGGTTACCACATACACTACACTTTGGTGCTTCTCTTTCTTCTTTGAAAAAGCAATGTTACAGGATTTTCAAATCTTTCTGGTTGTTGCTCAATATATCCACTTTTATATCATCTATACTTGAACAAATTTTGAAAACGAGGCGATGAAAACTGATTGTGAGCTAGACAATATTGTTACGGCGATGCAAATCAATAGCATACTTATTTAGAATTACATTTTCCGAAAATACTGTCATGAGTTGCTTCCAGAGTCGAAATCCATAGATATCCAGAGGTTAAATTATTAAAAATTGTATAGATAAATAAAAATAAATAAATAAGAATGGTATAGATATCAGTAAACATGCGGGGAGGGGGGGGGGGGGGGTACAATGTATTTTTCTTTCTAAACTATGTACTTTAAAGTATGTATATCGTAAGCTCGTAACAATTCATTACTAAAATACGAGATTTTCTCACCATATTTTTGCTCATTATTAAATCAAAAAGTTAAAATTTTTTCCAAGCTAATATTAGCAAAGGGTGTATTTATGTAAAAAGAAATAAACTTTTGTAATGTAAAATATATCAATTAAAAATTCTTTTATTTACACATAACAGCCTTCTCTTTTACCAAAATATACATGATAAAATTAAGGGTTGGGGTGGGGGATGAAACCCCAATGATTTTATAACTTTAATTTTGGTATCAAAATAAAGATCTTAAAGTGCCTTTTACAAATATATATAGTTTCCCTATCAAAGCTCTTACCATTTCCAAGGTATTTAAGAAAATTGAAAAAAACTCAAATTTGCAGGGGTGAATTTCACCTCTTTAAACCGCTAACGAAATATGGCTCGTGATTACTTTTAGTAAGATCTACAATCCACCAAAGTTTCAAAAATTTTTGAGAGATACAGTTGGATACCTTTACTTGTTAGACAGTTATACACTTAAAAGTTATAAGTCTTGGGCATACAAATTGGGTAATAGTCTAGCAAATGTAGACATAGTGCTCACAGTGTCAGCACTGCTTTTGGTAACTGAACTACTAGTAAACGAAGCGGACAAATATGATTCCAAGAGGTTCATTCTAGCAAATACTCAGCAGTTATTCAACACTTCAAAGAACAAACCCAGCAATATTAACTCTTACTATGATATTTATCGAAGTGTTCAGTCGTATCCTTGTGAAGTGTTCACTCGTATTATGTATCGTAATATGTGTTAACTCTATGTTAAGATGTAATAATTTGCAAAAGACAAAGTATTAATAACTATCAGAAAAATGCTAAGAATAATCTATTTTCTTTTTAAATCAGAAATGTTCACAACTCGAGAAGTTTCTTCTATTATAAATTTCCTAGAAATGATTTTATACTAATTAGAAAAATTTTCTTCATTTAGCCGCAAGCATCTATGTTCGAATACATTATATTAATATTTTTTTCTTATATGAAACTTTTAATTGACCTAAAAAACGAAATGTTTCTTTTTGTTATAAAAAGAAACAAAAAGAATAACAGACAGTGAACCACACAATTAAAAACAAAAAAAGATCTGAACAAACAACTGAAGAAAATATTGAATAACATTAAAGCCAATCTCAAGAAATCTTATAATGAATGTATAGGATATAAAAGACATTCTACTCTATGTTTAACTAATTTTCAGTTAAAATGTCATCCAGATAGCCGTCTCATTACTTTATTAATTAGTAAATAACATGTATCAAGCCACTAATGATTGAAGAATTCCCATTGTGTTTAAAAATCCTTAAGAATATTATTTTATATGCATTACCACGACAACTACTTCGCTTACTCACTTACCTACTTGATATAAATACAGTGGAACACTCCGTTGTAGAAAATATTACTCATACTATTGACAGCAAAATTATTTTTAGCATAAAAATATACCTTTTCACAATTTCATATTATTCTAATGATTGGAACCACATTTATACTCTTGTTGAAATATCTAACATCTGTTGTAATTGTTCAACTCGGCAAGCCTCGTTAGAAAAGTGTTACGACTTGTCCAAAAAAAAAAAAAAAACGATTTAACTTGGCATATTTACCCACAAAATTTTCTATAAAAAATCGTAGAAAAAACACAGTACTTATTTAGTTCGTAACATTATAGTTATTAAAGATATCGAACTTTATTATCTAGAGCAGTGTTGCCCAACCGCCGGTTCGCGAAAGTATCTCGCCGGTCCGCAGTTACAAAAATTTTAATCAATTTTTATTTTTCCTGTAAAAATGAGAAAAGTGCGGGATTAGCTTTTAAAATTCAGTTTTATTAATTACAGTCCATGACAGCACACGTCTAAGAACACGCCACAAACTTTTTTTTTATTAAAAGGACACGGAAGGGCTAACTTTTGGTTCAAAACCAAAATAGATTTGGCTATAAAAAAGGCAATTATTGGGATTTAGCTTTTTTATTTTCGGCACGTGACAGCACACGACTAGCACAATACGCCACAGCCTTTTTGTTCGAGACAAAAAAAAAAAAACGGGATAACTTGGTGGGAACGTATGATTGACCAAATGGTATATATTATACGACCAAATGTTATCCCAGCTAATGGCGGAAATGATTCCAGGAGAAAATAATTCTATTTAATATTAAAGAATGGCTTTTAAACATTTCTTAAATACTTAAGAAAGTGTCGATATTTACCTAAATTACGTGATAGATCAAATGGTCGGAAAACGACATTTCATATTACACGACCAAATGTTATTCCAACTAATGGTGGAAGTGACGCCAGGATTCAGTAATTCTATTTGAAATTAAAGAATGCCTTCTAAACTATCTAAACAATTCTCTAATGCTTAAGAAAATTTTGATTTTTTTATGAATTACCTAATACATGGTGGACCAAGTACAGCAAGTCATTTCATATATTCATGCATTCATACCTAATATGAATATATAAAATAAAAAAAAAAATATAACGAATTTTGTCTTAATTTTTTCAAAAAATTAGATTAATTTTTTGTGATCAATTTGCCTATCTGCAGAAAAATTTTTAAGTACACTCGGTCACAACATAACATAGCACAGTGGTCCAATTTCCAAAAAAAGCGGGCAAAAACCAAAAATTAGTTTGAGTAAAACAAAAAATGGTATATAAAAGTTTTCAAGGTCGCTGATTATGAATATGAAGTGAGACAAGAAAAAACTGAAATTGATATAAAAAACGAAGGGGCACATTGGGGAAAGAATTTTGTTTTTTAAAATAATCTACATACTTCATACTTGGTTGCGAAAAAAAGCAAACCATCCAACTCGATCAAACGCATAACTATTGTAACAATATTTTCAGGTATCGAAAGATATATCCATAAATTTATTTCGATTCACAAAATTATACTATTGGTTCCATCTATGCGTGAAATTAGCGAGTTTGTATTTTCAAAAAGTCAGATCACTTGAAAATTTAAATTTCAAAATATAATTCAAAATTGTTTATCTATTAATTACACTTACATAATCTGTTTATTTGAATATTAATTAAAAAATCAAAATAACTAAAGGTATAAATAGGATATGTACAAAAGAACAAGCTCTCTTTCAAAAACAGATCTTCTACTGCAAAGGTTCCTCGGGGATAACATTTTTTAACAATGGCACTTTCGTGTCTCTTAATTATTGTAAAACCGCCGTAAATTAAACATTTACAAAAAAATTAATTTTTTAAGTGTACAGTTTAATAAAAATAATATTTTTAGACTTTCGTATAAACAAAATTTAAAAGATGAGTATTTAATTTTTTTTAAATTCTAAAAATATTTCAAGGAAATTTATTTAACTTTGTAAACCATGGTAATATTTTGGATTCAAAATAAATTTCATTTTTAATTTAAATAAATTTCCTACAAACAATTTTTTTTTAATTAACGAACTGTGATTTTTCTAAAAGTGCAAAACAATTTTAAATGAAAATTCAAATTATCAAATTTAATTTTTTTTAATGATGGATTTTCAATTGTTAAGTCTAGTCGGTCTAGTATTTTCCTCATATTTTCATATTGTCATTTCACATCGCATCATAAAAATTTTCGTAAAATTTGTATAGTATTATATTTAGTATAGTATAGTTTCTAAGAAATTTTTCAAACGTTGTGCGCTGCAAACGTTCCTGTTCGAAGTACAAAAATACTCGTCCCGAATGCTGGCAGCAACTAATTTAGTATTTAGTTTATTTCCGTCGGAATTACTATATTATGCTACGGTATCGAATAGTTCTTCGCGACACATTGAGAAAACCCTTAGTTTAGTAATTTCGTACCAAATTTTTATTTAGTGATAAGTTACTTCGATCGTTTTTATTATTTTATATTTAACAAATTTCTTTCATATATCATGAGTCTTATCTTTGGAAAATACTAAACTATAAAATTAAAATTTTTATAAAATATTTAAGTGATGTTGAATTTTACTTTGTAAAATTATCATATCTCAACTTAAATTTATTTCAATTATTTTAAAAGTTTGCACTTTCGTTCTGATTTAAAATTTAAAAATTTTATGTACATTGTATAGGGTTCACCATAACTTAAATTCAACACGTGTCGTCTGAATATTCTATTTTCTTTTACGTAAGGTATTCAGCCCTCACAATCGTTCAGTTTTAAATAAAAAAAATTATTCATATTTCTATACAAAGCTACACACGTGTCGTCTGCATGTTTTCGCTAGAGCATTCAGCCCTCACGCAATCTAAAAATGTACTTTCACTAATTTATTTGAAATTCGAATGTTCTCTAAATTTATTCTTGTTATTTATTTTTATTACATAAGCTTTGTTTAACAAAGTTGTATACTCAGAGATAAATTAATTAACGTCATTTAAAAATAAACAAAAATTATATCAATTTTATAAAATTATAAAAAATATAATTACAAAGGAACTTAATATACTAGGATGTAATTTTTAAATTCAAAAAGTATTCTATTCAAAAATTATTGTATTTTAAAAATTATGTATTTTGTTATTTAAAAGATACAAATTTACATTATTTCCAAAAGTTACAAATTATCTTATTATACTTTTAAATGTAACTTTTGTATTTGCAAGGAAAGTTTACCAGAACATTGTTATGCTCGAAATTTTTTAAAAATGTTAATAAATTGTCATTTGTTTGAAAATTAACAAATTTATATTTTCTAAAACCTTTTCAACTTTTCAGGGGCGTAAACTTGATAAGGGACTGATCCGCCTCGTAACTTCCACTGTCAATCTCTGCCTTTTCCCGTGACATCTTAGGAAACCAGATGTCGCCCATCAACCCCAATAACAATAATCCCCAAAGCAAATCCCCAAAATAAAAACAACCTTCTTCCCCTTCCTTCTTTTTCTTTATTTTAATTTTTTACGCTACATTATTTCTTATAAATAAACATATTAACAATTCAATATAAGTACACCATATAGAAATATTAAATTACCATTTACTACATATCCATAATGATTACTCACCTTCATTTTCAACTTCCGTCACTTTTGATTTCAAAAACACACTTACCAAACAAAAGTTTTTAATGAACAACTAGAACATGCGTACGAGACCGGTGCTCAGTTAGCTATGTTTGACCTTCCGTTATCTGATAATGCAGACGGTATAATGGACTGTCGGTTTGAACCGAGGTGCAGTGGTGTCTCCCCTACGGTATTACGGGGTAATAAGTTCAAAATTACTAACTTCACTTTTCTCATTTTTATCCGCTCTTTTTGGAAATTTGACCACTGTGCATAGCCTCAAATTTAGAAATTTTGCAAAACGACACTCTTAAATATTGAACGCACAGAATAATTATTGCACGCATGTATAAAAAAAATTACAAGTGATATATTGGAAGTAGGTATATATTCTTTCATATGTATTTGCCTATAACTCAATAATATTATATATATATATATATATATATATATATATATATATATATATATATATATATATATATATATATATATATATATGTATATATATATATATATATATATATATATATATATATATATATATATATATATAATATATGAAAGTCAAAATAAAATAATTATTAGAATATATCTGTGAAAGTTTTCGACAGACTGAAATGCCGCTTGTTTTAATTAATATGTTTTGTGGTAACGAACTGTATTCAATAATAAATCATTGAAAAACTTGAATTCTTTGAATGAAAGATCTGAAAGCAAAGAAAGTATATGCTTATCTTAGCAGTTTGTGTTTGTTCTAACAACATCTCATCACCCCAACACGGCTCATCTCGCCCATTCTTTCACACTCTTTGTTCACTTAACCACATCGTACTTGCTTTATGCATTGTCTGTCTTACTCTGTCTCTGGAGCTTATTTTCAAAAATTAATTTGCCGGAAATTTATGGAAAAGTTTTTGTAACAATAAATTTGATGTAATAACGTAAAGAAGTAACTTGTCCCTGTAATATTAACACGGTCATAACTGACATAATGACAAAATGCCCAACTGGTACGCTGTTTTGATAGCTAATGTATACTTTTTATAAAATATTGCTGACGTAGTTCGTACAACATGATCTGTGAGTTAGTCAGGTTTCATTTGACGTCATACGACGTTTATGAGCGTTAACGTGTTAATGAAAGTTCATGTTTGTTGCTAATAAAAGTAGACTCTAAAATCTCTTGCGCCCATGTTCTTGATTTAAATTTATAAAACATTGTGATAGTATACAAACCAAAATAAATATTCTGTCTGTCAGATATTCCAATTGTAAGTGGATTTTTATAAATCTATAATGACAAACATTATGTATCAAATTTCGTTAAAAATTCAGTCCTTCAATTGGTTTCACGCGTGATATAACCTCTAAAATTTCTTTAACAGCTGCTAAAGAAAAGTGTGTATCTCTTATTATTCAACGTTCTAGAATTTCTGAATTTATCAAAAAATAAATCAAATTAACCCAATCAACTAGGGTAATGTTATTTTCAATTGAAGAGAAAAAAATCGAATTTTTTACCGACTGTATCTTATCTTGCTACACAATGGATCTTTCTCTTAAAATGACTCCTATCTTTCTCTTTTAGTATTTTGTTAATTTTTAATATAGAATTAAGACTGAAATTTGAGAAGGGAACATAAGTTACGAATCACTTCAAGTACCTTTTACAGTAATTCAGAACTAGATATTTTTATTCAACTATAGAGAGAGAGAAACTAATATGACAATCGCTGCTATAGCAACCATCGTAGTTCATTATCATAACAAACGTCAAAGAATTTGTTACAATCATCTATAGATTTGTCGAATACCGAAGGGTAATCGATTTGATGTATACTTACTGTGTTTAGGAAGAAGCACTACTTCCGTGATTGTTTTTCTGCTATATTTAAACATTAACCAATAAGAAAGTCGTATTTCTCACGTGGGAATCCGTTTATCATCACTAATGGTAGATGAGAATGGTGGTAATCGCACTGAAACCATCTACAGACTCATGCCAACAGCATCAACAACACACATCGTGTTAAGCCAATATAGCAGAGGAACGATCACAGTACCCAACACAGAAGCTCGCTTGGAGCAAATCAAGCAGTCAGTCTAGCAAGGAATCAAGATCGTGTAACACGGGCGTGAAACGAAAACCATAATTTCTTAAATATTTTCCAAACGCTTATGAATAACGGATTGATATTTTAGGGGTACTAATTTTGCGTTAGAAGGATTAAATTTATGTCAACACTTATTCCACCGCTCATGACTAAGGGGTGGTTTTGGGTGGTGGGTGTGAGTTACCACGTCTTTACTTTTTTAACTTGCAATTATTTAAACAAAATCCTTGATAATATGATTCCTCAGACAATTTCACGCAAAAAAGGTATACACTTGTTACATTTCGATAAATATTACCGTTTTCGAGTAATTTAAAGAAGAAGTATCTATTTCCAAATTATCCCCTAATCATAAGTGATGGAATAATTGATACCATAAATTTAATTATCTTAATGTTCATACGCATCCCTAGATTATGAATCGAGTAATCAAAAACGCCCAAAATTGTTTTTAAAAGAAGAAGTTAGTTTCGTTCCACCCCTCTACATTTTACCACTCTGCTTTATCTCCCTTATTATTGAGTTTTGGAAAAAAGTGTAGATGAAAAGGTACCATTATTTTTGAACATACTATCAGCTCCAGCAATTACGGTACATAATTCTAGACCAGCCTGTATATATTATATATATATATATATATATATATATATATATATATATATATATATATATATATATATATTAGGGTGGCGCAAAAAAACCACATATTTTTCTTTTATTTGTCTCATAGGAAAAAAAGTTAATTTAGCTCGATTTAAGAATGCTCACTAAAAATTAGCTCTCTAAAAAATTTTTTAAGGGTCGCTCAAAACTTTTTAAAATTTGAAAATGGGCCAAAAATCGATTTTCGTTTTTCATCAAACTTTTTTTCTCATCCCTGCATATGTTTGTACATTGAATAATAAAAAATTCCTCCAAATTTTAACTCAATAAATTGATAATAAAACGTCGCTCAGGATTTTAAAGTCAAAATATTTAATGTTTTTTAGTGGCACTAAAAAATATTAAATATTTTGACTTGAAAAATTTTCAGAACTCTTGAGCGACCTTTTATTATCAACTTTTTGAGTTAAAATTTGGAGAAATTTTTTATTATTCAATGTACAAACATATGCAGGGATGAGAAAAAAAATTTGATGAAAAACAAAAATCGATTTTTGGCCCATTTTCAAATTTTAAAAAGGTTTGAGCGACCCTTAAAAAAATTTTTATCGAGCTAATTTTTGGTGAGCATTCTTAAATCGAGCTAAATTAACTTTTTTTCTTATGAGACGCAAAAAAGAAAAATATATGGTTTTTTTGCGCCACCCTAATATATATATATATATATATATATATATATATATATATATATATATATATATATATATATATATATATATATATACACCTTGTGGGTTACAGAAAACGCTTTGATTAAGAAAAATTCTTAACGTATACATATCGCTCATGTGCGAGAAGCGCAACATAACTCAAAAACACCCTTATTGAGTTAAGGGCACAGGGGGTCACGGAAAATGTCATTCTTTTTACTAACAAAACGACATCACGCTAGATACATAAATGAGAGAACGAGAAAGGTTATGACTTTATACTCTATCGCACTTTTTCAATTGACAATTGAGTACTATTTTTATTTTTAAAACTTTAAACCATCGTAGTGAAAAACAGCTGTTTTTGGGTTATGTCAAATGAGCGATATATTACACTTATAATCAAAATTCAACGAAACTCAACTTTCTGTCTTTACGCATACTTCTACCAATAAAATTTAAAATATCCTTGTTAAAATATTTGATAAAAATACTCCTCGTTAATAATAAAGACTTTAGTATTGGACTTGCAATCATAACTAAGCTCTTCCCTAAACTATTTTTTATGGAAAAATTCTCTTTTGAAATTAATTTCAACAGTTGTACTCAGACTCTTCATCCATCTACTTTGCTCCTCTTCGTTTGATTGTATAACATTTTCACTTCAATGTATACTTTATGTGTTTAGGGCAGTCGTGGTGAGCTAGTGGTGAGGATGGCCGAGGGGGGGAGCATGGTATGACGCAGCTCTTATCGGAAGAGGACCGTTTTGTTTGTTATTGTCTCCAATCCCCAATTGTTCAATTGAAAACAAAATAGATAATGATATTTTTGCAACACTACATAAGCTATATGTTTATCCCGTTTGTCTATCTTGCAGCTAGCTAGCCTAGCTGCTTGCTATTTACTTTGCTTGAATAGAATGATGAGGATGTGTACTTTGTTTCAGCTACAATTTTCCAGCTTTATTGTATCAGCTATAACACCAATAGAGTATATATTATTTTTATTATTAAAAAAGTTTAAAATAAAAAGTCATCCTCAATGATTATTCAGCAAATTTTTAGCGATTACAACAAGTCGTATCATAAAAATGTATTACAAAATGTTACTTTGCTATTAAGTAAATTTGTGGGTAACAATTTCGCAGTAAATTGTAATTTTTTATTAAATTTTTAACTGCTCACAGGGGTTTTTCGTAATAATTTACTAATAAAAGTAGACTCTGATATACCATTCCAAAAATTACTTTACCACTATTACTTTAACTAGCCGTACCCGCGACGTCGTTCGCGCAAATGAGAAGTATGTAAGTGTAATAATTATACAGAACTTGCAAAGAATAATAATTTTTGTGTAATGCATGCACATGCTCAAAATGGTTTTTCTATTTTCCCATGTGAAGGAGGCATTTTCCCGGAGTAAAAAGTATTTTAAATGTTGCCCTAGGTAATAGGTTATCACCGCACCAAATTTTATTAAAATCCGTCCAATAGTTTTTGCCTAATGTGTGCACATGCTCAAAATGGTTTTTCCATTTTCCCGTGGTAATGAGAAATGTTCCCGGAGTAAAATGTATTTTAGATGTTGATCCAGGTAATAAGTTATCATCACACCAAATTTCATTAAAATCCGTCAAATAGTTTTTGCGTGATACGTGAACAGACAGACAGATAGACAGACAAAAATTCTAAAAATCGCTGTTTTGGTATCTAAATCGATAACTATTTACAGTACCAGTACAATTTTCAAAAAATATTCCATGTATAGAAATGGTCTCGTTACAATTTTATTATATGTATAGATAAGCTTGAAACAAGTTAATACTTTAAACACTACAAATCTGTAAAGAGCTAAGTATGGCAACGTGTAGAAATTTCAATATTCAATAATTTTAAGTTCATGTAGGTAAGGAAACTCATTCAGTTTTAGGTAAAAATGAGTTTATGTTATGGTTTACAGAAGGACAAGGTCACAACTAGTACTGAATATGTATACAAGAAAACCTAACAAAAACTCTTCGCATCCCCTTTTAAATTAAAAAAATATAACAACGAATAGGTGTTTTTTCAGCCTTTAGAGTACTCTACGGTTAAACATTGTTACAAGGAGCAACAAAAAATAAAATAAATATGTATACAAATTTATTGTTCTGAATTACTACTTGATTATTACTGAATTACTTAATTTCGAATAAATTAATTTGGGTAACAATAAAACTAAAAATTAAGATAAGATATTTATTTTTGGCAATAAAAACTGCTCCTACCATTTTATGAGCCACCGAACCAAGTTTTCTAGCTACGTGATCATATGGGTCATATAGGTCGATCATGCATCCTATATTAGATGTTTTTGGAATGGTATTTCCAGACTTATACTCATCTTCTACGTAACTCCTCAATTCATTAAAACAACCTGATTGATTATTGTCCAACAGTATATCAAGAGACTAAACGTGACTTTTAATTCCAAGTGTGAAGTTTGCACAGGCCCGAGAGCAACAACTAACACGAAGGATCAAAAGAAACACTTTAGTTCTACGGTGTATATATTATTTTTTGTAATTCCAAATAAAATTATAAAAATTTAAAAGAAAAATTAAATTTCATTCAAATTGTATGAAATAATATTACAACATCAAGTATACTTTGGATAAATCAAATTAAACAGTACAATATAACTGTTTGTTTTTATCTATAAGACTGAATTTATTTATTATTTAATTTAAATTTGGCATGCTGATTGGTAATGCCCTGTAAATTCTGCATGTCAGTTGGCTTATAGGCGGGAGCAAAGGTATTTTTAGCCCCTTGAGACTAAAGGTGATACTTTACTCCCCCTATTATAAGAAACTAAATTATTAAATATACATGTTTCTTAACAGGGTGCGGTAAAAATATTATTTTCAACGAATCGATTTTAAATTTTTTGAATGCTGTTTTTTGTGTTACTTTTAAAAGTTATAGTAAATAAATTAATTTTTTTGCAAGTCCCAGTTTTTCTGTATCATCTTTTCTGTTTATCTCCAACCATTTCAGTATTTTCCAGTAACAAATAGTATCACAAATGTATTTATTAACAATAATAAAAAAATTAATTGGCTCAGTAAATCTTTTTTCTGCCGAAATTGATTTCCAATATTTACCTTCAAACGGTCGTATTTTGTTATTTGTTGAAATAATAAATGAGTTAAATTTATTTTCATTGAAAATACATCAGTTGTTTATTTTTTTATTTATTTTTTTTTTTATCGACGTGCAGATCTCCGAGAATGTATTTTTATTCTTCCATTTAATAAAATAAACGCCGGATATTAATTTTTTTAACAGTTCGTTTAAAAAACAGATAAATAATAGAATTTTTGTTGCTCTAATTCGTTTTATTATTGTTGAAAATTATTATTATTGAAAGAAAAATTAAATAAGATTTATTATAAATATATTATTAATATCATTTGATGTAATTACAATTTTTTTTTTTTGCTTTTTTAAATTAAAAAGTTAACATTGTAGTTGCCTCTGATATTATCAAGAGGGCTTACTTTTTTTCACGAGTGAAGAAAAGTAGGTAAACAAATTCATTTTTATAGTAACGATACAATACAAGCGATAATCATCCATGAATAACTCAAAACAAATATGTTAATAGTATATTAATCAACGAGCTGGTAATGATAGCTATTACTCACGAAGATGAAATTGCGACATGAGCCGAGGTTACGAGGCGAGTGTCGTAATGCATCTGAGTGAGTAATAGCCATTGCAAGCGAGTAGAATACTATAATTTTTCTACGACTTTTTTCCTTTTTGATTTAAATAAAATTGAATATAAATTTTAAATCAAAAGGATAAAATTTAATCTATCTCTAATTTCATTAAATGTTTGTACATGTATCTATGAAAACGATCAATATAAAATTCAAATTGTTTTCTTTACTTACACGTTACTACGCAACATTATATGAAATTAAGACTTATAGATATATAATTCACAAAACAATCGCAAGCCCATTGAATAATGGGTAATACAGTAATTTTATTGGTCGAAAGGTATTGAGTAATGATCACTCCTCCACATCTTTGAATAATGCCTAACTTTCTCAGCAATTAACGGATATGTAATGAGTGTGTTCTTCAACAGAAGTAGAGAAAAGAATTTTTTTAATGTAGCTGTCAAACTTTTGATAATTTGAAATAATTTTTCCATTTTTCATTTTAATTCAGAGTTGCAAAAAATATTCTATGCAACACATGCAAAGTAAGTGTTTTTTTTACTCGTCACAATTGTCCAAGTCGGTCTGCGGTCTCGTTTGACAAGCGTACCACTTGAGAAAAAACACTTTAATTTTGCCTTCACCTTCACCTTTAACTTGTTACATAAATAATTATTTTATAACTTAAAATATAATCTTATTTATATGAACTGAAAATGACTCATTTCAAAAATAAAATGTTGTCACATATAAAAATTATTATAATTTTTACTGTCCTTTTTCAATTTATTAGATAGTAGGTCTTCTGAGAGATAGCTATATTACGAGTTTGTCTGATATATAAATTTATGTGAATAAGTCATTTTCAGTTCACATAAATAAGAGTATATCTACTCTTACTTGTCACAAGAAACTCAAATATTTATATAAAATTATTTCTAATGTGCAAGTATATTGTAATTACCTACTATTTTCATAACAAATTTTTGCTTTGTTAAAATTTTTGTTTTTATACATGCCAAAACCCGCTACCTATAATAAATTATGTATAACACAGTTATACACAGTGGCTCAGTAAATCATTTTAGATGCAGAAAGTTAAATAATAACAAACAACGGGGCAGGTGCATATATTGCTAGTATTCTGTGTTTAATAAAATTTATACTTAACATTATTCAACGCACTAGTTATCCATAATTTCTCTGTTCGTTACATAAAACTTAGATTCGAACATGGAGTAATGGAGACACAGCAACTATCTCTATCATGAAATCTGCAGTGTGGCTTTTTGTGTACCTTAAGCTCGTAGGTAGTCAGTGTCTCAGTAGCAGTCGCTAAGTGTAAGTCAGTCAAACAACAATGGATTTGATTGTTGTTAGCATTGTAGAACCCCCACACATAACGTTGTGGTATCACACATATGTATGCGAGCCCGGTCACGTGACTGCAACCTCTACGTTCGATTACGCACACATACACAGTTTAGCGCGCCAATACAAAGTAAACACCGTGCACGTATATAACATATTTTTTATCTCTTACTGGTTACACTGATTCCAGTAGTGGAGAGATACGTATTGTACCTCTGTCCTCTGTGGATTCGAAATATTTTGGTGAGCCACAGGGTATATACAGTCATATTGTGTATACATACAGATATATGTATATTTTGTTAGTCTGGAGTTAATCCGCTTAAACAAATTATAATGAAATTTAAATATATTATGAATAGGATTTGATAATACACAAAACAGGAACTTTAAATTTCTTTTGTTCCTCCCGCTTTTAATATTTAAAGATTTACGGGGATATTATTTTTATTTCATTTTTAGCATATTTGTTTATATTTTATCTCTAACATGTATATATTATTAGTTTTATAACATACATATTTAACACAAAATATTGTGCCGGGGAAAATTCATTTATAAATATGTAACAGAGAAAGTATTGTTAGTGTTATCTGTCTATTTAACCAGTACTTAATTTTTCCTATTAAAATTTTGCATTAAAAGTAACAAGATATCCATATTTTTTATTGTAAACATTTATTGCTCGGCAATTTGCGGCAAATGCACAGTGTAATTACCCTGGTAATAGGAATTCAGTTTTGAATTATACATAATATGTATGTACTTACATATCCAATTTATGTTAAACTCTCTTGATATTAAATTGTATAGTATAACTCTGATTACTTTAATGAAAACATGTTATGTAATCACTCAAAAATTCTCTTGTATTTTTAATAAAGTAAATCTTCCGGCACTAAGCCCCACAATATTTCAAAATTTCAGTTGAGAATAGACTCTTTATACAAAATGCTGAGTTGCCTTCATTGTTTTTTTTTTTTTTAATATATGTATACAGTGGCGCTCAAAACATTTGTAACTGAAACTGAGTACTTACAAACATCAACATTATATACACAATAAAAATCCCATGTATGTAATTAGCAGTTTATTCACTAAACAATAACAAAACAAGAATCAATGAAAACAATTTTTTTATCAAAACTAAAATGACGAGAAATAAAAAAAATTTTATTTACAGGTATTATTTTAGTAGCTCAAAACATTTGCAACTCAATAAATTTATATAAAAATTCATACAAAATTTTACTTTCTTTCAGTCCAGTTTTAATATTTTGTTGAATAACCTTTATTTTTAATAACCTCAGCACATCTTTGTGGCACTAATCCAATTAACTTGGCAACTTCACCATAAGAAATTTTTTTCCACTCTTATTTGATACATTTGTACAGTTCTTTCCTTTTTTTTTGAAGACTTAATTCCTAATTTTTTGTCTTATAATCTGCCAGAGATTCTCAATCGGATTGAGGTCCGGCGAATGAGTTAACCACTTTAACACTTTAACATTATTATCCTTAGCGAGCCGTTCACTAGTTGTGAAGTGTGCTTTGGCTCGTTGTCGTGTTGGAAAATCCATGAAAGTGGCATCCCGTTCCCAATATAGGGTAACATAGTGTCCTTAAGAATGCCTTTATAACGTTCTTTTGTCATTATACCTTTTATTTTTTTAAGGGGCTCTACGCCATTTGCAGAGAAACAACCCCATACCATAATGTTTCCTCCACCAAATTTAACTGTTTTTTTCGGTATACTTTGGATGGTAGCGTTTTCCTGCTGGTCTTCTTACATTTTTATTTCCGTAAGAACCTCGTAAATTAAATTTACATACATTCATCTGAGAAAAGTACAATACGCCACTTTTGTAAAGTCCAGTCTTTATGTGACTTTGCGAATTCTAGCCTTGCTTTTATATTCTTCTGTGAAAGGTGCGGTTTTTTTGCTGGTCTTTATGCCTTGTATCCGTGCTCCTTAGCTCTCTTTTTTATTGTTGACAAACTTGCATTCAAGCTCAAATCATTAAAAATCTCTTTTGCAGTTATTTTAGGATATTGTTTTATCTCCTTTATTATTAAACGGTCTTCTTTTTCGGTTAATTTTCTTTTTCTACCACCTTTATGAATTGTTTCTAGATTCTGTTTTTGTTTATATTTTTTTTAATTATCCTTGGTATGGTAGATTTATGTATTAAATATTTGTCACTTATTTGTTTCTGACTCAATCCATTTTTAAAGTCATGGACAATTTTTTCTTTTTGACTAAAATTATACTTGTTTCCAGCCATTTTTATTACAAAATAACCACCAGAATAAAGTGAGAACTGATTTTTAAAAATACTTTTTGTTGTCAATATTTACTTTAACTAATTAATTTTGATCTTATAAAAGTCGACTATGCTCTTACGCAGCTTCTTAAATAATATGTTCTCACGTTTTTTCTTCAGGTTGCAAATATTTTGTACTAACAAGAAAGTACCTGTTATTAATAATTATTATATATATATATATATATATATATATATATATATATATATATATATATATATATATAAATTTATTGAAAAAACGCCTGATTCATACTATAACTTTATTTCCTTTCCGTAAATCTTTTGGTATAGAATCACTGTAACCTTACTACTTTTGGCATATAACTGCTGTGACCTTACTACTTTAGGTATAAAACTACTGTGACTTAAGTGTAAAAACTTGGTGGATAAAATAACTGATAAGGTAAACTAATCGATTATACTGATTGAATACTAATAATACTAATGTTAAGTCCAAAGTAATATTTCATTATCTTCAGTTTTAAAGAAAGTTAATAGTTAAATTGATAAAAGGTAATATAGTTTTCAGAATCATAACAAAATTTGGATGCAGTTCAAATAAATTGCATATATTTAAATAAATATTACAATAAGTATATATTTGAAAAATTGTAATTTTGAAACGCAAAACTGCACAACAAATTTTTAGTTTATTCAATAAATCAATATCGTCTTTTAAAGTTAAGATCTAAGTTTTTGATTTTACAAAGCAATCAGCGGCATGGGGCCTTTAGAAACTCGAGACCCAGTCAGGGTGGTTGCACTCTTTACATCGTCCTCGGGTCGGTTTTACCTATTGAAAGATATGAAGCCTGGTTCATCTTCAAATTAACACCTTATCAACTCTGAAATGGCTTTCAAGGTGTTCTTTTAATATTTACTTAGGTACCTTTTTATTTTTAAATTTACAGTGTCAAAAAGCATTATAAAACCTTTAAAAGAATATTGTGTCCTCCTGGTTTGAGAACTGGATCCCGCCCTGCTATTAACCTACTTATTATTTACAATCAATAGTAACACTAGAGTTCTACTATTTAATACAACAATTTTTCGAACCAAACACATTGAATATATTTTTAACGTTTTAATGATACAACTGCGTAAAAAGGCAACAATAGGAATTTCATAAAAAGTTCTTATTCTAAACAAAGTTATTAAGTTTAAGGAAAAATTTCATTAAATGAAAAATCATATTTACAAAGTCGTAAAATCTTTTTATTTATTATTATTGTATAAATAAACATTAACTTTTGTAATAAAAATGGATCCTCAATGGATTTCTACGTATCTAAAAAAAGATTGACAAATACTTAGATAAGGACAAGTTTCTATCGTTCATATAATAAGAAGAATAAATTTGCATCCAACAGTATATTCTGTTGGTCAAAAGAGAGTATAAAATTAATAAAAAAATTAACTAAAAAACCCGACTGCGTAAAAAGCAAACTAAAACGGTGGAAACAAGATGAAAATATGGAGATAAAGAAAACTGAATTAAAAAGTAAAGCAGTCGGAGACATCAAAGATTTTGTTTAACTTGATACAACATGTATGCCTCCGACTACTTTACTTTTTAATTCAGTTTTCTTTTTCTCTATATTTTCATCTTGTTTCCACCGTTTTAGTTTGCTTTTTACACAGTTGGGTTTTTTGATTTTTTAATTGATTTTTTTTTTATTTAGGTCTCTTTAGCGTTGTTATTAGATTTTAGAATTATTTAGAAGAAAAAATTTATAGGTACGCATACGAGATTACAGCGGCTGGCAGGATGAATTACCAATAATTTGATATTAAATTTTTTTTTATACAAACGCTAATATACTAGCTTTTGTCTACGACTTCGTCCGCGTAGAGTCACTGAAGGTTGATTAAAAAAATTTCGTACGCTTGCCGATGATATCGTCAGTGACTCCACGCGGGTAAATTCATCTAGTAAGCTTACGTTACTAAAGAAGTGCTGGGCAGAATTTCACGTTTCTAGGCCCAATGATTTTCTATATAAATTTTCATCCCCTATTTTATATCCTTACGGAATAAAATTCCAAAAATCCCTTCTTAGAGCTCACCTACGCTACATAATGAAATCCTGTACAAAATTTCACGTTTCTGTGCCTAGTAGTGTTTTTAAATAAATTTTGACCGCACGTTTGACTTCCCTTAGGGGATGAATTTCCAAGACCCCTTCTTGGTGCTCGGCTACATTATATAAAGAATTCCTTTGCGGAATTTCACGTTTCTAGACTCAACGGTTTTCTATATAAATTTTCATCCCCTATTTTAACCCCTTAGGAAGTGAAATTGTAAAAATCCACTCTTGGTGCTTGCTTGCGTTACTAAAGGAACCATTGTAAAAAATTTTACGTTTCTAAACCCAGCGGTTTTCTATATAAAATTTCATCCCCTATTTTACACCCTTAATCCCTTAATGGATAAATTTTTACAAAAATTCTCATCTACATTATTAAAGGACCCTTTGATACTCATCTACATTATTAAAGGACCCCTGTGACCCTATGCAAAATTTTACCTTTCATAAATTTTCATCCCAAACTTTATACCCTTAGGGGATGAATTTCCAAAAATCTTTTATTAATGCTCCCCTACGTTACATAAAGAACTCGTCTGCAAAATTTCACGTTTCTAGACCCAATGGTTTACTATATAAATTTTACATCACCTATTTAGGGGATGAATATTGAAATTTCATGTAGCCTATAGCACTCCCCAGATTAAGACAAATCCAGCGACACATTCTTTACCAAAATCCTTCGAGCCGCTTAGGCTGTAGAATGCGCCACAGAAACAGACATAATCAGAGGATACATACATACTTTCGAAACACATTACCCTCCCACTGATGCAGTCGGGTAAAAAATAATAGATACTTTCCTTAAGAAATTACATCATTACACCAGAAAAGAAAGTTTTTTTTTTAAGAATTTTTTCTCAGTAACGAATAACACAATCAATATATTTAGCTTTTTATAGTGTTTTTTACCTAATCTGCGGTACACAATCCCCCCCCCCCACAAATTTATAAAATAAAATGGTGGCGTTAGCCCAGATTAAACACAGACTTTTTTTCGAAGAGGTTCATGGTTAACAGCATAACAATTTTCAGACAGCAACCAGAACATTAAATTTTTTCATTATTTACATTAGTTTTACGGTAGGGTAGTGTCGTGTAAGACGGCGCACTTAACGTTTAGGTGGCTATAAAAATATAACGGAAAATGTTATAGAAGTAAATTTTATTTATTCTAGTACCTTAATGATTAGTTAACGCTGTGATAAAGGACTTTTATTACAAACTCAATACCGATCGAGTTATTAAAAAAAAAAAAAAAAAAAAAAAAAAAAAATGGGAAATGCGCACTCTTACACGACCGGTCGGGGTCGGCCGCATTGGGGTCGGTAAGATGGCGCACTTATTAAAAAGCTTGGAACTTAGCACAAATCACATTTAAACAATCCCGCACCTATGTAACAGGAGAATTTCTTATGTCATCGCTTCATATTTTTCGTTATTCTAAACTTTGATCGTAAGTAACGGTAGGTCCTAGTCAAAAAACAACGGAATTTTTGAAGGTTTAAGTGAAATCAGTTATGGGTATTCCAAACAAATAGAGAGCTATGACAGTACAACGGCACACTACGTCATCAAAAGTATGGGAACACCCTCACCCAAGGTGTGCCCACGCTTTTCACGCCGTACTACCGTGTCAAAAATGTGGGTACACCTTGAGTCAGGGTGTCCCCATACTTTTAACGACGTAGTGTACCGCCGTACTATCATAGTCTTCTACTCAAACGTATTTCGCTTGTTGAAACCTACTTTTCGTTATCGAAACTTATCGATACCAAATTACTTATCATAAATTGATTATAACTGGTTAATTTAGGCTCCATTAGCCCAATTGATTGGGTCAGCAATAACAAATTTTTAAAAAATTAATTTCCGTAACTTTTCGTAATGGAAAACTTTTGATCGTAAATATCTCGTAAACGATGAGTCGTAGCGAAAAAATAACGAAATTTTTGAAGGCTTAAGTGAAGCAAATTGTGCGTATTCCAAACATTTTCCGACTATTAAAATATAGTTTTCACTATCGAGAATTATCGATATCCAATTACTTTTTATAAATTGGTTATAATTGGTTAATTTTAAGCTTCACTAACTAATTCTATTATTAATAATATCCCACTAAATTTATTAGCAATAGAATATTTTCAAATAAATTACATTTCGTTATCGTTAGTTTCCGTAATCGTAAACTTTTGATGTAGGAACTTACATTACACGAATTTACGTTGTACGAATTTTTGCTGTATAGAATTCCTTAGACAAGTTAAATAAAAACATAATAAAAGAAACTGTCGTGTAAGAATGAGTGCGCCGTCTTACACGCCTTTGTACTGCCCCATCTTACACGCCTGTCTATTATCAACAAAATCATCCTGTGAGAACCATCCACGCGTACTGCCACAAATTAAAGTAATCGGAGCTAGTTCGTGACTAACTTTACTAGCCACAGGAACATTCGTAGCTTTTAACTTGTTTCGACATAAAGCGCAGTAACACATTTAAATTCGAGAAAAATAATATCAAATCGTACTAAAAATTTTAAACTTATCTAGAATATTGGGATTATGTCGTAAACCAATATTTTTTGGTGAGGAATTACGGATATCCGAACACTTCAAAACACGATTAAAGTTGGTTACAAATTTCGTTCCTGTTTCGAGAAAACAGAAGTGCGCACTCTTACTGACCGCTCCATCTTACACGACCCTACCCTTCACAAGATTATTAAAAAAATATTGACTTTGAAAATTGATGAAAAAATCAACACTAATTTGCTTATAAAAAATTTTTATGAACCAAATTCAAAAATTTTTAACCAGCCTACGTAATTTAACTAAGAAGCTTCAGATAAAGTCAATCAGATGAAAATTGCTGTAGTTATCTTGTCCAGCGTTTTGAGAAACGTAACTTTGTAAAATACGCATGTAAAATTTCAAAACGTGTTTATTGTTTGTTTTGTGTGCTTTAACGGGTGATTTTCTTAATGGGCTTTAGATATTCATCAGGAACAATCGGCATTAATTTTTTACATACTTGGGCATTTTTTCTATTAAAAAAATTGTTGTGGTTTCGAAACGATTATGCGAAATATGACTTCAATTGATTTAGAGATGCCAAAACTATGATGACTTTGACGCGCACTTGAAGTAGCATGGGTATAAATTTAAATTAAAGGTTAGAAAAACTGGGAATCAATTAAGGTAATGATTGGAAGCTGAAATTTAGAAAGTAAAATGAATGAACTGAATAAACTTTAACAACGTTTATTAATCAAAACTTCTAAATTTACAAAGTTTCAGAGTACGTAAAAAACTACAATTTCAACAACAATGGATTAATTATGCAATGAAGATCTACAAACAAAACAATATCATTAACCGTTCAGTCGATAAATACATAAACTTTTCAAAATATTTAAAGTTGTTTATTAACAATAAAATGAAGGTTATTACCTAGTCACAGCTGATCTTTGTTTAATTCAAAATTTTACCTGTTACCGAAGGGTGTGACCGATTTACTGGTAATATAATGTAATACAAATTATTTTCACATATTAAACGTAGAATGACTATGAAAATACGCGGAGATTATCAAAGGAGAAAATAATCTTAATCCTAAATAACCCTAATACTAATAAATAGAAAAAAAAGATTAAATATTGATAACCCAAATGTATGTAAAATAATTACAGAACATACAATTGATTAAACGAAAGGAAATTAATTTTCATTTAAAAAAATTCACATTTAAATAATTATCACCAAACATTATTGGTGTCATGCGTATGGATAAATATTAAAGCATAAACACTAAACTACAATAAACATCTCCCAAATAATCTGAGCGTATTGTTATACCACACTTGAATAAATATTTTATTAAATATTAAATTCAATCAATAACAATCATTGTCATGAAGTCTTAAGGACCAAGTGAGACGTACTTACCGCCTACATAGTCCACTAATTTATATACTCCAAGATAGCAGAAGGCTATCTCCAAACTGACTGAATGTAATGCAATGAAATACAACAACCTTTTTTGGTCTTTTCAGCTGACTTAAATATGTTTGTTTCCTTGCCTGGAGGTCGCATGCGCACTACCTCATAGAATTTTCTAGTATGCAAATAATAATTATTTACTTTATGAAATTATATAATACATATGTACCGTGAATTAATTACTAAATATTTTTAAAATATATATGTGTAATACAATAATCATAAAATAGAACAGGGTTGGAATGTGTATATATTTTAAATGTTATAAATTAAATTTAAGAAAATTGTATTGGAAATATTCAAGTAACATACTGACTACATTTAAAATACGTTGCACACTGACTCAGTTCTGTTATAAGATTTGAGAACCTCGGAAGTTGACCAACTGAAAATTATATTAGTGCACGTTTATGCAAAAAAAAAAAATATATTTATGAACATTTCGACAGATGGTGACCGCGCACCTAATTTTCAGTGGTACAATTATCCAGATCCAGGTGTACCTCTCATGTACTACAATATATGGCATGATACGATACGATATTTACGATGTAATTAAACGTGGTATTTAATTATATTCTTTATTACCCACCTACAGTTGTTTGAATTATTACCGTGGTAATTTTTAGGTCTCGTTGTTCATAATGACCGGCCACATGATGAAAATAAATGATACAGGTTTATTTAATTGACTTGAAATAATAAAATGATTTCGTTTTGAACGCACATTCATTAATTAATCATTTTTATAAATGGGCTTATTAATTTTTTTATAATTGCTTTTTTTTCGAGAGCCGCTACGAAAAGTAAAATTGAGCTCAAATTTATTCGCAATAAATATGAGATGATACAATACTACATTGGTATATACACCAAAGAACGAGAATACGAATTTATGGTGACGCTTGTTGCCTCCTGAGAGTCTGTAAAAGCCCAACCTCATACCATATGTGAGAGGGATCAAAAGAAATATTTGAATTCTTAAGTACATATCGCACCTCGGCAATGAAACAGCCACATCTATACTATTCCATATATTATGTTGTGCCGAGGTGCGATATATATATATATATATATATATATATATATATATATATATATATATATATATATATATATATATATATATATATATATATATATATATATATATATATATATATATATATATATATATATATATATATATATATATATATATATGCTATTATTTACAACTAGCTAAAAGTATGTAAGTATAATCATTACAAAGCATTTGCATAGAACAACAGTTTTACGTAATCCATGCACATGGTCGAAATGGATTTTGTATTTTCCCCAGGGAAAGAAGCATTTACCCGTAATAAAAAGTGTTGATGCAGGCATTAAGTTATTACCGCACCAAATTTCATAAAAATCCGTTCAACAGTTTTTGCGTACCTAATGCGTGCGTACATGCTCGAAATGGTTTTCCTTTTTCCCGTGGGAACGAGACATTTTCCCGGAATAAAAAGTATCTTAGATGTTGACCTAGATAATAAGTTATCATCACACCAAATTTCATTAAAATCCGTCCAATAGTTTTTGCGTGATGCGTGAACCGATGGACAGACAGACAGCAGACAAAAATTTTAAAAATTTATTTTTTGATATCTACATCGATAACTATTTTCAGTACCAATACAATTTTTAAAAAATATTCGATGTAGGGAAACCGTCTCGTTACAGTTTTATTATACTTATGTACCTATAGATGTCAAACAGAAAAAAATTATGAAAAAAAAAAAAACAAAAAAAAAACAAAAAAAAACAAAATTAGAAATTAGTTAAAAGCCAAAATACATCAGTTTGACACTATTTGCTAGGGAGCTAGGCCAGATTTATGTTATTGTCTTACTCGCTATGAGTTTGTGCCTGGAGGAGGTACGACATTCGACTGCAGCGCTCAAGGTGGACAAATATGTCAGTTTATTCGGACGCTGTTTGTACATAATTTTTCTATTTTTTTTTTTTTTTTTGAAATATTTTATTAAAAGTACTGTTTGATTTTTTCAAAGCCAGTACTTATTACGACGTCTGTTTACCAGATTTTACAAAATAATGAAAAAAATTATTTGTAATCCAACTATCAAACATCACTTTATTTTGAAATTTCGCAAGAAAAATATCATAGAAATTACCTTTTATGTTTTTTCTTGGTTAATTTTTGAAAACAATTCTATTTTAAGATATTTTTAAGGTCAAATGACCAGACGTGTGGCTTTTCTTAAACAAATTTCAGTATTTTAATACATTTTTAATTCATTTATAATAGTAAACCGGCCTGATAAATTATTAGCTAAACACTCGATATAGATGGCTTTAGTTTCGGCTTGGAGCGAACACCCATTTTTCTTGCAATAACACGACAGGTAAGCCATTTCCATAGTTACAAAAGTAAACACACCTATAATAACCATGTAGTGCTAATTTACAAAATTCAGCTCAGTTGTTTCACCAACAGCACTTTAAGAATATCTACTTTGAGATTTTAACACCAGGATATCCTCCCATCATTCAACAGACCCCAAACGGAATTTCTGTGTTACTATATATATTCAACCAGTTATGTAAAATTATTTTAAGAAATGCTTCATTACAGCAATAAATTTCGAATAAACTACACAATGTAAACAATTATTGAGCACTAACAATAAATGTTAATGGAGCAAAAACAATAAACCGCCACTGTTTTTGTACAGTACAACTCTAATTGAACAATCCATTTTATATTTATGTAGGTCAATGGAAAAAGAAAATAAACATTATCTCATTTCAAATAATACACCTGACATTTTCCCCATTTTCGGTTCATTCGTACGTTATAGCAGGTATCCAACGCTCGCTCAAAAAGAAAAAAATTGATCTTTTCTTTTCGAGGAAATAATTTTTTTGTTAGAGATTTCTTTTACGCTGTTTCCAACCTCTATATAAAGTCATTCATCAAAGTTTATTTACTTACTTTAAAGGTTTTATATACACACACTATATATAAGTGTAGCCTGGCCTAGCTATCTATGTACTTATCTCGTCGCCATTAGGTACATGACCGTCATTAGGCAACGTTACACCGGCAAAACTGCACAGACAGGTAAGAACTACAACTACTCGATCGGTTATACAGTTATGTTATACATTACCTCTAGCCACTTCGACGGAAATTCACCTCGATATATTTGAATTATGTCGGTTTTTTTTCACAAGTTTGTATATATTACCAGGGGCTCACTTTTATAAAGCTTCTCGAATAAAGCTCAAATAATGGATTTTCTCTGAAACATACAATTGGTTTTTATTTTACCTTAAATGTTTATGCAGTAGAATGTATAATATATAAAAGCGACTAACCAAGCTTAAATGGGAAAATTTAATAATAAATTAAATTGAATAAAGAAAATTTCGTACAGTACTTTTTGTCAAAGTTTAAAAATTAGATATTAAAATAAAACTAACAAGGGGAGTATCAAACATGGGAATCACGGACTTGGGATCTATGTTGTGGAATATATTTCTCTGAGTATTGTAGTGATAATAATTTAGGCCAATGCGACTTTATTTAGAAATTAAACGCACGAAAAATTTCGAATAACATATCGTGTTTGATATGTATCAGTTAGTTGGTATTGTCTGCAACAAAGGCTGCTGGTGGTGTGATTAGTGCATGCTCTCATGTATGTAACTTTTTTTAATATACAGACGGAAAGGTTCTATGTTCGAATCTATGCCTTCCCAACATAAATAATTCTCTTTTCAATTTTTTTTTAATTTTTTCAATATTGTACAATGGTCAATTACATTGACGATGCTACAATTCTTTTTTAAATGGAGATATGGTATTCTTTTTTGTGTCATTATTATGCTATAATTATTTTCTGAAAAACAAGATATAATATTTTTTGTTCATGATGTCATTATAATTATGTAAGAGTAATTTTATCGTACATTTTAAATTACTGAATTTTTTTTACATAAAATTAAAGCGATTTTTATTATAAATTATTTATACTAATTTTAGACATTCTTCATTTTATCCTTATTTAAAGTAATGGCAGTTGTAAATTTTTTTATAATAATGACATAAAAAAAAATACCATATCTCCTTTAAAAAAAAGCATCCTCAATGTAATTAATTGACCCATTGTACAATATTGAAAAAATTAAAAAAAAAAAAATTGAAAAAAAAATTATTTATGTTGGAAAGGCATAAATTCGAACATAGAACCTTTCCGTCTGTATATTAATAAAAGTTACATACATGAGAGCATGCACTAACCACACCACCAACGTCCTTTGTTGCAGACAATACCAACTAACTGATACATATCAAACACGATATGTTATTCGAAATTTTTCGTGCGGTTCTAAATAAAGTCGCATTGGCCTAAATTATTATCACTACAGTACTCAGAGAAATATATTCCGCAACATATATTAATTTTTCCCAAATCCGTGATTCCCATGTTTGATACTCCCCTTGTAAGATTAATTTACTCAGTCGGTATAAAACTATTAAATATAAGTAAATTATTAATTATTCAGTTAGTAAAACGACAAACTAGAATTTTTATTCAGAATTTAAAATTTTGTTAACAAACTGAAACTCACATAATGACAAAATAATTTTCGAGACGACATGACACCTATAGTATTGTCAATCTATATTTGTACATTAATTACGAACTTCTTTCAGTCTTCTTTCAAACAGCGAGTTTGATATCAGTCTTGGTGTTGTGAGTGTTAAGCTTGGTCTTGATGGAGGGATGGATGATACAAGTATTTAAACCTGAACGATTTACTTTTATTGTGGGTGGTACTATGATTGTTCGCTGAAAGAGCACGATTTTTACGTTTACTGGTACAGCACACGCTATACAAGCACAACACCGTTACGAAGCCAGTAGTATTTATAAAAAAATTCGGCAAGTGTGTGTTAGACACGAATAAAACCAAGGGTCCTCAGTAGCTACCGTTTTTCGTAGCTTTCGAAATAAAATATGGGGCATGATTTATCTTTGCAATTATTTTATTCTTAAAAAATAAAAAATAAACTTGCCCAAATACAAAAAAATATTTTGTTTCACTAAGAAATGAGGGCTGTCATTCCAAAATCAGCAATCTCTACTTTTAAAAAAAAAAAAATGAGATAAAAATGGATAATAATACTATTTTTCCTCCTCTATCGATTAGTAATTTTAGTTCTTTTAATAATCACCTAGATCCTGGTGAAATCTAAGCCTAAACATTGCCGTTCATTTCAAATACTACAATCTCTATGCGTAATTCATAACAAATTCGACAATATCCAATATCAACCAATTAGAATCAAGAATCAAATAATGTTGATAAGATCTTGAGCGAACCGTGTCCTGAATTGACCCAGTTTGTTGTTTAGTTATGTTAAATTTACACACTATATTGTTAACTTGTAACTTTTATAAAAAATAAATCCATCTGTAAAATGCAGAAAATACTAATTTCTTCAGAAAGCTGAATATTGTTATTGTATTCATTTTCTTTCAATTCCTTTTCATCTCCATCACTTTTGATTAAAAGTAACTAAGTAAACTATGAATTCTTTGTGGTGAAGGAAAAGCCTCTTCACAATTTTTATGGGTATCACAAAGAGCTTCATTATTTTTCTAAATCCTTAACATTATTTCTTTTTTACTCTAGTAATGTCGCCACTCATACAAGTATAATTAGTCATTATTCCTCACAAAGTATAAGTGCACCCCAGACATCCAAAGTACAGAATAGAAAATCTCCACCCAGCCAGGATTCGAACCTAGGCCTCCTGTATGTTAACCCTCCTGTACGCTAAATAAAAGTAATCTATCTAAATTGCAGTATGTATTTTCAATATGGTAAGAAATTAATGTGTGAAATAAAACTCAAATTGTATGAATATTTAGATCAAAATATTTAGACAAAATCCAATTCCATTTGGAACGAAGTCGGCAATATCCACTAGTTCAAATCATAATCTGTAATCTCCAACATTTAGAGGTGAATAACTCAGAAAGTTTAAAAATTACGTGGACTTTGACACCGGAAATCTTTCTTCGTGGCCTAAATCTATAAACGCACTAATTTTTGTTAGGATATTCGAACTCCAAATAGTCTGAATCAGTTTTTCACGATTTCCCAAAATTTTAGCAAGGTGGAAATTGCAGACTTTGAAAAGACGACCCACAAATGTTAGCTAACATTCAACTCTTTGGGATTACCGCTTACATTTTTAAGTAAAATGTTACTTAAAAATCAGAGGCGGCGCAAAGGGTGGGCGAAGTGGGCGATCGCCTATAGCCTCGCGCCTTTGACAGCCTCGCGATGAGGTCTCGCATGTTGGCTGGCCAAACTTATTTAATGGGTGTTGTCGGTTGTTGAGTTGTGTTCTTTCTATTTTTTTTGCCCGTCAGTTAATTTTTAAAAAATCTTTTTTTTAAAAATCATTGGAAGAGGGGTCTCGCAAAAGCGATTTAGGTCGGCCACATACATTCCGGTTGTAACTGGGCTGGGTATCTGAAGGTGCAAATAACATAATAACTCCATTTAATACAGCACACTTTTCTTATTCTTACCGGTCAGAACGGCCGGTCAGAATGCAACCGGCGACGCCCGGACCGGGCAGTTAGAAACAGAGGAAACACATCAAATAATAGAATAAAACATTTCAGAAACATTGATACGTCGTTGTCCATTTTATTTCATGAAATCAAGAATAAGGTAGTCGATATAACAATACCGAACTGTCAAATAAAACTGATATATTTTTTTAAGAATTCAATCAACCGGCATGTATGCGCTAACACGACCGGTTAATCGGCCTGGGCGCCCGGCCCGGTTGCAACTCGAATGTATGTGGGCGGCCTTAGGCTGTTTTTGCTCGTCGCCTAATTTTAAAGGGAAAAATTTTAAGAAGAAAACTAAAGGAAGCCTGGCAAAAATTATCTTGCCCAATCCCCATTTTAGTCTTGCGCCGCCTCTGTTAAAAATGTTAGCACAACCAAAATTAAATGAACGTATTAACGAATCATGTTAATTAACAATGTTCACCTCAATATGTACACAACATTAACCCAGAGTTACAAAACATTATAACAATATTCCATGTTCTCGAAGATTTGAAACACAGTGTACTCTAATATATTACACTCGTATTTTAACTTCTTATATTAATTTAAAATTTAAATTTACTCCAAATAAATTTAAATGTAAATGGTCAGGTAATTTTCTCAACATAAAAAGATTATTTGTTACATTTTAACAACCTCGGTAGGTACCTACAACATGAACGAGCACAACAAAATAAATAAAACCGTATGCTTCAGCTATTATCATTACTACTACTTTGTTGCTCGCTAGTGTTTTTCCTCGCTTGCACTAACGGCAGGCTAAGCAGATCGCAGCCTTCTCATACCCCCACCATCCAACCACCCCCACTCAACATAGTGTACCTTCCACCACTTACTTACATTCACATAATTCTTTTTATAAATAATGTTAAAAGTTTTTTTCTTTTTTTTTTACATACCCACATGTATCAAACAACAACAAAGTTTTGCCTGCGTTTTCCCGGCGAAGAGATGAAGAATCGTTTCGATGTTTATAGAGGCTATAGATGCTCCCATCAAGTATATTTATGTCATGTTATAGTCGTTTTTCTTTCGTTCTTCAAAGATAACGTTCGTCTTTTTTTTTCAGTCAGTGAGGAAAAATTAAAATGAAATGTTGAAATCGGAAATCACTAACATTATTATTGTAGCCGATACGAATAGCAAAATGATGTTTTTTCAAAATGTTAGGTTTCACAAAATATATATACCCTACAGTTATTGATATACATTTATATGACAAAATCACGGTGAAATTTTATCTATATACGGTATAGCACGGAAAAGTTAAGGGAAAGAAAAATAATGTCATGATTTCGATTTATTTTTCACAGAAATGTGTAAGTCTTGATGTAGAACAAACATGTACTGCGGTAATGTCTTCTTAATATTGTTGCAGTATTTTCATTGTGTCGATAAAATTAGAGTATGAATAATTAATATTTGTAAAATAAACATCGTGTAAATTGTATTTAATGAAGAGAATTAAATCAGATCTTAATAAAATTCACCAAGGGCGTGTTGGATACCTATTAAGTCAGGATTCTTCAGTGGCTGAAGTTTTTCAGAGCTTTCGAAATGAAGGCTTAGAAATGAAAAGTGGTTAAAAGAATCTCATCGTCATTTTGAAAGATCTTTCTAACAGTATCCTGCACAATAGGATATGTAGAATTATCTCTAGAGTTAGATACAAAAAAAAAAAAAAATTGCTCATTTTACAGCATTTCGCTTGACGATTTGGACTTAAATTTTCGGAATATTATTGTGGTACTCTGGTTCACTCCTTTAACACTTTTGGAGCACCCAATTTTCCAAACGTGTGTTTCCAAAATAAAAAGATAGATATTTTTCAAAAAGAACAATTTATTTAACAAATTAAGATGTGATTAACAATATTTGTTAAAAAGAATATTTCCTCAAGTCCAGTTATTCCACCAATTCGGTTCGGTTGACCACAAACATCCACTGACTAGCCACTCCGGTTTCCAACTGATGAACTGACTGATCCACTTCTCGCTCCAACACTTGATATTCACTAGTCTTTGACGTAACACTCGATTTTCAACTGATTTCCATGACCTGGTGCCTCCGGCTTTTATATCCTTTTGAGTGATGACATTTGTTGTTGTGGTGTAGGTTACATACTTGTTTTCTTCATTGTGGAACTTCTCGATGATTCCAGAATGTTCCACCATTACATAAAAGTGGAAAAAAAAAACAAAATATAGATCGTCGTCGCCGATGGGGATTGAACCCGGGCCCTTGGCATCGGTGGTCCGACTACCTCACCACTGTTCCACCGGGCCCGTTGACTGTACTAGTGCTTGGTGTTGAAGTCTTCTTACTTGTGCGGCTGCAACTTGTATTGGGTACAGTAGCACTCCGTTATGCCGTACGCAATGTGAAAACAGTAGGGTTCCAACAATATGTTTTCTAATATTGAAACGTATCTCGCTGCAAAATTTATTTTATGGAGGACCATTTTCGATGCAATAAATTACTTTTGAATTTCCGAAAATTTTCGAACAAAGCTTAGTCGAAATAATATTGAGTATTCTTAACAGATGTTAATATCTGTAATTTTTTCAAATATTTTAGACCAACAGTTTAAAAATTACAGGGGGGAGGATGGCAAATTATTTATTTTTAGTATTTCGCAAACGGCACTTAAAAAGTTAAAGTGGTAAAACGAACCTCAACTTCATTTTACGAATTTACGAACCCTTTCTAACGATATTTCACACGATACGGTATATGTAAAAAATTATCATCTGCAATTTCTACTACAAGAAGTACCACAAGAAATTTTTGAAAAAATTGTCACAAATTAATTAATATTTCTACCTCTAGCATGCACATGCAAAATATCATACTCTTAGGTTAAAAGATGTAGAAATTGTGTGGCAGACGGACAAACCGATAGACATTCATACAGACCAATTTGACGAAACTATAAAGGTTTAAAATTAATTAAAAGATTACTTTCTGTAGAATATTTTCCGATAACCGTTACACCTGAGGATGATTTGAAAACCAAAAGTCGATGATCGTACTTGTACATGTTTTTAATAAAACCTGCCAAGCTAAACATTTTTAAATTTTGAAAAAATCATATTTAAAATAAGTTGAACTGAAATTTCATTAATGTAATTGACTCCTGGGGAAATACGAAATTAATTATCTTTGATACTTTTATACCGAATAGAAGCTTCGTTATATTTCTATCAAAAAAATATTTCTTTATACTTATATTTAGGTAGGAGACACAGGGTCATGTACTAACAGATTTTACTTTTCTTATTAATTTAACGGAAATGAAACTAGTTATAAATTTTTTTTGTAAACCTCATGAAGCATCAACTATCTGTCTATTACTTTTGATAAAAAAAACTCACATATCCATTGTATTTTCTACGGTAAACCCATCTTTAAAAAAAATGTGCTTGTTAATACTTACCCCACTTTTGGGGTAAGTTTTAACAACCGTAGGGTAAGTATTAACAATAGAGCTTTAATGTGATTATGAAAATATTTTATAAATATGTATAGAAAATAAAACAAAGTATCATACTTAACGTTCTTATTATCAGATCAATCAATTTGACATAGATCAGATTGTGACAATCAATTTGACACAGAAAGCAATCAATTTAACATAGAAAATTCTTATTTTAGAATTACTTTTATATTTGCTTAAATTAATCATTATTTAAATTTTTTCTGAGACAATAGTTAATTAGCCTTTATTAGTTAGCAATAATTATATTAACAAACATCAACTCATCAAAATAATGTCACTTTGACCTTAATAACTAAGCAACAATTGGGAAATTTTGAGTCTTCAATAGACAATTTAAAATCGTTTAATTTTTAATATCTTGTAATTAACTATATCTATGTACATATTAAAAAATATTTATTTAACATTATTATAATTCTTGAAATATATGATAATAATTGATAACTCAGCCTTAGAAATCATCATCGAAGCAATTTAAACTATAAAACCCTCATACGTTCACACACACACATACATACAAACATTTTTGGGAATGTTGCGAAAAAGGTTTTGGTGACTTCGAAACATGAAAATATTGTTATTTGGATTTGGAAATCGGGTTGAATACAATAACTTCCTTATAAGGAAGTTAATAACATTGTCTGTGTTGCACAAAGTTTAATCGAGGTAAATGTTAACATGTTAATACTTACCCCATGTATTTTGTTAATACTTGCACCGAAGGTAAATTTTTTTTAAAAAAGGAAATTGAAAATGCGGTAGAGTTTGAGCAAAATACAAGATGGAATATGCTACCGTTTGAAATAAATTCAGCTTCTTTAAGATATACAATCATGCCTTAAATGAAAAAACCGTCGACTTAAAAATATTCTTTTACTTAATAAAATCTACGCCTTACTCACAACTTTGTTTCACGGCAACCGACCGAAGGCTGACTGGTCACAACGTGTCCGTGGTTATTTGCTGATGGTAACAACTGGACATGTTTAATTTATTCGGGTATAGTTTGACGGAAATTAGCTTGTTAATACCTACCCCCGTTAAAATTAGTCCCTGACTCCCTTACTAATATACAATATTTCGGTACCTACTGAATGATTGATTTTAACTTGCAAATAAGTGCTGGACCTAATTTCCTCAATCTCTTTTACCAATTAAATTAAATATACTTTATTATACATATTTAATTAGATAAATTTTAAATCTCGAAACATAGCTAGGTAATAAACCTAAAAAGTATTCTCTAAATTATGAAACTAAATCAAACATTAAAGAAAAAGGGTGATTGTTTTCATCTTTTTTCCATTAGATAAAGTTAAAAGCAATGTGTGAGAACACCCGCCCAAAAAAAGTTTTTGTCAACAACTGGATATAAAATTTTGATAAAAAATAATGTACCTAATTCTCTTTTCAACATTGTAACTTACTCTAAATTATTAATGAACATAAAAATCATCCCAACCCAATAAATTCAATAAATGGAAGAAGAAAATTTAATTAATAAGTGTTAAAAGATTTTTCAACTTTTCTCCCATCAAAATTTTTCTCGTAAGCCGTGAAAAAATTCCATTTGTGGTGTACAGTTAACACAGTTTTAAATCAACAAAATTCTTTAAAAATACTTTTGTTAGAAAAAATGAAAAAGAATATTAAAACTCTTTCTGTCGTGAGATTCTTATTAAGAATTTTTTTCTTAATTACATGCGTCTTGTCTCTGTCTGACGAATGGAAAATAATAATTTTTTGTAGATTAAAAAATTTCTTCAACTTTTTCAAAAAACATACAACGTGTTTCTTTTTTATTTGGACTGAAAATAGGCCGCTTTCTCACTGTATGTAAATTTGTTTAAAAAATCTTCTAAAGCGGTGTCATTTATGATTAAAAAATTAGAATTTAAACAGAGGTTACCGAATAATTTCATATAGGAATTTGGGATCCCTTATACACGAATAAAATTTAGGTTAAATGAAAAGTTATGTTAAAGACTGAATTTTTTCCATGTTTTTTCTTCCCCCTTCGTTTCAGCTTAACTTTTTTAAGTTAAGACATTGTGCCCTATATATATATTAACATAAGTGTAAAAGATCAAATTGTAAAAATTATTACCTAACATTATAAATTTTAATTCTACCCAGTTAAATAAAAATTAAATGTACTTTATTATTCTAATTTATGAATACCTTTTAATGTCAAAAAATCCATTTAGTGAAAAACATATTTTCACAAATTTTCACACGTACATCTACATACATACATGTACAAAGTGTTTATTAAATTCAAGTTAACACTTTGATTTCGTGATGTTACTAATAAGCATGCAATTTAATTATAACTGAAACAAACTAAATGTTGATAAATGTAATATAAACATTTCGCAACGAATTAAAAGTTAGCGATATACATAATATGTTTAGTTTGTTTTTTGCTATAACTACCATTATAACTTTATAAGGTGTAAATATAATTATAAATATAATTAACATTTAATAGTAAGGGGAGGTAATCCAAAGCGAGTAAGATTGAAGGCCTAAAGAAAGTGGCTTGTAGCTTTAGTTAGTAGGTAGTTTTTATCTTAAGAGATAGAATATTTACCGAACTTTAAAACGAAAGTATTTTAAAAATTTTTGTACGAGATTTGCTTTTAGTTAAGAAAATACAAAACCTATGCAAAAACCCGCTTTGCCCGCCTAGGGAGCCTAAAGCTCCTGTACTAAAACTAAGACTACGAGAGTGTTCAAAAATTTCGGAATAACTATTCGTATTAAATCAATGTTTTGGAAACTTTAAAAATTCTAAACTTTTCCAATCTTTTGAAAATTTCTCGAATAGCTTGAATATTTAATTAATAATTTGAACATTCCTCGACTAATTCGAAACAAAATTATTTAAAATAAATTTCTCGGATGTGAACATTATAACGGATTCGATTGTGTACCAGATAAAGTATATATGTGTTGTTTACTATCGAACAAAACTATGTTTGTATTGTTGATAATATAAAGTTAATGTTATTCACAACAATCGACCGTTATTTGAAGTTATGTCCCTGTATTATACTCTAATTCAAAGGCTTTTTAAACGTGGGATAATGACGAAATAAAACACCAACAACATTTTGATAATACGAAAATAAAATATAAATTTATTAGTCTGTTGTGTAGATTTTTATATTGTTAAAATATTAAACAATAAAATTAAATTGAATCAGGGCACACAACAATGGGTGAATCTGAGAACCTTGCTCAGTTCAAGCCTAAACCCCAATTAAATTCACCCCCGATAATTGTTAGCACTACATCACTACATCAGCACCATGAGGACGTTACTTCCACTCGACGCCGTATGTCGTGACGGTAGCTTATTTGTGTTAAGTACTTCCACTTAAAACTATACCTCATTTCAAATACAATTGATTATGAGTTTTCGTTAAAAAATTAAACAATTCTTATATTCGAAACAAATCAATCTTCTATTCTTTTCTAAAAATAAACTGCAAATTTAAAATTTACAAAAATGCAATAATAAAAGAGATAAAGCCAAGAAAACGGAAATTATTTAAATTCAAAGTAACGAAGCATGTTTAAATTTAACTGAAATGAACCATACATAAGATGGCGTAACCAGTTACAATACTATGTAGGTTAGACAACCGATAATACACATATGTTGTGTCGGTTGTCTATCTACTACAGTCAGTTCCTCAATGGTCACAATTAGAGATGATCGATATATCGATAACTGTGATTTTATAACTAGTATAGAAAGATAACAGTTATCGTCAATAACTAGAATACCCAGTAACTGGTTACTTAAATTACTCCTTTGGAAAAATCGATAACATAGGTCAATATTAATATACTCTAAAGCAAGGATCACAGTAATTTATTTTAACCACCTACGGAGAATTTCAAATTAATAACGCCCCTGGCAAGTTACACATTTTCTATTGCAGCACATTTAAAGAACCCTTAAAAATGAACTATTGCCTGTTGTACAGTTATCTAATTGTATGTGTAATTTTGTATCCGTAAAATTGTTAAAATTGTGTATATAAAGCCTAAATCCTTGTATAGACAAGTAAAGCAAAAAATGTTATTTAGTATCCGTCAGTATTATAGATCTGTGCATATTTTACTAACAGAACCGTTTATACGCATATCGAATATCTTACAATATGTTAAAATATCCAAATACCATACCAGCTATTATAATATGTTATCAATAACAGTTATTTTTCGGTAACTATTATTGCAATAACAGTTATTAGAAAATAACCGTTTGGCTCATCTCTAGTCACAATATTTAACGATATTCCTATTTTTCACTATTTCCTACTTCACTATTTTGGTAAAGCCAAATATTTCCTTTTCTAGTCTGTACAGTAAGCTGACGCTTTAGGTCGGATATACTTATTAACCATATTTGACTTTAAACTTTTTTTTAAACAACTACACCTAATAATTTGTTACAAGAACAGGCTATTATACAGCACTCTATATAAATAAACAATTCACAAGTCCAAGTGATTAATGAATCTTAATCAACAAAAAAAAAAAGAAGAAGAAGAATTATAGTTATTTTTTCCAGACAGAAAATTTTTGTTATTTTATGTAAAAGTTTATCCTTTATCCTGTACGTCTATCCGTTTTTTCATCCGCTAACACGTCATGTCCGCCCTTATATTTGTAGACGTAGACATAGAAAACACATACAGACATTAATCTTTTTTGTGAGACTGTTGTAAACGTTATTGCGTTTTATTATAAATCTCTTGAAATACATTATATAAGAATTTTTTGATTTCTAAATAATATCCCCTGTTTAAGAACCATTGAAATTTTATTGGTTTTATTAAGTAGAGGAATTTGGGATTATCGCAAAATAATGTAAATCTTCACTGATGGGAACAGTGGCGGAACTAGAAATTTTGATATTTTTTGATTGTAAAGAAGACAGGTAGAATTCCAAGGTAATCAGACTTACTATATGATTATTAAGGACCGGGCTAGTATGGGTTTACTTTTATTTGATAGATTTGAGCGTTACTTTATGCTGTTCCATTTTCAAATAAAGAGACAATTTTTACTTTACTAATATCACTTTATTAAAAAGTTTTCACATCTGTGACATGTTTCGATCCGTATGGCCATTAACAAACAGTCTAAAGGTATATTTATTTTATTTATTACTCCTTGATGGTCGGATGTTTTCACCACTGGTAAATACTATATTCGAGACCCGATGTTCAATTTTTTAACCATTTTCCACCCCGCTATTTACACTGACTCGATTATGTCGCTCCAATGTGCACTGTACACCGAACTCTGCTACAATGACTTCGCACTATATGTAGTGACTAAAAAATTAAATTCCAGCTGTAACAATTTAATGACGATTTCGAAAATAACGGTCATATTTTATGAATTTATTGAAAACTTCTTGGAGCTATAGCGACAGAATCGATGCAAAAGCAAAATTCACCATTTTTATTGATTTTTTTAGGTGTACCTATTGTAAAGCCGCCGTTAGTGCATGAGGAAAATCCAATATAGGAAAATCCACTTAGGTTTAAGGTTTTCTACGCCCTCGCGATGTTAAGCCTTTACTTTTTTGTTCCCAAGGTCTTGCAGGTTCCTTGAGTTGATGTAACAATCATTTGACTCGGTTTTAATGGTGAATCGCAAATAAAACACACGTATTTTTAAAGTAAATATAATTTGTTTATTAATTAATTAAATAAAGTAACAAAAATAATAATAATCTATTACGTCGCAACAATAAAGATTTTACAAAATATTTATATAAATGCGTTTATGAGGGAATGCGTACCCTTAATATTGTTGTTGTCGAATATAATATCAGAATCAGAATGATACAAAAATTTATCATGTTCGTTATAAAAATTTCTTACTTTTATTCTCGAATGTTCCAGAGAGTTCCATTACAGTGCAGAAACATATTTTATTATAGATAAGAGTGAGATACAATATTAACTTAAGTAAATATTCTTTTTCTTGGAAACCACCCCTAACTCGTTCTCCTCTGTCCAATTACATTTGTCGTCCTAGCGACATTTAGTCATTATGTTCTTATTCACTTTAACTAACAAGTAAAGGTCCCGAGGCCGGACTTATCGATTTCGATGAAACTTAAATATATTGTAGAACACTAGAAACTGAGGGACACGTATTTTTTTATCTGTGGAAAAACGGTTTGAAGGGGTGAAATCGCCCTCCAAAAATTGGGGTAAAAATTTAATTTTTCAAATATCTCGAAAACAGTAAGAGATAGAGCAAAAGTTTAAATTGGCGATATTACTCCTTTTTAAAGAGCTATCTATTGACATGCAATTTGTTCACATTACATCAACAGGGGTGGTTGGGGGTTAAAATATGGGGGTTAATTTTGCAAAAAGGGGGTGAAAAATAAACAATATAAAAATTTTGTTTACAGATTTGAAATCTACGTCAAAAAATCTAATTGACCTATTTTTGCTCAATGCCCTAATATTAAGTCTAGGGGTAGTTAACTAGAGGGTGACTATGTCGAATAATCGTACTATTTGGGTATTTCAAGAAGTTCTTCTTCATGGAAAATAACTTAAGACAATTAGAATAACGTAGAAATGAAATTCTCGAATTCAAAATTCAGTTTGAGCAACATTAGAAAGGGGATGAGTCACCCTCTTAAATTACATACTAGTTTATATACACTAATTTTTGCTATTAACACACTGATAGTGGGTAACATAATGTCACAATAAGTGCTTCTAAAGTTGAACTATCATATATGTCGTAACCTTACATACGATAGTTTAACTTCAGAACCATCTATTGTGACATTATTACCCCCTGTCAGTGTGTTAATTGCAAAAATTAGTGTATGTAAACTAGTATGTAATTTAAGAGGGTGACTCACCCCCTCTCCAATGTTGCTCAAACTCAATTTTGAATTCGAGAATTTTATTTCTACGTTATTCTAATTGTCTTAAGCTATTTTTCATGAAGAAGAACTTCTTGAAATACCCAAATAGTACGATTATTCGACATAGTCACCCTCTAGTTAACTACCCCTAGACTTAATATTAGGATATTGAGCAAAAACAGGTCAATTAGATTTTTTGACGTAGATTTGAAATCTGTAAACAAAATTTTTATATTGTTTATTTTTCACCCCCTTTTTGCAAAATTAACCCCCAAATTTTAACCCCCAACCACCCCTGTTGATGTAATGTGAACAAATTGCATGTCAATAGATAGCTCTTTAAAAAAGAGTAATATCGCCAATTTAAACTTTTGCTCTATCTCTTACTGTTTTCGAGATATTTGAAAAATTAAATTTTTATCCCAATTTTTGGAGGGCGATTTCACCCCTTCAAACCGTTTTTCCACACATAAAAAAATACGTGGCCCTTAGTTTTTAGTGTTCTGCAACATATTTAAGTTTCATCAAAATCGATAGGTCCGGCCTCGGGACCTTTACTTGTAAGAGAGATACTACGAGTTAACATATTGGTTTTTTTATGTGTTTTAACTATTGTCAACCCTATTTCAATATTTAATTTTACCCATCAGTTATTTTCTCATCATTTATTTGGAAACTTTCAATGGAAATTTATTTGAAATTACCCAGCGCCTGTTCCATGTGTCGTTACACTATACATATGCAAGTGTCAATCTGGTATTGTTATTATTAAATGATAATTTTTATTTTTCTACATTTGAATATAACAATTTTCGGATTTTGCAACTATTTGCGATGGATTTTCACTATTATTACCCACTAACTCCTCTACTTTTCAGACTGCAAGCCTTATTGATAAAGTGTTTAGTTGATATATTCAAATCAACAAAAAACCAGCTAGTGAACTTTTTTTTAAATAGAGGCAACAGTTGCCGGGACATAGTAGATTCATTTTCCCCTATAACTAATCTGAATAAACAAAAAGAAATTCCAATTTTGTCCATAGATAACCACCAAAGATGTATAAATAGCATCATAAAAATTACAGTAACACATAATAACAAATTTTTATAACATACTTTCATTCAAATTATTTACGTAAAAAAAAAAAAAAAAATTTAAACAAAAAATATTTTATCTGTCTCTCGAGAATAATTTTATGACCAGTTTTTCTTTCGTTGAAAAACGATATAAAAAATAAATGCAAAGTTTACTAAAAAGGGCATCTATTTTTTTATATTTGTATATGCATATTTGAGGTACACAAGCATCTACCTATATAGTTTTACGTACGGGCACCATTTTCTCCATTTTGTTTTTATTGCTAGTAAATAGGATGAAATTGGAATATTAATGAGTCGTATGCGTCTTACAAGGTTTTACTTTTGTTCTTCTTTAGGTCAATTTTTTTAATGTTGTCAATTCACACATTTTTAAAGTGGTAACATACGTTTTTAGAATATTTATTTAAAAAAAAAAAACTCTTTAAAGTTGTAAAAAAAATTACGCTTGTAAGATAACCTAACCAGAACTTCAGCAATACAATATTTTGCTATAGAAAGGAGCAGTGTTTCCCAAACTTTTTCAAGAAACTATATATTTAAATAATAAGTGCTTCTTTTCAGCTAAAAGCAAAAAACGTAAAATCACCTTAATTGAAATTAAACTCGAAAAATACATAGGTACGACAAATTTGTTCACAGCTCTCCCACTTTGCCTTTTTGGAAGCAAATAAGTTACCGTATCTTACCATCTAAATAGAGGTCGCGAAATTTTATCGAAATATATACATCAGCCACAAATGACATTTCCCACTATCAAACACATTTAACGTTCAATGACTAAAACATCGAAAGATTTCGAATATCGCTCTGAAAATTTGAGAGTATTTTTCTTGTGATGTTCTACTAATATTTTATGAAAAAGTTCGTTCATCATTTTTTTTTTTTTTTTTAGTTATAAAGGCAGTTCTACCCTTATGAGAAATATGATGGTCTAAACATTAGTAACACATGTGCAAGTACCATTGCCTGCAAGTAGCAACTACTAAGAAACTCTGAGTTAATACGTGTCTAATGTGCACTTAACAAATGTTTTTTTTTTTTTTTTTTTTTAAATTTTATATTTAGTAATTGCCCCAAATTTTATTAAGATTTAACTACTTACAATTTCTTATAGTCCAATAGCACTAATTTTAAGCCCTATCTCACTAAACATTAATTTTAGAATAGATATAAAAAATTTTTATAAAGAGATTCTTGTAGGGATTACCGAGAAGAACATTTGTGCAAAATGTGAACTCCCGGAAATGTTTTTTATATTGTTTAAACAATATTGAAAATTCATAAATAGCGTTTTTTGACCTTTCACCGCTTACGTAGCGAAAACGGTGATAGATACATTAAAAAGCGAGAGCACCTGTCTATCTTGTACAGGTGAAAAGATACAGCGCTCCACACGCGCACTCAAAAATCCGGCGTAAAAAAATTTCTAGCGTTCCGGCAGGGTGTGCCGACCGGAACCTTACCGGAACGCTAGAAAAACTGCATTTTTGAGTGCGCGTTTGGAACGCTGTATCGTTTCACCTGTATAAGATAGACAGGTGCTCTCGCGGACTTTTTTGTAGAGAATTCGACTCTCTACAAGAAAGGTCTTACCACTTTTTAATGTATCTATCACCGTTTTCGCTATGCAAGCGGTGAAAGGTAAAAAAACGCTATTCATGATATAAAAAAACATTTCCGGGAGTTCACATTTTGCACAAATGTTCTCCTCGGCAATCACTACAAGAATCTCTTTTTAAAAAATTTTTATGTCTATTCTAAAATTAATGGATAGATAAAATTTAGTGCTATTAGACTATTAACCAAATCGAAAAAAATAAAAATTAAATTATCGTATTTTTTCTCAAAGGAAAAATCCTATCAGTCAAGTTTACAAAAACGTTCTACGACATTTTTCCGCAAAGAATAAAAATTTTGTTATCTAAAGAATTTCATCAACACATTACTTGTCAAAATGAAAGAAAAACAAATTTTGTAACAAAACGAATGTGTCTAATACGCGACATACGTACATAATATGTATACGTATGTGTATGTTACATTGTTACATTCTCTTCTCTGTTATTTAACGAAACGGATTTATATACAACTTGAAAACTATGTACATATATGTCCTTTTTTCATTTTGTTCACTCTGTACTACATACATGCATGCATGTACAATATTTACCCCACTAAGCAAAATGGAGAATTCACTAATGCTGATAAATTTGGGATTTCACAATCAAATCCAGAAATGGTAAAAAGCTAATAACCTGCTATTCTTCCTATTTTTTTCTTCAAAATGATCATTTCCCAATTTTGAAATATTATTGGCCATAAAATATTCATTAGATGAGCGGAATAACAATTCTTCATAGCAGGATAAATAAAATAAAATATTTGTGTTTATGATAAAAAAAAATTTCACTTCGCGATCTTAAAACATACGGGGTGTGTATATATTTTGTGAACATACGTGGTTCATAAGGTCCACAACGGCTTTCCACCCTCGCAATTCTCTTGTAACTAGCTACAGAGATGGTTATTATTAGATTTCTGTTAAAGATTTGAATTGGTAATAAATTAGTATGTTCATACATTATTATCGTAGAAATTTCTTTAAAAAATTAATTGATATTTGAGTATTCAAAAAATTTCAGTCAACATAGAAATACGGAAGAATTCTTGTGAAAAAATATAAAGAAACTATGATTTTACAAATATTTGTAAATTTGATATATTACTTTCTTTGTTTTACTTCATTTGTTTTCCAACATATACGTTTTTCAAAAATTTTTAACAGAAGAATAAATGAAATGCAGAAAAAAAGAAATTTAAAAGATATTATTTTATTATTATGTAAAATAATACAATATTTGCAAATTCTTGTACAATGTTGCAATAAAATATAAAACACACCTTTTTAAATTTTTTAAAGATAAATTCATTTGAAAAAAAGGGAAATAACGTTTAAATAATTTTCTCTGTAAAATTTTTTATAAATTACTGTATAATTGTTCAATTTATCACAAATACGTCGCAATAAGCGAATCGTCTTCGCATCAGCAAGGAGATTTTAAAGAGAATCGCCTGTATATTTGAACAGTAAAATGAGTGCCCGAATTAAATCTTCAAGGCGAATCATTTTCTTAACGGAAAGGAGAAACACAAAAGAATTATCTTCACGTATCGCTTTTGACAGAAATTTCATATTGACGAAGGAATCATAAAAAAAATGGAAATGAAATATAGTCGGAATATCAGCAACATGTTACGAATAGGTTTCGTATGAGAAATATTTAGTCAAGTGGGATAATGAATATGTTCATGTGTATACATGTGTGGAAGGGTATAGTATCAAAATGAAAAAGGAAGTGAGCATGTCCTAGTTGCCTGTCTGACTGTATACTGTACTAAAAAGAAAGGATTCATTGGACATGTTGATAGATATTAAAAGGATTCCTAAAGGGTTTTTATTTGAACTACATATATATATACATATGTATGTATACATTCGTATTAGTAGTAGGGGAGAATGGTATACTATTAACTATTGAACATTATGACGTGTCCAACGTTGCCCATTTAATTGCATTAAGCACTTCACCACAATGAGATGCTGGATTGAAAACGGGATATACGTGAGTAAATATTTCTTTCTTCAAGGTTTTGTACACTGCAGTTTTAAATGTGTGCGTATGTTTTTTTCTCTTTATTATTATTGGTAAATGCGTTAAAGTCATAGGCATCGTTTAGTATAGTTCTATTGAGTTTGTGGCTGGTAAGATTATTATTGATAATTATTATGAGGTGTTGTATATATTTATGATAACGTATCTCCCTCCTGTCGGTCTCTAATTCACAGTCTAGAAGACAAGAGCGAAACTGATAACCACTAAATAAGTTCCGGGATAAAACTCTAGTAATAGTCGCGTCATAGCATTGTGAAATTAAAGTAAAACTGGTAATTATTAAAGTAAAATTGGTAAAACCATGCTCCGCTACCAAAAATAAAACCAAGAAAAAGTTAAAATAAAATAAATATTTTAAAGTTTTACGTTAACGGTAATAAATAAACAGAACGCGCAGTATTTTTCAAAATGATCTCATGTTTGGGTTTCGATATCCGTGGGCCCGCGTTTTAGGACCTTCAAACATGAGATTATTTTGAAAAATACTGCGAGCTCTCTTCATTTATTGCCTTTAGCATAAAACTTTATTTTATTTTATTGGTAAAATTTTACAATTTATTATTTTTGACAATTTAACTCATGTGTATCAAGTCCCATAAGAATATTGTAGTTTTTTCACTTTTACCATAGAAAAAAAATTAAGACAGAATTTTACAGCGAAAAAAATGGTACAAAACATTTCATTGGCCATTTCATTGTAGGTAAACATGATAAAAATAAAACAAAAATTCGTACTGGTAAATGTAATTGATTTCAGAACCATAGTAACAATGTATTAATTAATAATAATATGAATTATACATACTAATTAGCTTTTACCCGCGGCTTCACTCTCGTCTTTTTTGAAATTATGACATCTAGTTAAATCGTATAAAGTGTACTTTCATCGCGTCGCTAGTGAGAACTGTTACTTTTTTCTTGAGAGTTTTTTTCCCACAGAAATAAAATATTTTTCCCGGATAAAAAATAGACTATAACATTCTTTTTTTATATCATTTTAAATATATTTTCCCATGGAAATAAGACTTCCCACGGGATTTAGATATTTTCCCGGGGTCGAAAGTAACCTATGTTTATCGTTGCATAGTGTTCTTTCTGCTAACAGTATGCTAATCAATTGTCTGTTGTTATAATTTAAATATCAGGGTGACTGACCTCGGCCCGGTGGAAATTTCATTTGTATGGAATTTGTTAAGAATAGTAGATGTCCCAACTGACGATAACTGGATAGTTACCGGTTGTTTATTTCTTTATAGGATACAAATAATATTTTGAACAGCAAATAAGTAATTTCATAGTAGTCGTCGGTAGAAATATTATATATTATTACTGGTGGTATCTATAGAAATATTTATTAATATTATAAAATACATTTTTGCACGATCGTGTATTTTCATGCATTTACCGAGGCTGTTGACAATGCTGGTAAGTTACATTTCCCGAACGTTTGTTTATATCCATGGAAACCAAAAAATAACAGTGCGGTAAGTGAAATAGATGCGTGGTAAGTAAATAGGAGTGTGGTAAGTTAAATTAGCTCAAAAATGATTGTATTTATTTATTTATATTGAAATTAAAAGTACAATTTGAACAATTAGGAAAATAAATCCATTAATAATATGAAAATTTTCACTAGTTTGCACATTATTATTATTATTGTTGGCATCAGTCTTCTTATTTTATTGACATTTCAAAAGGTCGTTCAATCATTAAGATTTTCTGTGGCTTTCATAATCTTCCTTTCATTTTACGAGAATAAATTTGCAGTCAAAAATAAGATGCTTCATCAATTTCATTATTCTCACTAATAATATAGTTTAACAAACTATTTTCCTCAATTGTTTTTAATAGAAAATTCAAAAAAAATATTCACGCCAGTGAAATATTGACACTTAATTTTTTATTTACAAATATAGTTGTCAGTTGTCACTACAAAGATTCATATTAGTTGTTATGAATATTTATAATATTTATTCATGGCATTCTATGTCATAACATAGAAATATAAATTTCATCTATATTATCTGAATTTTATTTTTTATTTAACACATTTTTAATCTTTAATTATTTTAAATCGATCGTGCAAAAAATATTATACAATACACGATGCGTTAAGTGCATTTACTGATCTCGAAAATTGCAAAAACTCGACCCTGCGGGTCTCGTTTTCGCAACATTTTCTCGATCAGTAAAAGCAACTTACCGAACTTATATTGTAAAATACTATTTTGCACGATCGTGTATTTTCATGCATTTACCGAGGCTGTTGACAATGCTGGTAAGTTACATTTCCCGAACGTTTGTTTATATCCATGGAAACCAAAAAATAACAGTGCGGTAAGTGAAATAGATGCGTGGTAAGTAAATAGGGGTGTGGTAAGTTAAATTAGCTCAAAAATGATTGTAATCATTTATTTATATTGAAATTAAAAGTACAATTTGAACAATTAGGAAAATAAATCCATTAATAATATGAAAATTTTCACTAGTTTGCACATTATTATTATTATTGTTGGCATCAGTCTTCTTATTTTATTGACATTTCAAAAGGTCGTTCAATCATTAAGATTTTCTATGGCTTTCATAATCTTCCTTTCATTTTACGAGAATAAATTTGCAGTCAAAAATAAGATGCTTCATCAATTTCATTATTCTCACTAATAATATATAGTTTAATAAACTATTTTCCTCAATTTTTTTTAATAGAAAATTCAAAAAAAATATTCACGCCAGTGAAATATTGACATTTAATTTTTTATTTACAAATATAGTTGTCAATTGTCACTACAAAGATTCATATTAGTTGTTATGAATATTTATAATATTTATTCATGGCATTCTATGTCATAACATAGAAATATAAATTTCATCTATATTATCTGAATTTTATTTTTTATTTAACACATTTTTAATCTTTAATTATTTTAAATCGATCGTGCAAAAAATATTATACAATACACGATGCGTTAAGTGCATTTACTGATCTCGAAAATTGCAAAAACTCGACCCTGCGGGTCTCGTTTTCGCAACATTTTCTCGATCAGTAAAAGCAACTTACCGAACTTATATTGTAAAATACTATTATCTACGACTACCATGAAATTGCTTGTTTATTGTACAAAACACTATCTAAGTAAGCTGCTTTTACATACAGCCATATATATGTACAGCTGTACAAAAAATGGCGCTGACTACACTTTTATTAATTCTTATATTACATATTGTATTATATTATACAGTGATATACATATTATACACATTAGGATCTGAACAAAAATTTTACCAAGCAACTGAATGTTTACGTTTGTTTTTAACAAATTTCAAATATTACATAATTTTAATCTACATATATTGTATTTGTAGATTTGTACCAAATTTTATCGTTTTTTATGAATTTCCTGTTAGTCGTAGATAAAGTATAGTACGTAACTCGGTTGTAAGGCATATTACACACTCGGGCAATTACGTACTGGCCGCTGCGCGTCTTTTGCGTGACTTTTTCGCTCGTGTGTAATATGTAACTTACAACCTCAATCACGTAATATACTATTAATTAGTAACAAATGAAAAAGCATAATAGCATAAGATACATTTTCCAACGGGAATTAAATATTTTCTCGAGATAAAAAGTAGCCTGTAACCGTCTCTATTCCGCAAAATACGTCTGTGCAAAATTTTAAGTTAATTAATTAAGATGCTTAGGCGTGAAAGCCAGTCAAACAAACAAACAAACTCACTTTCGCATTTATAATATTAGTTAGGATTTATTTTATTCGTTAAATTGTCTTACCGTATTGAGTTTTAAATTTTTTCTGAATAAGTTTGTGTTTTCTAGAACTCAAGTTTCTTGCCTAAAAACAATTTGACTCGAAGAACTGTCAACTAACAAAATCGCTTCAGCTTCGCTGTCGCGTTTTTGTTGGTTGACAGTTCTTTTTGTTAAATTGCCAGGTAAGAAATTTTCGTTAGACATATCCAAATTTACTCAAAAAAATACAAACCCCTCGTGTAATAATAAGTGATAAAATATTCATCAGCTAGCAATAATCAATTAATCGGTTTTTTGACCCTATAAAAATTACAAATTACATTACAGCTAGAGCATTACATTTTCATAACTTACTCATTAAACTCTCATATTACAGATTTCATTACACTCTCACGAAGAGTTAGCCTCACTTTTAACTTCAAGAAATGGTTTAAAAATAATACCATTAGTGGGAAAAAGGTATGTGCATTATGTTTAAAATATATGAAACCAAATGGTCACTAACACCGAAGCCATTTAAAGTTACTGTAACCATACGGTAACAGAAACGTTAAAAGATTAAGTATATTCTTTTTGGAACATATTCATTACTTTATACTGGTAAATGTTCAATTTTGCAATAGTTTTCGTTTTTTTTTGACTTTGTGGCCCGTTAATAAATATTTATTTTGAAAGTGGCCCAGCTACCTAGAAATGTTCCCGCGTTCTATACTTTACCGGATGGAAAAACACAAACTATGTATGTTGCTGCAATACATTAAAATTTGTTGTGTTCTTACGTATATTTATATAACTTATCGGACGAAAATAAACAATTGCTCATTCAATTAGCTTAAGAAAGTGTTCTGCATCAACGGAGAGAAATGAAAATTTTTATATTCTTCATTTTAAACAAAAAGCAAAACCTGCAAGTTATTATTACACGAATAGTAAAATTGCATCCACACCTGTAATGTACACCTGTACAGGAAAAGTGTACATAAATTTTATTACTCAGTTTTTAATAAACACAAGAGAATTTAAATGAAAAACGTCATTCTTATTCGAATTTCCCCTAGTAAGTGTCTTATCTACATAATATGTATGTTTTGTATAACTTTTCTGTTTTGTCACCATTATGCTGGATACAATATTGTTGTCTTGGTATAATAACAAATAAACAACCACAAAATCATTTAATTTGATTTTCAGATATATAATAGGAACGCCTAATAGTATTGTTTTAAACATATGAACAAAATAAAATATTAAAATACCCCTGTGGCAGCATCCTGCATAACATAGCGAATTTCTGTTTACAAAAATTAGTTTTTCTCGGAAACTAGTTGACGTAATATAATATTTTAAAGATCTTTTATTTTATTTCTTCTCCTCTTCTCAGTGGTGTCAAAATTTTTGAATACTTAAGTGGAAATTTTGGCGAAGAGCTAATTGTTTCACGAACAAAAACCATGTACCGGAGATCCGACGTATCTGGCTAGCGAACTTATCCAACGGTTTGAACGGTTTGGGACTTCCAATATTTTCACCAAATTTCGTAAAACTAGGACATTTCGTTCGAGAGGTATCGTCGTGCACACACACACACACAGACACACACACACACACATATATATATATATATATATATATATATATATATATATATATATATATATATATATATATATAGGGGAGAGTCTCCTATATTGAACCGGCTCCTAAATTGGACCGCGTCAGTTTTAAGCAATTAAAAGACAGTTAGAGCCATCTAACAATATAAATATTAAATAACATTCGAATTAATTTCTTAGTACCAATTTAAGTAATTGTCAAGTAAGCAGTCTTTGAAAACTCGCAAATTTATGAAAAATTGTTAAGCCGATGTTAAATTTTCATTACCTACTTACCATTCGTCCAAACACTTAACAGGTAGGTATAACTTTTTCTTTTTATATTTCTATTTTATCTATGTCATATGTAATTTATTATAACGACATAATCTTAAAAATATATACATGGATTAGATGTAGATAACGGTTTTGTAGAAAAACATTATTAAGAACCAATCGGTCCAATTTAGGATACTAGTTTCCTAAATTGGACCAAATGACATAATTTTTTTTACCCAAGGTAAGGTCCTTTTAAAATTCAACTAGAGACGAATTAAGGTTTTCGTTTTATAGCATAAAGATTGATTAATCGGACAACCAAAAATTATGGCTCTATCTTAATTGGTTTCCTTGTTCCCTAGAAACCTGACAAAAATATTCATATATATATATATATATATATATATATATATATATATATATATATATATATATATATATATATATATATATATATATATGAATATTTTTGTCAGGTTTCTAGGGACCTCAAAACATATTTCTGTCATAGTCTCGGACTCAAGTTCCGTCATGACAGTGGCCGTAATAACGGATTTTTCGATTCGAAAATTCGTTAAAACGTTGTGAAGTGAAAATTTCCATGGCAAGGGTAACTCTCCGTGAAACTGAAGTATAATAAAATCTGTAATGTGGTAATGCTTTGATTATAAAGGAATTTGTAATCGCTGATTATGTTGAAAATAATAATAATAATAACTGTTTCCATAGTTAAACATATGCATCCTATAAAGTTTTTTAATATCGAAATTTAACTATTCAAGCGGGCTGTTCCTGCATTAAGCCACGAGATTCCGCTGGCAGACAAGATTATTAGAACTTGGCTACAAAAAAGGATCCTTTTACAAAAGAAATCATCCATGTAGCGATAACAAGCTTTTTTCTGTAGCCAACTCCAATCTATAACCCCTTAACAAACACCGAAACGATTAAAACATTTCTGAGGTAGAAGAGGAAAATCAAAAACAAATATACGATCCCATTTTCCCAATCTATTGTTAATAAATAAAATTGAAATGAAACATTATTACTTCAGGTCAAATTCCTTAATATTTAATAGCAAAAACATACATTAATAGAAAATTGATATGTAATCGATCGATCAATGTGGAATTTTCATTTCCTCACTAAATTATTAACGTTTATTTCATGCCCGACCGAATTTTGATCGAATGATTGCTACATACAATAATAATAAAACAAAGGGAATGAAAAAAAAATCTGCCATCGAGAGTATATCTCCATATCCGGCAATGATTTATGTCTTTTTATTAAAACTGTCATTTTCAAGTATGATATTTTTCTGTTGGGAGTCTGTGTGACATTTTTCCCTCCCCGACCGACATCACATAATCCATTCTTATTCACAGTCACATATGTATGCGTATATAATACAAGATGTTTCAAACTAATAAGAACGTATACAAATATTAATATGGAAAAAAAATGATTGATATCCAAGATCCATCTCATCTCCAAGTTTGATTAAATATATCTACGCATTTACTAATATACTAATACATATTAAATAAGATATTCTTGAAAAACAAAATAAAAAGTAAAAAAAACATAAGCGGATCCGGGGCGACAGTCATGGAAATTATGACCCCCACCTTTTCTGAGCGAAGGCAAATTTATGTTTCAACTTCAGTTTTTTCAATCTTCATTCCATTTCAAATACCGAACCTTCCTATATAGACGAGGTGCTAGGTGACATTGACTATGCATGAAAGAGGTAAAGAATTTGACTTTTGATTTTTGTTAGGGGGTCTTAGGTGAGTATGAAAACCCATGTCGTCGACCTCTAGGGTAGTTGGCAAATTAGGGGGAGAGGGGAAAGTTGCAGAAAAAGACGATCGGGAGCTCTCTTATATCTTGCTTATTACTGATCGTAGTGTGATAATTTGTTTTTAATTTGTTTGCAATGAAATGATCTAAAATTTATGTCATAATCAAATTTTTGATATACCTAATGGTTTTCGCGTAAAAAATTAAAATAGAAGGCAACTTTAAAATTTAAGTATTTTTAGTATACAGGGCTAGTCAAAAGTATAAAAAAGTCAAAAATCTCACCTGGAAAGCATTTTTAGGCTAAACGATGAGGAAAAAAGTTTCACAATTTGTTATGGCACATCCAATGATGACCTTCACCTTGACCTCAAAGTTAAGGTTCAAGGTCATATCAAGGTCAAATCGTTTTTTTTATGGCAACTCCCACTTTTGACCCCGGAAATGAAAAGAGCGGAAAATTCTGCATCCGAATATGACCTTGACCGTGATCTCAAGGTCAATGATCAGTATCAATTCAAGGGCAAACGCAAATTCTTAAATTTTATCATTATTTTCTGTTTTCATTTTTTTACACGAAAACTGTTAAGTATATCAAAAGTTTGCATATTACATAAATTTTAGATCATTTCATTGCAAACAAACTAAAAAATAATCATCACTCTACGGTCAATAATAAGAAAGATATAAGCGATCTCCCGATCGGCTTTACTGCAGCTTTCCCGCCTCCCCCCAATTTGCCGACCACCCTAGAGGTCGATGACATGGGTTTTCGTACTCACCTAAGACCCCCCTAACAATAATCAAAAGTCAAATTCTATACCTATTTCATGCATACCCACCTAGCACCTGGGCTAATAACTTTTTGAATATTGATATGGGAATTTTTTTTTAGTATCCTTGGAAAATATTTCGAAGCGATTAAATCATTTAACTCTCACATATCTAAACTCACATATCACATCACTTTGAAATATCAAAAGAGAAGGTTTTATTCAAGATTATTTTCTTCATAACGGTTAATGCAATAAAAACAATACATTTAAAGTATAAGTGATTTGAAGTATACTTCGAAGGCCCTGACGGGCACTATAGCAAATTACAAACTGCAATCAGAATAAAAAAAATAAATATTTTTTAAACAATTAACACTAGAAAGGTTTACTTTGTGAAAATCCATGTTAACAATATTAAGATCGATCCATATTAACAATATTAATCCAAATTTAGATCGTTACTTTGTCACTTTTCACAATATAATTATACACGGAGAGAAAAATCCTATAATTTTTGTAGAGAAAATTTCAGAAAAATTACCATGCTCCCCTATAATCCGTGCGCGATCGACGACCAAAATAAAAAATATGTGCTAGCATGGTAAAATTTAATGTGGTGCTAACACAACTTTTATCACACTCTTATGCATGTATATTATAGTTTAATTCTTGTTGTCGTACTCTTTCATTTGCGCATCTGACTCGCGACCTTATATTGGTTGCACTGTACCTGTAAAAACATGTATACAAAAATGATTGCCAACAATATATTCTAATACATATACTAAAGATAGGTAAATAACAAAAAGATGAATTAAACGATGACATCATCCTAAGAGAGTGTAAAAGCAACTGACTACTAGCTGCATCAAGGTGCTTGGTGCGAGCTGTCTGACAAAGTTTCTTCCACAGTCCACACCTATGGTTCGCATGTAACCCATGTAACTCGCTGATTGGGGTACATTTCATTACAGCGTTCCCAACACAACCAACTTTCTTTCTGTTTTTTTTTCTTTCTATTATTAGCATGTTAGCATGGTAATTTTTTTAATAAACACAATTAAAAATTATTTTTTTGTCGGTAATGGAACTTTTTACTGTGCTGTTTTACAAATTTTATGGAGATAATATTACGAAAAGAACATTCCATCCTTTAAATTTTTTATGATTAATTATAATCTTTATATTTTTACCTTACAGAATTTAATATGTTCGTCTTTTACACGTCGATTGTAGTGCTGAGCACAGTAATTTTTATAGGAATTTTCTCTCCGTGTATGATATGTACGAGTCGACTTTCGGTTTTTACGCCATCGTTAGGTGAAATACAGTTATAAATTGTTCACTTAGGTAGTCAATATTTTATATCATTGGAATGGATTGAATAATGTATTAATGCGGGGTGATAAGGGTACAAGCAGGTTAAACGAAACGTGAGTTTCCCCGAGAAAACCCCGAGAAAACATTTTATTCCTGTGGGAAAATTTATATAAAAAAAGTAACAGCTCTCAATAGTGACACGGTGCAAATGTACTCTGTACGTATAAACTTGGTATCACAATTTCAGACACCACGCGGACGAAGCCGCGGGTAAAAGTTAATAAAGTATAAAATTAATGACGCTGATGGCGCCGTTCCAATTATTATTATAATTAGAAAGTAAAGTTTGATTACAATAAGTATATGTATTATGATTGACCTATTTTTCTTTTAAGTTTATAATATGTTCTTAGTAATAAGTAACACGCTATATTTTGTCTAAATGTATAAAAAAAGTTTTTGTTTCTGGATACTACGTGAAAGCTTCAAAATAAAAATCCATTAATGTTTTTGATGGCATTCAGTCACTTACTCACATACCTACACTCCTCAGTCCATCCGCATATCCATCTATCTGTCCGTCTGTCTATTTGTTCGTCAGTCAGTTACTTTTCGTTACGAATAATGAACTTGGTCTCCATACGTTGCGTAACTAAATTCATAACGTTTTGACTCACCAGTGGTACTTTTCTTTTATCCTCTTTGTTTCAATTAGAATTTTAAAATTATTTTATTCGTAAGTAAAATGGAAAAATAATCAGATAAAAAAAGTGTAAAGTTGTATAATAATTCTAACAAGGGGAGGGCACGGGGTCGGGAATTGACTTCGAGATGAGACTTCGCATATTATTAGTATACCTTTAAGGTATTAATATATTAAAATAGTAAAATGCAATAGCCAGTCGTTTTCGAGAAAAATGCCTTTAAAGTTTTACAATTTTTTTTCATGTCGTTTATACGAATTTAATATGATATAGAAGCAGAGCCCAATGGCTAGGTGGTCAGCGTGTCGGCTTCGTGTTCTGAAGGTTACGGGTTCGAAGCTGGATCCACACAGTAATTTTTTTAATTTTTTTTTTTTTATTTAATTTAAAATATTATAAAAATTAATAATAATATTAATTCTAGTGAATTCCAGGTAGATGGTCAAACATTTTAATGATTTCTGCATCTTTTAATTCAACTTGGATATTTCACTATACAATGATTCTTCAGCGATTTTATCTCCAACTCCTGAGGCACTAGCAATTGCTTTGTTCGCAGACATTTTTACGGCAGAAAATTTTAAAAAAAACTAAACTGCATTGATAATAAGAATACAAATAGCTCCGGTCATTATAAAATTCAAAAATGGACTGACCAGTTTGTTCAAAAATCCTAAAGATTATAAAATTTGTAAAATAAGAAGTCATTAAAACCATTCAAGTATCTATTCGATCATTGAAATGTTTGACCATCTACCTGGAATTCACTAGAATTAATTTTATTATTAATTTCTATTAATTTTTATAATATTTTAAATGAAATATAAAAAAAAAATTAAAAAAATCACTCTGTATAGACCCAGTATCGAACCCGTAACCTCCAGGACACGGAGCCAACGCGCTGACCACCAAGCCATCGGCCTCTTTTTTTGTGTCATATTAAATTGGTATAAACGATATTAAAAAAAATTTTAAACTTTTAAAGGCATTTTTTTCGAAAACGACTGGCTATTGCATTTTACTATTTTAGCATATTAATACCTTAAAGGTATACTATTAATATACGAAGTCTCATCCCGAAGTCAATTCCCGACCCCGTGCCCTCCCCTTGTAAGACATAAATTTACTATTATACTAAAAGAACACAGAGCCATTCTAAGAGAAAAACATTGAATCCCTTTTTGATCATTCAATGCAAAGAAAAGAAATAAATGTCTAACAAAAGCTCTACAAAATTTCAAGTAAAAATTCCTGGATTTCCATATCTTATTTTCTTATTTTCTTATAATTTAGAATAAGCTAATTTTCACCCGTCATGTGTGATTTGCCGTGTATTTTGTATTGTAATGTTCAGGGCTGAGAAAAATGGTTCACAGACACCACTTAAAATAGAGAATGGAAAATGGTTTCCAAAAAGGCATTTAAAATATAAAATGGAAAATGGTTTTGCTGAACATATTTAAAATTGGAAATGGAAAATAGTTATTTAAAATGGATTATAAAATGCAAACTTTTTTTACTTTAAATTTATTCTATAAATTTCTTATCATTATTTAGTTATATTAACTAAAAAAAAAAGTTAAGAAAATATCAAACGTACTGAAATTAAATACATAAAGGCAGTCTTTTGAGAAAATTTTGTAAAGTTTGCATGATATGAAAACGAAACTTAACTCTACAAATATTGTTACTTAAAAGTATTGTCAAATTTATTTCGGCCTTGACGTATCCAAACCTTGACGACGCTACGACTGCAACTTCTAAATAAAATTATGAAAATCATCTACTCGAAATACAAAAACAGTTCTTATCGACGTGTCTTAAAGATAGTAGTACACAACTTGAGTCAGAAAAGTTTGACTTAAGGGAACTTCAACTCTAGTAACAAATTTAACTCGAGTGACATTGCAACTCGAGTTATCAAAAATTTTAGGCAATTAAATCAACTTACATTTAACTTACCATTTATTAGACTTCAAATCGTTCAATTCAAGTTCTATAATTAATATTGTATACACATAAATTAGAGTATACATGCATTTTCATTTTAAATGTAAAATGGATTCAAATTTCCATTTTAAATACAAAATGGAAAATGGTTTGACCGAACTAATTTAAAATAGAAAATGCAAAATGCCATTTTGTATTTTAAATACATATTTAAAATGAAATCATTTTAAATAGTTCCCAGCCCTGGTAATGTTACACATATTAACACAAAATCAGCTTATTCTATATTATAATAAAATTTTGAATAGGGAATTCCAGGAATTTTTATTTGAAAGTATTTAAAGCTTTTTCGTCATGTGTCTTTTACCATGCATTTTCAAAATTTGTGTCCCAGATTACCAGCTTTCAAATAAAATAAAAAAAACGCATTAAAACTGGTTAAGCCGTTTTGGGGATAATGGTAACAGATACACAAACGCACACACACACATCTGTTACCCCAATCACATATACCTACTCCGTTCTGGGTAAAAAGCACGACTATGAAATGCTGGAAAGTAATAGTTTAAAGTTCCGTAGTTGAAAACCTGTTTACCGTGGCTTTTAAATAAAGCTCTTAAAAGTGTTTGTGTTGGGGTAAAAATTAGCCCATATGTTTCTCCGTTACCTCAGTTATCTCTATTCAAAAATGTTTCAGGTCGATTGGTTAAGCTAGTGAAATGTGATTGCAAAACAATCAAACAAACTCACTTTTGCATTT